>OX103947.1:45389653-45664057 GCA_944470405.2 Schistosoma mattheei
TATTCACCGTTTCAATTTCAATACGCATCAAAGAAACAAAAGTTTTCTCCAAATGACTGGAAAGTCTATGCTACACACCATATTTACTCACTTTGGGATTCGTTTGCAAATCCAATAATAGTGTTTTATGAGAGAAATTCAATAAAATCGTGATATCACTAATATCTATGCGAACATTCTAACCAGACAGTAATTTGGAGATTGTTTAGCTAATTATAATCTTAAAAAAATTAAGTCAATTGGCTTAAACATTTGGTTAAATTTTTCTAGGCACATGGATATTGTGTACGTTTTTAAGTGAGAAAAGCAACCATCCAAATCCTTCATGATATCTATGGACGGTGTTTATCTACACATTTCCGTCATCAGTATACTTACGCCTATTTTAAAAAAAAAACATAGTTCGTATAGTGTAACCGTCAACAATAAATTTACAATGTAAATATAATCGTTTGTATTCTATTTTCTCATTTTTTTTACCTCACCCAACATTTTATGAATAATCATGCATATTATTCATCTGGATATGCAAACAGTCAATCAGTGAAATTTAAAAACATGATTTCTGAATTTATACTGAATTCCTTGTCTAAAAAATTAATTTGACTAACATCAATTGAAATCCATGTTATGATAGAGTGGAGATTATTTATCATTGCATCAAACGATACTGAGAACAATTAAGTATTGGTATGGTCTTCAATGATGCTTAAGAATTAGCGTCAATGTACATAGTTATACTATTAGCTTTATTCTATGAATCTTACAGAGCCAGTTACACTTACAATCTTTCATGTTGAAATAAATATCAGAATCAGATGAAAAAAAGTTTGAAAAACGTGTTTGTAAAATTATCTTCTTTATTAGTGTACAAGAGTGTGAAGATGGATAGTTAATAGTAGTGGAATCCAGGACGCGCGTTTCGTCCTATGTGGGACTCGTCAGCTGGACGTACCTGCATCTCAGAGTTGATGTCCACTCCGGGACTCAAACCCAGTACTGTTCAAACGTCATCGCGTTATCCATTTAGCTACTGAGTCCTGATAGCTACCTGCTTGTGCAATTAGGCGAAGTTTTAAATCCACTTGGCGTTCTTTACTTGTATCTTCCACTGCTAGCCACTATCCATCTTTGCTTATAAAACTTGTGACTTAAGGTGATATCGAGGCAATCCACATAGGATGCACATATGCCAACATGAGATTGATCAATTGCAGTCCTAAATAACAATGGGAAGATACAAGTAATCAACACCAAGGGAATTTGTACAATAATGTATTTCTAACATATTCTAACTAAATTATAAACTTGTTGTATAGTGATAACATATGAATTTCATTATAACAAAAATGTCACGTCAAAATCATACTGTTTTTTTTTAAAAAAATAGGGATAACTCAGTTGTTTGTTAAATATTTACTCCATATCATTGTAACATTGGTACACAATCACTTTGAGAAATCTTTTTTTCAATATAGACCAGATGTACATAAGTTATATTCATGAACTAAAAATTATCAGTCACCATCAGTTTAACAGTTTAATATCTAAAATGTTAAACTATTCATGTGATACATTAGATTTGTATACTACTTTTGTTTCTAAATCACTTGGAATAGAAAAATTCATAATTTGCTTATTATATGTATGAATAACTACAATCTATTTCATTTATAATTAATTAAGCTCAATATTATCAAACTAAAACCTAACTCATTCATAATAATCCCTTTAGCTTTAGTTTCTTAACACTTGTATATTTTACAAAGATTAAACAAGAGAAAACTTGTGAAAAAAACCTACAGTAGAATCTCAGTTTTAGCATATATCTTTATTATACCATTTTACTTTAAACTAGATGAATTTTCGGTAGTTACTGTTCTCCAAGTTGTTGTGAACAGACTGTTCAGTGCCTTCTCTAATTGTATGCAATGAGTATGGCTCTAGTGATGAATTCAGTTAAGAAATATCTTATTCTGAATCTGAAAAAACACTAACGTTTTTATTTTAAATCAGGTACAAATTTATTGTATAAAATGTAAAGCCAATATGATTGGCCGATTATTATCTAATCTAATAATGTAATGAATAACGTAACGATTGTATCATTGGCTGTAATACTGGCGTATAAGAGTTGAAATATAAGTTTATTCTCGATTGAAGATCAATGCTGATGGACACAAAATCAGAATTCAGTACCTTTTAATTGAACTCTACACTTATAACACTAAAATTTAAATGTAGTTTTGTGTACAATTCAAGTTACTTTTATAATCGTTATGGATAAACATTAAATAAATTTAGTATCATTTCGATTTGACTTTTGTCAGAACTGAATTAAATGCAACATTTAAAACAGTATGATAGGATTCTAATAGCGATAACCTATGCACTTCACCTTTATACGGCCGGTATAATTTCAATTATTACATATTAGTTGTAAGTAGATAGAGTTTATTCATCAGTAATAAAATGCTTTCTTCAAATCAGTGATTCACATCATCAATGTACTTGTGCTAAGTAAGAAAATATCAAATAAAAAAAATCTTGTTTTATTTCTTTGGTTTAAACTAAACAATCAATAATGTTGTACTTCTGACGTTCTTGAAGACATAACTACAATGTTTCTCAGGTAATTTCATACATTATTATTATGATTCATGATAAACAATTTTACAAAATTACAGCCAAAGCAAAGCGACATATTCTAAAAGTCTACTTAGTTGGTATTCTCATCTAACACTACATGTATATCAAATGTTAAACTATAAAATTGAGGAGTTCCATAATAGGACGAAACGGCCGTCCAGTGCTTCCAGGTTTTCCATGGTGGTATAGCTTCAATTGACTCATGATTTCAATCAAAAAAATACAAAACCTTGATTTAGTATGGACAGGTCACCTAAGAAAGAATCAATTATGAACTGAAATCTTATAATAATAATAATAATAAAACCTGATATTGTAGCCATAAATTATTCCTTAAAAGAAAAGGAAAGAATTGAAAATACGTGCACCAATATTAATATGAAATATTTGAAGAATTTTCTAAAAGAACTTATAGTTCACAATACAACTGAATGGAATTTTCAATTTAGTCTGAACTCTCTGACTGATAATAATTTGGTTCTTAATTAAGTTATAATTGTAATCAAAAAATTTTTTGCTTATCTTATAGGTTCACTTTTTTTAATTGAATTGTATCTTTAATTTTCTATGATAATAATATTCAGATTTATAATTTACATCAGAGATTAATCTTAGTTTGACTATCTTAACAAAAATGAGAAACAATGAATAGCTATTTCGTTCTAGTATGAGAATCCTCTGTAGTGTGCACCGACGACTGTACCAAAGGGAATCGAACCCAATACTTTCATTCTCATAGGGAATGATTGAACATTAGACCACCGAACCCGCATACAGTGATTTATTCATCTTATTAAAATCAATCCATGATATTACTCGAAGGCCTTCCACTACCTTTAGTGAATAACTATCACACACTCAACCTGGCTAGAATAAGGAGTGCACATTATAGAAGAGTCCTTTACCGAGGTGAAACAAATATCCCCTTTTTCCTAGTTTTCGGCGACTGCCTAACTAGGATCAATCCGTGATACAAACTATTGAAATACAATAATGTCTACAGACCCCTATAGTAATATTAGTTTATAAAATCTTAACATGATGATATATAGGGGAAAACAAAAGTATGACTGATTGTTAGAAACTGTAAACATAAAGAAATTGCGTGAAAACTGAATACGATATTTCTGCCTGTGTTTTATTTACAATGACATATACTAGGACCAATTTATGTCAATAAAGCGCATTTATATCTTACTTACTTACAGAGTAAGCAACCTTGTGTGACACCGGTCTTTAGTTCGAACGAGTCTGTCAACTGTCCTCCATGCACGATTTTACAGTTTAATCCATCATAGGAATTCCGTATGATATTGACTATCTTCTCAGGCACGTTGTAGTATCGAAGAAGCTTCCATAGTGTTGTTCTGTCCACGCTATCAAATGCCTTTTCGTAGTCAATGAAGTTGATGTAGAGTGATGAATTCCATCCAATTGATTGTTCCACAATGATCCGTAGAGTTGCGATTTGGTCTGTACACGATCCATCCTTACGGAATCCTGCCTGTTGGTCTCGAAGTTGGGCGTCTACGCAGTCCTTCATTCTGTTTAACAATACCCTGTCGAAGAGTTTTCCCGGTATTGAGAGTTAGCGTTTCTTTAGCGAGTTAGTTTTCTACGGGATGGGGTAGCTAACCCCATGCCCAACCCTCCTCCTTCATCCGGTCTTGGGACCAGCAGTAGCCCCCGAAGGGTCTCCAGGCAGAGTTTATATCAGTAATGCACTATTTCTTTATTTTGCGATTTAACATAGAGTATACTATTACATCAAGTCGTTTACTCTGAGTAAGCTGATGCATAAATTTTCTTGTTGTATTTGAACTCATGGAATAACGAATTAGTGAAATTAGTATTTACATTTACGGCCATTCAGTGCTTCCAGGCTTTCCATGATGATCTAGCTTCAGTTGACTCATGATCTAAACTATTGGAATTACTACAATTTCCACAAAACCCCTTCTGAACTGCTTATTTTCAAATAAAAAGTTCTAAATGAAAACAATATATGATACTTTAATACCAATCATTTCTCATTTCAATCAATATTGTGTATAGAATACAAAGTTCATCATTTTTACTGTGTTCCAACAATGAATTCATCATGTATCTTCATGTAGTCATGATTAGTAATGTAGTATAACAACAAAAACAAGAAAAAACCGTAAAATATAATTTTCAACTAATGTATCTGTCTAGTAGTCTCGTAGACAAATATGAAGTATAAAGCCTAAAATGAAATATTTATGATGTGAAATTTACCCTCTTAACTTCATATTCTGTAATTTAATATCATTGTACTTAATATACATATATAGTACCAAAAAAAAAACTTTATGATACTTCTAGGTGAATGAATTGTTTTATTTGAAAAATCTATGAGAACTCAAAAGTCATACCTTGAACTTTATATATGACCGTTATCCATTGATCAAGTTGTGAATTTAGGAAATTCATGTCATTTGATAAGTAAATGAAATGTGTTTTTTTTTTCATATTGTTTTTATTAAGTAGTTAGAGATAGTCAAAAAGTAGTACGTTTCGTCAGTTGGTATATTCTGTTACTTTTTTATAAATAGTTAGCTAGCTATGTTGCTATCACTATAATCCTTAACTAAAATATGATGAGACTACTTAAAACCCCATGAAAAATGGAAGATTTTTCTGCATATAATTTGATCCATTAACCATCTAAAAAATGTTGAGTTCCGAAATTATCTAGAGACTGTAAAACGTATGCTTTGTAACTATCAATTCTATGTGTTGTACAATATATTTACGCATAATGCAATCTATAACTAATCTCCATTTTCAAACGTTATCAAAACATTGGTGAAATGCTACAGAATTACAATCACATTTAGATTGGGTAACCCGAAAATCCACAAAATGAAGCATTTTTTCAATTATTCGACTTTTCCAAAACTTCCTTATTTACTTACCTAAACCTGTCACCACTCTTGTAGCTTGGGCATCTAACCAGGGATCTTCTAGCGACCTAGATCTCCTTTCTAGTTATTATTGAGTCACATTCATTTTCTTGATATTTGTACCCAATAACCAAAGTCATTTGGTCTCTGGTCTGTCTCTTTTCTTTCTCCCTTGAGGATTTCAATTTAGGAGTTGCCTTGCAGTGCAGTTCAGTGGTTTGCGTAAAGTGTGTTCTATCTAACTTCAGCTTTTTTTCTAATCTTCTCAAATGACACTTAAGTTATTTTCTGCCACAGTCGATTATCGCTAAACGTTTCTGGGCGGTGGATCTGGATCATCTTACACTGACAGCTGTATACCAAGACCAGTGCGTTTTTGATATTGATGATAGTCCTCCAAGTTCCAGCTTCATACAACAGGACAGTTTTAAGGTTATTGTCGAAAATCCTGACTCTAGTCTTGTGTGACATTTCCTCTAAGTTCCAGATATTTTTTAGTTGTTCAAATGTTGTCTTCGCTTAGAAATTCATGCCTTCACATCTGCATTCGATTTACCTTGTCTATTACTGGCGCAGTTCGGGATTAGCACCAGCAGTAACTTTAAAAGGGCTTAAGAAAGAGTTTTTTTGCAATACATCCGTGTAAAATAATTTGGCTATATTTGTCAGGATTGTTGACTAGAAAGAAAATCTTACGGGTACACTTATATAAATCATATTTTGTCACATGTGAGTATCATCATTAAATGCACAATGGAGGGACAAATTACGTCACTTTTGTGGTAGAAAAGTTATTGGCACATTCATTGACTTACTTACGTACTTACTTACGCCTGTTACTCCTCGTGAAGGAGCATAGGCCACTCACCAGCATTCGCAATCCAACCCTGTCCACGACAATCTTTACAGCTACCTCCAGTTGTTATTCAGCCTTTTCATATCTGTTTCTATTTCCCGACGTATGTGTTCTTTGGCCTTCCTCTTTTCCGCCTTCCTTCAGGATTCCAAGTTAGGGCTTGTCTCGTGATGCAGTTTGACGATTTGCGTAATGTATGTCCTATCCATTTCCATCGTCTTTTCCTAATTTCCTGTTCATCTGGAAGCTCGTTTGTTCTCTCCCACAGAAGGCTGTTGCCGATGGCATTCGGTCAATGGATGTTGAGTATCTTGCGTAGACAACCATTTATAAATACTTGTACCTTATTGATGATGGCTTCTATAGTTCTCCAAGTTTCAGCTCCATACAGTAGAACTGTCTTGACGTTCGTATTGAAGATTCTCACTTTGATATTGATTGAAAGTTGTTTCGAGTTCCATATGTTCTTCAACGGTAGGAATGCGACCCTTGCTTTGCCAATCCTTGCCTATACGTCTGCATCTGAGCCTCCTTGTTCATCGATGATTCTTCCCAGGTATGTGAAGGATTCTACATCTTCCAGAGTTTCGCCATCAAGGGTGATTGGATTACTGTTCTCCGTGTTGTATTTGAGGAGCTTGGTTTCCCCTTGTGTATGTTGAGGCCTACTGATGCAGAGACTGCTGCTACACTGGCTGTCTTCATCTGCATCTGTTCGTGTGTATGCGATATGAGGGCTAGTTCATCTGCGAAGTCTAAATCGTCTAATTGGTTGTGAGCTGTCCATTGTATGCCCTGTCATCCCTCAGATGTCGAAGTCTTCATAATCCAGTCGACCACTAGAAGAAAGAGGAGGGCAGAGAGTAGGCAGCCTTGTCTGACTCCAGTCATTACTTGGAATGCATCTGTCAGCTGTCCTCCATGCATGACCTTGCATTGTAGTCCGTCGTATGAGATCCGGATAATGTTGACAATCTTCTCAGGAACTCCGTAGTGTCGAAGAACTTTCCATAATGTCCTCTTATCTACACTGTCAAATGCCTTTTCATAATCAATGAAGTTGATGTATAGTGATGAGTTCCACTCATTTGATTGTTCGACGATGATCCGTAATGTCACAATTTGATCCTTACGGAATTCAGCTTGTTGATCTCGAAGTTGGGCGTCCACTGCGTCTTTCATCCGGTTTAGCAACACTGTTAAAAACTTTCCATGGTACTGACAGTAGTGTGATGCCTCTGTAGTTTTCACATTTTCTCAGATCTCCTTTCTTTGGGATCTTGAGGAGGTGTCCTTCTTTCTAGTCCGTCAGCACTTGTTCCTCCTCCCAAATCTTTTTGAATAGAAGGTGAAGCATGTTTGTAGTTACTTCGATGTCTGAGTTCAGTGCTTCATCTGGTATGTTGTCGGGTCCTGCTGCTTTCCCCCTCTTGATTTGTCTGATAGACACCCTGATTTTTTCCGTCGTTGATGGACTGACATCTATAGGAAGATCTATGTGTGCTGCTTCGATATACGGTGGATTCATTGGAGCCGGCCTATTCAGGAGTTCCTCGAAGTACTCTACTCATTTCTTCTGTTGTTGTTGTTGTTGTTGAATTTCGGTGATTGTCTTGACTTCTTTGTCTTTGACCGGTCTCTCTGGTTTACTATATTTACCTGCTAGTTTCTTCGTTGTATCGTGAAGCTGTTTCATATTTCCTTCTCTTGAAGCTTTTTCCGCCGTCGTTGCTAGTTCTTCCCGTATTTCTTCGTGTCGGCTCTAATGCTTGATTGATTTACTTATAAATTATTCAGTGAGATTTCATTTGGCTAACAAAATGTACTTGTAATCTCAAAAGCTAGCGAAATAATTTATTAAAGATCTATATGATACCATACCAAGAAGACAGTAAATATGAAGCGATAAATTGTTTTTATCAGGATAATGATGTGTATCGTCTAGCACTTAAACTGAAATGTACTTCAACAATCATCATAGTTAATAATTTTACTTTGTCACTAAGCGGGTACAACTTTGAGCAGTATTTACTAGTGTACTGTAACAAGTAATCATTTCATAGTAATAGTAACTCTAGAATTGATATCTGAATTAAGAATTACGAAAGCTCATGAAAATATCTGTAAGTGACAAGCAGCGAACATTTTATGTATAATTTTTTTCTAGATAAAGAAACTTGTCTTCTGTCAATGGCAGATAAATTGAGTCAATATTCTGTGTACAAAGCGTTCATCCAGGTTGTTGTCAGCTTGAAGGTGTACTAGTTCCTTTAATATCAAGGGAAAATAGAGCAATTAAAAGATTAAACTGTATTCAAGACATTTAATTTTTGAAAACATATCTGGGACCATTATTAAGTGTTAAATCTAGTGAATATACTCATGAGCAGATTTCGGCGAAATCATTAGTGTGCCTAGTGTTTATAAATGGATTTGATTCAACATTTCATTTTCTGAAAGTTGAATATAAATTTCCATGTATAGCTAAAATAATTTCATATTAAATTATTTCTGGCAGCTTTTACGTTTATTGCTAAATGATCTCGCCAACTACGTGGAAGCCGATGGTAGGCCGTAGTTAACTTACATCTGAGCTTCCTGATGAGATGGATGATGTATTGATCATATTGATAACAATGCTATGTTAATGGCATTATGAACTTGGGTAATTTAAAGCTGGAATGTATCAACCACTAAATTTTTATCTTCAGATAATCTGTTCAATACAACTGTTAAGATCTTTGATTTGATTATGAAGTAAAATATATTGAAATATGATTATCATAGCGATGTATCAAAAAGTAAAGTGAATATTGATCTTATAAGCATTCCTACTACCGAATTAACCAACGCAGTAAAATATTCAGTCAGGATCTTTTTACCTTAAATAAAATGTATATGTGTTGATTTAACCAGAAATCCATGAATTAGTATCAAGATGATGATTAAAATTGCCTAAATTCTGATTGCACTAACTGAGATCCATAGGTCACATTATAACGGGACCTCTGTTCCTGTATTTATTTCTAGGTACATGAGAGTAATTATATGAAAGTTACAAACCAATTTTCTTTAGTTTTTGCATACATCAATTATCAACGATTTCACTGAAGATGTTACTCATAATATCTAATAGTTGGGTAACTAACTTATTATTACCATTCCAAACTATGACTCAAATGGTGGTACTTAGGTGTATTGGTCAAAATATGCAGAATAGTATCAAGCAACTAATATTGATTTCCGATAAAAAACTACTTTCACAAATTGTCTTTTCCTCCCTCCATTTGTGTACACTATACACAAATGTTGTTATGATAAAAAAATTTCTCGTTCAAATTAATTGTTAAATGCATACTTCACAAAGATCTTCATTCAAACTATGGTCTCACTTTATTCCATATTATTTACTTTTCTGTTTTAACTTGTTTGCACAAACTTACACAAACAACAACAAGTTTTAATATTCTTCACTTGATAATGATCAATAAAACGTATTGTCCATGTATAGTGATACCTACTCAATAAATGAATTTAGATTTTCTGTTTGTTTGTATAAATCATCTATTATGTTATTTTTCGGTTTAGTCTCAGAAATGTTTACCAATATTTATTAATATGTAGCTTCTTTTCAAAAATAATGTGCTATAGTAAGCTAAGTGGGTAACGCGAAGTTTGAAGCGAATGGTACAGAGTTTGAGTCCCAAAGTGAACATCAACTCTGAGATTCAGGTACATCCACCTGACGAGTCCCAAATAGAACGAAACGCGCGTCATGGATTCCACTGCTAGCCACTATCTATATTCGCTTATAATTATAATAAATTGTTACACAACTGATTCACGAGAATTAATGTCAGCAATCTAATGTTAGGTTGATGATAGTATCTTTCTGGATGTAGATCTACGTTGTGTTAAAAGCATGTTGATAGAGCTAGCTTTAATTAAACAATTTAAACAAATTGAAACCCATACGTTTGTTCTGCTTATTGTGACTGGACATGATATGTTATCATAAAGTCTATTATTAAAATAATGACAAGTTGATGTTGTATGAGCCTGATTATCTTCTGTAACTATAAGACATACTCGAAAATAGAAAAAGTAATAATAAATTTTCTTTAGCACGTATATATGAACTGCAAGACACAGTCTCAAATACGACAGATTAGAGCTTATTCACATTCATTTATCCCAATGATTCATAAAAACTAACTTGACGGACACATGGGTTTTTTAATGTAGCCTCAGATTTAAAATTAATCCTTCAAGTACTTGTTTTAGCCTCTGAAGTATGTTGCACAAAGGCTGACATATTCTAGTTCATAGTGCATTTAGCTTCTTTCTTGTCAACTTAGACTTACCGATGAGCTTTAACGTACGACTGTTTCTCAAAGATATTTAACTCTTCTGTAGCCACTCTTTTTGGACACCTAATGTGTATATCTTTGAAACTTACCATGTGCATCAAGCTAAATACTGAGATCTAGAATTTGATACTTATTATGAAGTTCATGTTCTGTTGTAAACTTTTTACTGAATTGTGTATGTATCAAAAGCATATTTGATGCTATAAGAGCTGAAAAATACATCACCAATCCCCTTCATGCATAACGCAGCCTAATTAATTGTAGACTTTAACTTTATCCCCTCCATTTTTGCACCAAAAATTTTCTTAAGACTGAACCGAACCTGTTCCTTACGGTAATTTCATCGACTGAAGTTATAAAAATTTGGTAAGTATTAATAAATGTTGATTGGTTCCGTCCTTTGATAAACTGAGAAGGTCAGTGTCCTGAAAAACATCTCTGCTGTTCCTTTTATTGGAATTTCGTTTACTATTACTACTACTTATTATTATTTTCATTACTACTATCTGTACTATTTATAACTGTGGATCTGTAAAATATCTTTTTTCTCATAGTATTACACCACAAACTGCCTTTTTCATATTTGACTGATAATACTATAATAAGAAATTTACTTGATTTCTAAAAGCATCATTTACATTAGTTCTGTTGTGCTAAGTGCTGAGAGAACTAACACAACGATTATCAAAATAGTACAAGTATTGCTAAACAACTGTCTACAAAACATACTCAATGTCCGTTGACCGGATATCATCAGCAACAACCTACTGTGAGAGAGAACAAAACAGCCTCAAGATGAAAAGGAGTGGATAGAATACATATTGAGGAAATCATCAAACTTCATCACGAGGCAAGCGCTAACTTGGAATCTCAAAGGGCAAATTAAAAGAGGAAAACAAAGGAAGACAGTGCGTCGGAGGTTAGAATGAAATATCAAGAAAATGAATAGGAACTGGAAACAAATGGAACAGAACAGAGTTGGGGGAGAATGCTTGTGGTCGGCCTACGCTACTCAGTGAGCGATAACAAACATAGGTAAGTATTGTGCTGAGGTATATCTTAAGCATAATTTTTTACAAAATGAGAATCACACGTTTAGTTACTGACTGGTCTCAAATCAAGAAAGTAATCTCCGATGACTAATTTTCTTCATGAAAGCTTCCAGAAATATTCTATATTTTCATGTTAAGACGGCAGCAACCTTCACATATCTAAACTTCTTATTGAGATGTGTCTTGCAAACTCAAGAGATAAATCATGTTAAATCTTACGAATTTATTTAATCTAACAATCAGTTAGTGGCTGTACACCTTTTCTACTCTAGATTCATGAATATTGTGCTGAACGTTCTATGTATCTCTTAAGTTATTAGCAACATTCAGAATAAGTTGGAATTGCATGTCAACCTAGAATTTCTAGAACATACTTATCCACAAATCTGAACGACATGGTTATATTGGTCAGTATTATCCCTGTGTATGAGTTTTAGCTTTCGTATATAAATCTCTCAGTCTCAAGATATAGATACTAGCCAACCAAAGCATAAGTTGAGAAAGCTTACATTATAACTATATATTCGACAAACAACACTGATTTATTTGGTTTAATTGATACTCATCATAAACTATAAACAATACAGTGATGAAAAGTTCCCAAAATAATGATAAATTCACTGTATTTCGTCTGATTATCTTCAGCTGAAATCACTTAACTAAGAATATATAAATAAAGCAAATTATTTCTAAAGCAAGTTTAAATTAAAACAGTTTTGATGGGATGTTTTTCATAGAATAGAAGTGATAGTTGGGAAAGAAAACACCTAAGAAAAGTCGTTGGTCCGAAAACGTTTTGAGTTAACTCAGTAAATAACTATGGGAAGAACGAATTGCGTTGCTTATTTATACGATGAAGACAATTAATTACGAACCACTGATTATTTTTAACTACATTCTATCGATAAATTTATAAGGGAATTTTAGAGACTTTCTCATTTAGGAAAATCATTTTATTAAATAGCTCTGATCTTTTAAAGTTTTTCGCTATTTTTTCTGGGTTACATTTTCCTTTTGATTGTCCAACGTTTGTTCGAATTTCTGATTTGGTATGTATTCAACAACTCACTGATTTTAATTTCTAGACCTGATATTGTTTCGTAATACTTTATTATCAGAAATATACTTGTATGAGTAAACAAATGTGAAAATCAGTTATACAAAAAAAACTAAGAAGTAGTAACTCCTCAAAATATTGATTTAGTAACCCCTAAATCACCTGTGAATGTATCACTGAATAACTGTACCGAGGTTCAGTAGTAATCATCCTTCATTCTCAATCGAAGTAGTAAATAAAGATAATGATTGCCGATATCACTGGAAAAAAAGCATTTGTGTCATCAATGAACCGAACTTCTGAAGTCACATATTAAATCATTGACTTAACAGTGCTTCCAGGTTTCCCATGGTGGTCTAGCGTTAATCGACTAGTGAATTTAACTATTAAATTACTAAAATCGCCACAAACCCCCTTTTAGATAATAATCACCATATGCTCACTAGCGACTGGCTTCAAGAGGTATATCCTGGAGTTCTATTGAGAAGCAGTGACCAGTGGAATTCAAACGGGTCTCTTGCGAGACAGTAACTCACCGAAGACAATGGTGGACGGTGGCACAATTTCGTAGATTGCTTGAAGTTAGACATTAACACCGTTGGATACCGCCCGGCTCAGTGGTCTAGATGTTAGGTGTCCGTGTGCGAGATCGATAGGTCCTGGGTTTGAAACCCGTGAGCAGGATCGTGGATTAGCATTGCTGAGAAGTCCCATACTAGAACAAAACGACTGTCCAGTGCTTTCAGGTTTCCCATGGTGGTCTAGCTTACATCGACTCATGAATTTAACTGTTAAAGTATTATATCCACTGAGAAGTCTAAATCCTCTCCTCATTATGTATTTAAATAAATCAACACTGAGATAAAAGTGTTCCTAATTGTCGTTAGATTACTGACTAGCTTAAAGATACGATGAAAAATCGTACTAAAAAACCATGAAAAATAATTTAACGTCCTTTGCTGTTTAAACATGTTTTTAATGTACACAATCAAACATAGTCTAGAGCGTTCCATCAAATCTTGATTCATATCATTTGGTTTGTGAATGAAAGCTTGTAGACTATTAGAAAGACTTACAAAAACAGATTTGAGTCAAATAAATTCAAGAAAATCTTTTGAAACATTGAGTAAAACCATTTCATTGCATACTTAAAAAAATATGCACTATGTACTAAAGTTGGATGAATTTTAAATACTATGGTTTATTATCAAATTTCATCGGAATGATGACTAATACTAAATTATGAATATGTATAAATTTATAAGTCGTTTATTAATTGACAATTGTCTGTATACCGTATTCTGTCTAGTTTGATCAATTCAGTCAGTTTTACAATTCTTAGATTTCGCAAACTAAAACTACGAAAGATATTTACTTAGTTACATTATCATTTTGTATCGGTAATAAGTATCTAGATGATCCTTTACTCTTTCATCTATATCTGGACGAATGAAACAATCGAGACTATTTCAAACTGAATTATAACCCATACCGGCTGCATACGTGAATGGCTATCAATAGCTAAGTGGATAATGCGGTAAAGTTTGAAGCGAACGGTACTAGGTTTGAGTCCAGAAGTGAACATCAACCCCGGGGTACAGGTACATCCAGCTGACATGTCCGAAACAGGACGAAATGGGTAACCCGAATTTTGCTGACACATATGTCATTTATTAATTGACCAATCATGTAGGATTTGAATTGTATACTTCTTTTGTTTCTTAAACGATTATTTCTAGGGGATTTTAGTCATAAACTGAAAAACACTGCGATTCAAAGAACACTAGCTTAGAGATGGATTCCCTGGAGTTGAGATGGGAAGTTGTATCGGTAATGTCTAGGAAATCTCAAGTGAGATTGTAACTCACTACTGACACTGAACAATGATCAATCTATGTCGCAACTAAAACAGACATAATAATCTAATGATAAAAAGATAAACGGAATAGGAAATAAATCAAGAGACAAAATGTTTATGACCAAGGGGAAATACACTTTAATTGAGTACACACAGTCTACATAAAGTAAATTTTGAAAATGTTGTCCAGAATGATAAAAGAAAGCTCTCGAATTAAGCCATTTAGATTGAAGAATGCAACAAAGTCAAGTCAGCCTTCTATAAATTTTCTTCAGCACCACTGATAACCATATTAAAAGGTATTGATCTAAATCAACCAGATCATAACATTCAAATATTATAGGTTCAAAATCACCAGGTAAACATGTTTATCAGATTACAATTGGCTTTATAATGCTCCGTTTAAATAAATGCCTACATTGATACTTCTATCAATGTAATTATATTAAAAAGTTCGAATTACTTCAATGACTTCACTGTTGAAATCTTTATTATATTAAATGACCACTAATCTATTGTTTGTTTATGTTATCCACCATAAAATGCAGTCGGGAACAGTCAACACCACATGAAAATCAACGTGTGGATTCATTTCGATGGAGTGAAACGCCCTTCCCTCATTTGCGTTTACTTTACAAAGTCACTCAGTTATGTGAATAATCCAAGGAGTAAGATGACTTCATTGGACTTACATACAATGATATGAATCATTTGCTACCTCAATTTGTCACAATAAAGACGAACAACTTGCATGTTTGAGGCGATGGAAATCACGTCTAAGTCCCTGTATGAACGCTATTACTGAACTCGGAATTCATCTAGCTGAATAGTCTTGAATAGGATAAAACACAACATAGACGTCCCTGAAAAATAGTGTAAGCAGATAAACTGATTGGTTGGTTTTCATTCTATTAAGGACAAGTTCAAATGCATTTCATTTACTGGTAGGTAGACGTAATTTTTATTTGTTTTATAATGTCGAAAAATTGCTGATTAAATTAAGAATTCCATGTTGACATATATAAATATCATTTACTGTATTGAATACCAGTGTAGCATCAGCCTCTATAGCATTCACAAGGGGAAAAAAGATCACAAAATACAACAACACCAACGACAGCACACTTCATGGAGATACTATGGAAGATGTGAGAACCTCTACTTACCTGAGCAGCATAGTCGATAAATAACAAGGATATGATCCAGATTTGAAAGCACGAATAGGTAAAGCAGGAGCAGAATTCCTACAGTTGAAGAACATTGGAACTCAAAACAAATATCTGTAACCCAACATCAAAGTCAGAATCTTCAATATGAACGTCAAGACAGTTCCGCTGTACAGAGCTAAAACTTTCAGAACTTCCACAATCATCAAAATGGTACAAGCATTGCTAAACAACTGTCTACACAACATACTCAGTGTCCGTTGACCGGATATCATCAGCAACAACCTACTGTGAGAGAGAGCAAACCAGCTTCCAGATCAACAGGAAATTAGGAAAAGACACTGGAAGTGAATAGAATACACATTGAGGAAACCACCAGACTGAATCACGAGGCAAGCGCTAACTTGGAATCCTGAAGGTAAACAGAAAGGAGGATGACCAAGGAACACACTGCGTCGTGAATCGGATGCAGACATGAAAAGGATGAATAGAACTGGAAACAAGTGGAAAGTATTGCCCAGAACAGAGTTCGAGTGAGGTTCGTGATGGTCAACCTACGAAGGGTAACAAGCGTATTTAGTAATTGTGTTAAGTAAAAAGTTATTTAAATATAGTACGTGTTGCAGTCAACTAAATCTCTTTCTTTTTAAAAAAGAGCCATCCAACTTAAATAATACTACATATTAACGAGAAATTAAAGAAATTTTTTAGAATTATATTTTTGTTGAACCCTAACATCACTAAGGTTAACATGTCTTATGTTAAACATGTTTGATCGAGAAATGATAATTAGGTCGCCGTACTGATTTTATCTGTTTGTTAATAATACTTGATATTTTCGGTATGCATTATTCACTTTGTATGATCGTAACTTTAACTTAGAAAATGTAAATAATAGTACAAATGAAATTATAAATAAATAAACTATGTATGCTTATTTAATCAAAATCATACAAGTCACACTGTCATGTTTTCGAAGATTAATAAGAAATGTAAAAATTATTACATTACTGACTTGTCTTGTGGAAATGGATCAATGAAGAAAAAATATTTACGAAGCGTACATTACTTTAATGTTATATGAATAAAACGTTAGAAAAACTGAACGAAATTACATATGTAATGATCGATGTAGAAAGCCATCCAAACAGTGTATTTTATATTGTTATTAAAAGAATCCCCGGTAGTCTACTTGAAATGGAAGAATTACGGTTACATGTCTATTTTACCTTTGATATTATGGTAAACCATATGCTCATCGTTAAACTGAACATATCCTCCTATTCTGAACACATTTAATTTTTTTTTAAATATAGGGTAAATCAATATGACAGTAACTGAAATAAATGAAGTCCTAAACAAAATGCTTCTCACTCAGTCGTGATACTCTGCATTCTTATGAACTTATAAATTATCAAGTTTCATCTTTCTCTGAACAATTAACTAAATTTATAATGAATCTTTTATTTAATAAAATGCTATCACACTAAATTACAGTCAGCTGGAGTAAAATCTTTTCTGTTTAGTGGCTGGTGGATGTGATACAAATACCAGTATTCACATACGCACACATGTTAAACATCTAGCACTATGATCATTATTATCCAGGATCATATGATCTCAAATACAAACTAGTTGAATTTTTCAGTAAAGCAATCCACTATTCTATTCCAATTATATCTTGCTGTATGTTACTTTTAAAGCAACTTAAATGTCGATTACTGAAAATAAAAAGCTAATGCCAAGTTAATAATGAATAAATGGAATATATGCGATGTAGTACAGTTAAACAAGATGTCACAAATCTAGGTTTCATATATGTTATCACTTAATAGTAAAGCTCTATTATTAATCACGTTAAAATATGTCACTTTTTGACATTTGATCGAATGATTCAAGTTAGAACCTCGAAAATAATATAAGCTTCAATAATGTACCTAATAACCATTGGTGATGAATAACAGAAAGTCAAAAAACTAATTACAGTTTTTGAAAGCAAAGTAACAGTTAAGTACTCATGTTCTGAACAAAGTTAATATATTAAACTCTTCATTTAATAGAAACTAGTGAGAAGAACTAGATTTCCTTCAATTCAATAAATCTTAACAACCATTAAAAGATAGAAGTCTGGACTTTTCATTGTTGATAAGGATTTAAGTAAGTTGATAAATGACCGTAGACATCTGTATTTTAATGAATATTAAAATATTTTAACTATGCTATTTTCCTGTTACTACGTTCATTAAAAATGATCCTATAAAATAAGCTTATTGGGAGTACTAGTAAATCGTGAGGTTACTTTTTGGAAAATCCTAATTAGTTTTGTGATAATGATCAAATTCCCAGTAAAAAAATAGTAATTATTCTATCGATTTTCATTTACTGACACCGATATTACTAGTTCTACAAAACTGATTAACTCAGGGGGCGTATAGTTAAAGATCTAAGTCATTTGATGTTTCACTGTTACTTTGTTTTGCTTGGACACTCTCTCCCTCATCCATTTTAGTCTCTGATATCAAAACGTGAATAAATAAAAATGAGAAACTTTAAAAAACTATTCTCTAGTGAAATAGCATATATATATTAATTAAATAACTCACTTATGCTACTTTGATATTGTCCCAATCGCAAGTGTTTAGTGGGTGTCATACCTGTTGCCATATCGTTTTCCACTCATACATACATACTTATTTCCGCCTGTCACTCCTAACGGAGCATAGGCCGCCGACCAGCATTCTCCAACACATTCAACCTGTCCTGGGCCTTCCTTTCTAGTCCTATCCAATTCCTGTTCATTTTTCTCATGTCTATCTCCATTTCTCGGCGTAATGTGTTATTCGGTCATCCTCTCCTCCATTGGCCTCTAAGATTCCAAGTGATGGCTTGCCTTGTGATGCAGTTGAATGCTTTCCTCAATGTGTATCTTATCCACTTCCACCACTTCTTCCTGATTTCTTCCCCCACTGGCATCTGGTTTGTTCTCTCCCATAGTAGGTTGTTGCTCATAGTGTCTGACCAACGGATCGGAAGTATTTTGCGTAGACAATTGTTAATAAACACTTGTATTTTCTGGATGATGGCTTTTGTAGTTCTCCAGGTTTCTGCCCCATACAGTAGAACTGTCTTGACATTTGTATTGAAAATCCTGACCTTGGTGTTGGTTGACAGTTGTTCTGAGTTTCAGATGTTCCTCAGTTGTAAATATGCTGCTCTTGCTTTGCCGATCCGCGCCTTCACATCTGCATCAGATCCACCGTGTTCATCAATGATGCTGCCCAAATATGTAAAGATTTTTACATCTTCCAAAGTCTTCCCTTCAATTGTGATTGGATTGATGCATGCAGTGTTGAATCGGTGAATCTTGCTTTCCCCTATGTGTATATTGAGACCTACTGCTGCTGAGGCTACTGCTACACTGGTCGTCTTCTTCTGCATTTGTTGTTGTGATCGCGATAGGAGGGCTAGATAATCTGCGAAGTTTAGATCGTCTAACTGCATCCTAGATGTCCACTGTATCCTGCGTTTCCCTTCAGATGTTGACATCTTCATGATCCAGTCGATCACCAGTAGAAAGAGAAAGGGTGAGAGTAAGCAACCTTGTTTGACACCGGTCTTTAGTTCGAACGAGTCTGTCAACTGTCCTCCATGCACGATTTTGCAGTGTAATCCATCATATGAACTCTGTATGATATTGACTATCTTCTGAGGCACGCCGTAGTGTCGAAGAAGCTTCCATAGTGTTGTTCTGTCCACGCTATCAAATGCCTTTTCGTAGTCAATGAAGTTGATGTAGAGTGATGAATTCCATCCAATTGATTGTTCCACAATGATCCGTAGAGTTGCGATTTGGTCTGTACACGATCTATCCTTACGGAATCCTGCCTGTTGGTCACGAAGTTGGGCGTCTACGCAGTCCTTCATCCTGTTTAACAATACCCTGTTGAAGACTTTTCCTGGTATTGAGAGAAGAGTGATGCTCCTGTAGTTATCACAGTTGCTGAGATCGACTTTCTTCGGTATTTTGATCAGAAGTCCTTCTTTCCAGTCTTTTGGTACTTGTCCCTCATTCCAAATCTTATTGAAGAGAATGTGGAGTATCCTTGCAGTTGCCGCTACATCTGCTTTTAGTGCCTCTGCTAGAATGTTGTCCGGTCCTGCTGCTTTGACACTCTTGATTTGTCTGATGGCCATGACGATCTCTTCAATTGTCGGTGGGCCAACATCGATTGGGAGGTCCGTGGGTGCTGCTTCGATGTTGTATGGGTTCAGTGGAGCTGGTCGATTCAAGAGTTCTTTGAAGTGTTCTACCCACCTGTTTTGTTGCTCTTCAATGTTGGTGATTACCTCGCCTTCCTTGCTTTTCACTTGTCGTTCTGGTTTGCGGCGATTTCCAGTGTTTCTTTGTCGTGTCATACAATTGTCTCATGTTTCCTTCTCTTGTAGCCTTTTCCGCCATCGTTTCTAAATCTTCCACATATTTACGTTTGTCAGTTCTTATGCTCCGCTTCGCTTGTTTGTTTACTTCTGTGTATTCAGCTTGTGTCTTGGCTTTCTCTGCTCTTGTTCGACTGGTATTGATTGCTGCCTTCTTGTTTCTCCTTTCTTGAATCTTATTCAGTGTATCAACAGTGATCCATTCCTTGCGATGGTGCTTCATGTGGCCCAGAACCTCATGACATGTTGAAGTGATTGGCTCTTTGATCCCTTTCCAGTTGCTCTCCATAGTATTTCCTTCTCCATTGAGTAGATCATGAAAGGTCTGGAACTTATTGCTGAGGACTATCTTGAATTTGTTGAGTTTGTCAGTATCCTGAAGAAAAGCCTTATTGAACCACAGAATTAAGCTACAGAAATGAGGAGATACAACTTGACGGTTCTCAAAGTCAGTGAAACGATTGGACTCGAATTAGACAAAAAGACTTAACTCAGAAGAGATGCTACAGTGCTCTGGTCACGAAGAAGAAAATGCTCCTCACACTCAAAGAGTTGTTCTGATATTGTTCAATGAAGCACAAAATGCACTCATAGGATGAGAATCTCATGAATCCAGAATCATCGAAGCACCCTCTAAAATAATGAAGGAGGGAATCACAATGAATGTTATCTAGTGTTATGCACCAACCAATCATGGCAACGACAACTATAAAGATCGGATTTAACAGAGGATGCCATCGATCATCGTGAAGTATTCATGAAAGCACCCGACCATCCTGATGGGAGACTGGAAATCCAAAGTCTAAACGGACAATACAGGATATGAATATATCAGGGGACGACATGATCTAACTAGGAAAAACCAACGACAATCTGACAGATTTGCCACTTTGTGAGCATTCAACGAAATGATAATAGACGACACAATATTCTCACACAAGCGCATACACAAAACTACGTGGATCTCACCGAATCACAATATAGAGAATCAGATCGGTCATATTTACATCACTAAAAAATTCAGAAGGACAATGGAAAACGTATGAACCAGTAGAGGAAGTAACACTGATTCAGACCACCATCTACCTGGTGGTTGCCAAGAAGAAGCTAAAACAAAATAAGCACTCGAAAACTGAAAAGACAGCATTACGAGGGTTCAATACAGTCTTTCTTTGACTTACTGACAAAATCAACCAAATCAAAATATCTCTCAACAACCGGTTCCCAACAATACAAAATCTACTCAAAGAAGAAGAAACTACTATGGAGGGCAATTGAAAAAAGATCAAAGATGCACTAATTTCAACTTGCCAAGTGGTGCAGGAACACAACAAGCATTATCATCATCCTAAGAAATAGCTCTCTATCGAAACCCCGAACAATACTGAAGAAAGGAAGAACAAGAAGATATGAAGGCAAAGATTGTCAAAGTAAAGATAGGATTCCTACAGTTGAAGAACATTGGAACTCAAAACAAATATCTGTAACCCAACATCAAAGTCAGAATCTTCAATATGAACGTCAAGACAGTTCCGCTGTACAGAGCTAAAACTTTCAGAACTTCCACAATCATCAAAATGGTACAAGCATTGCTAAACAACTGTCTACACAACATACTCAGTGTCCGTTGACCGGATATCATCAGCAACAACCTACTGTGAGAGAGAGCAAACCAGCTTCCAGATCAACAGGAAATTAGGAAAAGACACTGGAAGTGAATAGAATACACATTGAGGAAACCACCAGACTGAATCACGAGGCAAGCGCTAACTTGGAATCCTGAAGGTAAACAGAAAGGAGGATGACCAAGGAACACACTGCGTCGTGAATCGGATGCAGACATGAAAAGGATGAATAGGAACTGGAAACAAGTGGAAAGTATTGCCCAGAACAGAGTTCGAGTGAGGATCGTGGTGGACAAGCTATGCTTCTCCATGAGGGGTAACAGGTGTAAGTAAGTAAGTAAATTTATGACATAAAAACATAGATTTACGCTTTTGTGGCTTTTCGTTCATGAATCTTTTCAATCGTAGGCTTATTACCGTAAGAAACAGGTGCTATTCACACCCAATTTTTAGTTGTTTTTTTTTCAAATTCTGTAACAGTCGGTTTAGAAAGCCATTCTAAATCGTCGATGCCTCATCCACGAGCAAGTGTTCAATAAGCCTATTATGGCGTTACTCTATGGTTTACTAGCTGATATAGTATTTATATTGCATCAATACCAGTTTGGGTTTGATGAAAGAACTTTTCTCCAACCTTTAGACCTAAGGACACAACTACTTAGGAGAACTGTTTTGGTCCTCCTCTTTAAAGAAACCAAGTTGAAGGGCTGTCATTTTCTTCTGGCAGAATTCTAGGGACCATTGGAATAGCTGTTTAACATGTCCATGCTACAACCGGTAAGTTTTCATATCCACAAGTTGATAGAGTGATACTTTGTGATTTTCGGTGTGATGCATGTACTCTAAAATCCCATGAAATTTACATTGTAGTTCCAATGTTTAGTGAAAATAATCTAAATCCCAGCCAATTAAGATAACAAATTCGGACTGGTTAGAATATCAATACACCTATTGACTGGAACCATCCAAATATACCAAACCAAGAAGTTACACTGTAAACAGAGCTTTCCTATCTGAAAACTACCTCATTCGCATAAATCATCAGTTTCCTAATTGACATCACAAATGTGAGGAAGATTTTATTATTTGGTCAATACTGGAGTTCTGAATACAATATTAAATTATTATTGATATGATCCGGTGTTCAATAATCAGACAGTTTATAAGAAATCACTTGATACCATCATTAAAAGTACATCTAACCAAACAAATCAAATTCTGACTATTAAAAATATTTTGAAACTTATCACACAAGGAAGAGTTCAATGTTTTGTTTTCTATGATCTTTAATATCCTTTGAAAATTTTTTAAACTGTTAATTGTTAAAATTACAAATTACAATTAACATTCTATTTTCAATTAAGATCATGAACCGATTGATGTTAGACCACCACTGAAAACCTGGAAGCACTGGATGGCCGTTTCGTCCTATCGTGGAACTCCTCAGCAGTGCACATCCACGATCCTGCTCACGAGATTTGAACCCAGGGCCTTCAGTCTCGCGCACGAACGCTTAACCTACTGGATCACTGAGCCGGCATCCAATGGAGTTAATGTCTAACCTCAACCAATCCAATTCATGATATCAATTAAAAATTTAATAATCTCCACAACCCCTATACTGATAATATTCTATTATTAAATAATGTAAATTGTAAAAAGCATACCTTAATCAAAAAGATGATTAACTTTAATGATTAAATAAAAAAACAATCAGTTCTGACTTATATTTTTTTCTTCGTCCATAAAATTCCATTTATTAACATTGAATAAACATACACATTTAATATTGAATTGAAATCATTCATGTAACATTATCAGACAGTATTATAAATTACTTGAATTAATCATTTAATTTTAATAAATATCTGACATATTACTGAAAGTTTTGAGATTAAACTGTTTAGGTAAAACCAACTGAAAATCAGTTATAATGATAATAATACCAATATAGGGGTCATGGAGATTATTAGATTTTTAATTGAGAACATGAACCGATTGATGTTAGACCACCATTGAAAACTTGGAAGCACTGGATGGCCACTTCGTCCTATTGTGGGACTCCTTAGCAGTGCGCATCCACGATCCCTCTCACGGGATTTGAACTCAGGACCACTAGACCACTGAGCCGGTATTGGAGTTCAACCGAGTCTGTTGTGAGATAGTAACTCACTGAAGACAATGGTGGATGTGTCACTCAGTTTCGTGGATTGGTTGAGGTTAGACATTAACTCCATTGGATGCCGGCTCAGTGATCCAGTAGGTTAAGCGTTCGTGCGCGAGACTGAAGACCCTGGGTTTAAATCTCGTGAGCAGGATCGTGGATGTGCACTGCTGAGGAGTTCCACGATAGGACGAAACGGCCATCCAGTGCTTCCAGGTTTTCAGTGGTGGTCTAACATCAATCGGTTCATGATCTCAACTAAAAAATAATAGTAATTTTAAAACTTTTAAGTTCCGTCATTCAATCAATTAATTTATTTATCTATTTATTTCAACACATAAACATAGGTACAAGAAGGCACCAAATAGATATGTGCCACATAAGTCACTTGATTTGTGTGTGCGCTGTGATACTGCCGGGTGCCCAGACCGAAACAGATGGTTTTCTTAGGAGGCCACACTCGAAGTCTTTTACCTAAAGGTCTAATCCACAAGGCAGTGAAGCAACTTCAGGAGATGCAGTCCCATGGTAGCCGGTGACCAACTATTGGTTCATTCGCCATTTGTTCCTTCAGGATACTGGAGCTCATGTCCATCATTGGTTTGGAATGAGGGTTTTTCAACTCCTCTAGGTAGACTCTCCATGTCCACCAATCTGGTTAAAGCGCCGAACATTCACTTTTCGTCCTCTCAATTTCGTAAACAACACCCCAGCCTCGAGAAGACAGTGAGTAGGACTTCGCTGGCAGTGGTTGTATGCACATGGCCATGTGAGAATATTTTGGGAGGGAGAGCTAACTCCCCCCATTCTTGACCTAACCAGGGCATTTGGGGCTTCTACATTTAATATTAAGTCTTTTAATTTCAACATAGACTTAAGTGAATGTACCTAAGTAATCACCCATACTAATTGAAACATTGATCAATTACAATAAAATTGTGAACTGTTTACTTTCCATAACAAAATGTATCAACCAGTTTTTTTGGAAATATTCTCAGTTTCTTAAGTATATCTTTTTCTAGTAACAGTTCAATTTTCTTATTTTCTTCATTCTAATTGTTTATATGTCAATAAAGAGATTAAATATGTATAATGTTTCAAGAGCTCTACAACTATCTTCAACAAGTATATATTATATCGAACAGATATTCAAAGTAATGTTGAATGAAACAAAGTCCAAATATGTTTCGAACCATATCACGTGTAATCTAAAGCAAAATGTTGAATCTTCATAGTTTAAATCTTTTAAGATGTAGTTTTTTACATCTCCATGGATAGGCAATACTAGTAAGTCATTGAAAATAATTAGATCCAACTCTAAATACACAAGGTAAGAAGACACAATTCAAAATTACACTAAAATATTATTATTATTAAACCACGTGACAAGTTACAGGTTTAAATTCTGAAATGAATGGAAAACCCATTTCAGCCTCTATGAATGTTTATAATCGTGTATGGGTTTGCACCCACTTCCCGATTATAAGTTTAGTTTACATCCCTATACGTAAATTTTAATCATATTGTTAGATAGTATTTTAGTTTCTTGATTCTTTTCTATTTATCTTAATGCAACCTTTAAATTTTATATTGTTCTAAACTAATCCATGAACAAATAAATAAATAAATAGAGACGTGACCTCAAGTATGATTTGACCTTGATTTACGGAGGAAGTCATTACTTGCTTGATCTTAAGTTCATGTGATGATGGTGATTACAATGATGCTTCTTACTATGTCTTTTACTTATCCTAAAAAAAGAATTTATATTTTTAAGCATCACAAAATTGTGTCCTCAAAATGACCGCCAGAGTAAAATATCTAAGAGAAAGAATCAAATAAAAAAATTAACTATAATTTATTTCACTTTATTTATTTAAGGCGAAACTCCATTGAAAGCAATAGCAATAATAATAATGAATATATGTAAGGGCACTAAACGAGAATGACCCAAAACTGTGAATCGGTCAACTGAAGGATCGTGTTTATTTAGAACCCTTAATCTCTCGATATATGTATAAATATACATATATATAAGTTCAAATCCTCAGCATGAAATTAGGACATAACTAAAATATTGAAATGATAATAAAATATATTAAAAATGAATTGTGTAATGATGTGAAATAAATGAAATTTATTATTCTGCTTAATTTTTAATCAAAAACAAAGTGGTAACCTGGTCAATTTCATAAAAATAAAAATAAAAAATATTAATTGTGAATCTTCTAATCATCAAAATCTCTATTTAGATTAAAAATTAAATGATTAGAACTATAATGCCTGTGATGCCCGTGTTTTTTGTTGTTGTTTTTTTATTTTTATACACAACTATATGTAACTTAATCATTCCAATACATTTTAATCGAATAGTCGTAATTCAACAATGATATGACCTAAATATTAGTGTTGTAACTGTGATTGCAAATTATGGAGCAGCGCATTATCGATTGAACCAAAGACGCGTAAGAGAACAACCTAGAGTCCTGACTGGTCCTGCTTCCCTGTCTAGCCCAGCCAGTTGAGTCCAGAACGCAAGTCTCAGCCTCTGAGATATGAATCATTATATTTCAAGCATACTGAGTTTATATACCAGTCAAACCGACCACAACGTATCAATAAAATATGAAACAGCATTTCTACAAGAATTAGCCAGATGTGGCTGTGAATGAGGGAGGTAGCGATTAACAGACAGGGAATAGTTCATGAATGATAAATCATATAATCATAGTTCATAGGTCAACATAAAGCTCATAATAAGAGGGGCATGAATATGAACAGTTTATTAACATAACAACTATACGATAAAAATATACTCATAATATTGGTCCATAAATGGATCCCAAAAATTACCATTAATTATTCCTATCGGGACACAACAATTAATATCTCTAATTTGTTAAATTAGTGCATATTATGCAATCATTAGCATTTATTATTATTATTTAAAATAATTCAAAATTGTTTAAATTTATTAGGTATGTATTATATACAATCTCTGTTGAAATTGATAAAGACTTCAACTTCTTCAATCCTAAATAGTAGTTGGGAAGATACAAGTAAAACAACACCAAGTGAATTCATTTTGTTACATTTGAAATTTAGAAATTCTATCATTAAACTTTTCAAATCATAAATGATTCTATGTACTAAAAATTAGTAAGCAGCCAAACTCCAGTCCTCTGAAGTTTGCTGAAACCGTTGACATCAGGCATCAAAAACCTGACCTATATGTTCAAAAGGAGACGGTTATTAATCTTCCGTTACCTTGGTGACAAATACTCTTTCGCTTAATCTTTATTTTTTTTCTTCTTTTTGTTAAACTCTTTCTCGCATTTGTTATTATTATCTTGCAAATTAGTAATCATATTTGATCAACTGAGCTATACTCACTATATTTATGTAATCACTTGTTTCTAGCCGTTTAAACTGTTGTCACAATCAATGTTGTAGAATGTTCTTTCACATAAGATATATATTTATAATATTCAGTCAATTAATTTTATTTACACCCTTGCTATACTATACGAATATGTCTTCAATACAATTTCCAACCAAACTCTTTCATGTAAATAATTTAAATTCATTATGTAATTATAATTTTAAATATCACAGGTTGTAAGCAAACGACGAGAACCTACGAAATAAAAATGAATTCATGCTATTCTGCTAGGATGTTTGTTCTTGCTCTTTTTTTAAAAAAAAAGCGATGGAATAAACATATAAGTAGCTGTTCATTAGTTTTGTAAACTAACTTAATGCACAACTCGATCTAAGCTAAATCACCATTGAAAACCTTGGAGTATTGGATAGCCGTTTCGTTAAAATACTACCATCTCCAAAAATTCCCATACTAATAATAATGTAATACATTTTAGCTTGTGATTATAATTTATTTCTTATGAGAAAAAAGTAAACAAATAAACAAAATTCAATTAACAATTTAAGAATATTTTGTAGTGTCTAGTTACAATTAAATCATCGATCGATTGAAGTTAGACATTAACGCCGTTGGATGCCGGTTTAGTGGTCTAGAGGCTAAGCGTTCACACGTGAGACCGAAGGTCTGGTTTCGAGTCATGAATGCAGGATCGTGGATGAGCACGGCTGAAGAGTCCTATACTTGGACGAAACGACCGTCCAGTTCTCACAGGTTTTTAATGGTGGTCCGGCTTAGATCGACTCATGAACTCAACTATTAAAAAATTAGCAAAATATTTTAATATGCCAAATGAAAATGAACAATATAAAATTATTGATTCAGTAAATCCTGTAACACTACTATTCAAGTATATCAATATAAGTACTCAAATAGATCATTAATTTATGTAAGAGTTATTTTTCTGTTCTTGATTGTGCAACTTTTCATGTAAATCATTTAAGAGCACTGTTCTACTTTCATTTATTGAAGGGTTATCAGGAACTAAGAAACATCGGATGGTTGTTTTGTTATGGAATAAAATTAAGGTAGTTTCTCACTGATAACACTGTACGGTGATTGTGAATCAATGGAAATTGATTAAAGATTAAAAAAATATGATGGCCATTGAATTTAAATTCAATCTCGATGTGGTACTACATTTGTCAAAATATCTAAATTTCATTATTTCAATCTTGTACAAGGTTTTGTTCATCCTTTCTTAAGAAGTTACAAAATATAGGGATTTTCATCTGGTATTAGTTGGTAATTGAAACTATCTTCAACTTATACAATTGTATGAAATCTATTTACTTTGCTTGTCCATAATTAACTTGAACCAAGGTAATTTGAGTAGTTTATAAATTGTACTAGAATTTATTTCTTTTTATGTCAACTCATTGAAATACATTTTATCCAACAGTTGTGTACTTAACTGTGTCTCCTTTAAATTCTATCAATTTATTAACTTATCAGTAATTAAACGTACTTGATTTCGATCTGCACTAATTTTACCTTACAGTTAAATTTCAATCATACATTTCTTTCAGACAATGAGACATTTCACTCAGAATCTCGGTATTCATTAAATGTACTGTGCCTTGAAATAATTATGTTTTCAAATCTTAAATGACCATTTGATTTATCATACTAACTGGATCAATAATTTTACTATTAACTTATTATCTAATACATACAACTCCTATTCTTATTTTAACAATCTAAAATGAGCAAACAAACATTTTGCATATCACATAAAGAACATGGAATTCACATGAAAAGAATTTGCAGTTATTGTGTTGTTGTTTTTTTCAAGTTAGAAAAAAAGACGTTAACGTTTGTAAAGAGAAAGGGTTTTGAATTTGTAATCTTCAAAATATCGATTAAATCTGTACGTTCAACGATTGGAACCTTTTATTAATGAACATGATTGTCCAAGTGATTCATAAAATCTTTCGTTTATTATGTATCATATACTTCAAGTTAAAGTCA
This sequence comes from Schistosoma mattheei, assembly GCA_944470405.2. Taxonomy (NCBI): domain Eukaryota; kingdom Metazoa; phylum Platyhelminthes; class Trematoda; order Strigeidida; family Schistosomatidae; genus Schistosoma; species Schistosoma mattheei. Next base: position 45,419,225 of record OX103947.1, read on the forward strand.
TGTTTATTTGTTGTGATGAATCTTTAAACATTAGTCTAATATAATTAATTATTATGAACAATGGACAACTATGGAATTTCAAGTCTTCTTTAATTAGACCCAGTTAATCTAATAAATAGGGTGGGTAAGTTGTTTACTGAGAGATTCACTAATTCAAGGAGAAAACACTTTTTAAATAGAAATCCTGATTTTGACCATACGAGTACTTATTTCATCAATGAAAATTTCCGAGAAGTAATAAAATTAATTATTAACACTTTAAGCTGTTAATCGATGAAATAGGGTTTTTTCTGTTCCGAATTTCGATTCTCCCCTCCTATATATGGTCTAGGAAAAAGGCTTTTACATAAATTATTCTATCGTTAAATCAAATCAAACTAGATCATTTGATCATTTTTTTACCCATGATATTTTCATGGTTGATAAAACTACGTATGAAATTACATTTTTCAGTTGGGTGAGACGTGCGTATAAATTTAAACCGAAGGTAGCGTTCACCAGGAAACAATATCAAGTGGAACACCACCAAAAACTAAAGATTAGTTGATAAAAAATATGCATCTGTCTTAGCGCTTCCATCAATTCATTTTCTATACCGGTCGCTATGTTTGATCATATCCAAATATGCATATCGTAGAATCGAGGATGTTATGTAAAACGTTGTCTTTGACATACTTACTCACAGATAAAACATGAGGTAGGCAGGGGAGAGATCACTATTCGTTGTTTACTGATGTTAGTGCAATTGATTTGTTATTATCCTATCACATCACTTAACTACTTTAGAAATAGTGTAACTGGATAGCACACTATGATAAAAACTGAAAGCGGTGTTAAGTACGGTAGCGATGACTAGCACATAATCTAGTTAATAATGATGAGAAAAATGGAACTCGCGTATTTAAAAAAAGGGTATTCGTAAAAACTTACCTGTGTTTACCATTCACGTACTGTACAACCAAACAGGTAAAATATAACTACAGTGATGCTTGCCATCAAAATGGTGAAGTACCATCACGCTATTGGCTTAGATGTCATGAATGCCATTTTATAATTTATCCAGCAGTCGACTATGTTAAAAGGTCCAACTGAATGACTTTCTTTATTACTACACGTAAACTAAAAATGCGACGAACAAGATAATGATTTAGAAGACAAAAGTGTACTTCCCTTGAATTGTTGCCTTTTTCAGTAAATGTGAAGTGTATAGACGTTGATATATCAAGTAGATGACAGTTTCAATCCATGGACAATGTCTTTTAACTTAATGAGAAAGTAATGTTATATTACATTACCTTACAGAAGCTATCATTCAATACCAAAATCTAATCACACAATCCTACATTTTGTTGTGTTCTGTTGGGTTTATTTACAACATTTCCAACTGGAAGTTCCTGATTAGAATATGACTTTATTTACTCATTTGATTAGCTATCACTAAATATGACAATCTTTTAATACTAAGTAACACCAGGATATGTAGCTCTTTGGTTCATCTAAGTAACCATATTCCAGTAAAAAGGAACCCTTATTTTAACTGACTCAAATTCTATACAACTTGAAAGTTGGTCTTAGTCACCGTTACAATATTTCGACCCATACATATTGGTTAGCATTAACTAAATTCATACAATGGTCAAAAATACTAAGGTCATTATTCATAAACTAGTTACTTTCTAATCAATTTCATGTAAATTATTAAGTAAGTTTATCACAGGATAATCTTTTTCAACTAATATTTCTATAGTGTTTTTTTTTCTCGAAATCTTGCTAAATAATAAATTGGAAAGATGCACTAAATAAAGACATAGTCGTTCTTTGTTTGGATTTTTTTTAACCATTTACTTTACAGTAAATTGGTGCATAAAAATGAGTCATCAACCTCGGTAATAGTTGGTCTAAAAAAAACAATTTTTTTTTTAAAAAAAACTCTTTTAAAGTGCAAACACTTATGGGGTATTTATTGTATAGGTGTGTGAGTGTTTATGTCTTGTATAAGTGTACATAATGAGTGCGTTCATATGTGAATAGGCATTTAGCATTGATCTGATGCTATCATAAAACTAAGTTTTATCTCAATTATTCTGGTCAACTTTTCAGCCTTTATAACTTCATATGTTTATAGTATAGATCATGAATTTCATATACTATACACAAACATTTCAAACATTCCATAGATCCATCAATAAGTCACTTGGAGAAATTTTGAAGGAATAAATCATTGGTATTGACTACAACCAAGAAATATTGTTTAATCGAACCAATGAATAAAGGACTTGATATCGAAAATTTGATAATATTTAGGATAAGTTATGGAAAAATTCATTAGTTGTTGAGATCCATTGAAAACATTGATAAAAATATTTCTTCTCAAGTGAATCAATTATTTCAGCGACTGTAAGGATGATTCATGTCCACAACATCTGTTGACTCACTGTGTAAATGAAAAAATCGAATGTCTATGGATCACTATTACCCTCTTCAATTCTATCTGGATGATCGGTCAGGAACTGAATTTAGGAAAACCATCCAGAAATTTCAAATTGAGAAAATTGTGAAATGACTAGATAAAAACTTTTAGAGGTACTTTGGATAGTTCAAACAAGTATACTGCCACAAATGGCGGTTATTTTGAATTTGGTCAGACTGAAGGACTTTAAACTTTGTAGAATATAGATTTGATGGGTTCACCTCAAATATTCATTAGACAGATTATGTGTTTATTTCTATTACAATAAATTGTTGGAGAATAGTTAGCTCTTAGTGGTCCTGGATTGTGTGGTTATCTTATCAACTTATAAACATCGTCCATTTCGTGTACAATCATCGTTTTAAATTACGTTAGTGAATAATGGAATTAAAATAAGAAAAATACGAGAATGAATTTTTGAATACATATATTTTGTACAATCGTTGAGCAAAACAGACAATCAGAGAAATGGAGATAAGTAAGCGAAGCGGAACGAATTGGAGAAGGCATATTAGCCAACTCACTTTAATCAAGCATTACTCAATATTTATACTCAAGTCGAATCGAGGTGAATAAGCAACAAGGTTAAGAGTGACTCAAGAAGAATGAGTAAATTGGTCTGTCCGGAAACTAGAACAAGTTATGTGGGCTAGACATAGAGCCAGCCACTACAAGCTAGTTTGCAATATTTCCTTCACGACAAATGACTCAGCATCGTGATGTATTTTATTTTATGTTGGGTAGATGAGGATGATCTGAATTTTCTTTTCATATTCATCGTGAAACTAGTCGTCTATAAACCTAAATAAACTCAAACCTTTACTACTCAGTGTTTTCAGTTAATAAAGTTACCACAGAGCTATTCAAATAGGCACGAATGACTATAAAATTTAGTTACATGGTCTCTTATTTAATACATTTCATCATTCAACATCCACAGTTATTCTAAACCTTATATCATTCACTTGCTAAAAATATTTATGTGAACAGCCAACCATAATCTGTATGTAAATTTCAATAATATTGACTATATTCCAGTGCCATATACAGCAATAGTTATTCATGCTTCAACATGCTGTTAAAATAGGCTTATATAACACAACAATCTTTCGTATACCATCAACAACCTAATGTATTTTAAGATTCGACATGAAATCGCAATCTGCAAAATGATTGTACTGTAAATGCACTCCAGTAATATACCGTTTAATACTCAATAGGCAGTTTCATAATAAACCTTAATTCATCAATCTTATTAGTTGTAAATAGTACTATACATAAAATGATGAGTGCTTAATTTTATTCTATTTACTTAAACCACTTTTAAGTCATGAACTGATCATGGCTAGGTCACTAATGGAAACTAGGAAGCACTGAAGATGGTTACGCAAAATCATGAATTTACTGGTTAGATTTGTGAACAGCTGTGTGGTAGCCCAGAGTTTGTGAGCAGGATGGAAGGTCCTGGGTTCTACCCTCTGTGATAGCGTCGCTGAGGACCCCCTTACTGAAATGAAACAGTTGTCCAGTGCTACCTGATTTTTAGTTGTGGTCTAGCTAAGATCATTTCGCGATTTAAGCTCAATGGTTCTGTAATCCCCACGAACCTTCCTATACAAATATAAATCATATTTCTTATGAATTAAGACGAGAAAAGTGAGTCAATTTGAAAATACTAAAAAACTTTAGGGCGTCAATCATGTTAAACATTAAGGTTAAAGTTAGATTACTGTAGTACATTGTCAACGAAAGATACTGGCAACATTTGAAATAAATAGTTATTGCTTATAAAAAAATAAAGTACCAGTTATCAAATGGTTATATGTATATATGCATAAACAGATAGCCTGGTTAAAAAGTTTATATTATTAAATTTAATATCATCCTTTGAGTGTAACAAGATACATAAAACTTCCTGAAGCACCTTGAGAAATTAATTGGAATAACAAAGACTGATTCCTAAGAAACAGAAAAACTTATCGAAACTTAACACTGTTGTTTAAAACAGTTCATCCGTTCTGCAATAAACAACTTCAAATGCTAATACTATCTAAATATTAAGAAGCTTAGTCGAGCAGGTTTGAATCTCACATAGAGAACCAGTTCTCTTAGCGTTACAAATAAGCTTTTTTGGCGGGTCCCAAATAGTATGAAGACTAGGTCTAGAATGTGTTTTCTGACTGCATGCAATCAAATAACTTCAAAAATAAAGTTCGTTCTAGCATTAAGCTACTTAAATTAATGTCTAGTGAGGTTGCATAGATAGTATTACACCTTTACTAAAGACCAATCAACATGATATTACTGACTGATTAATGTAAACATCGTATCCTATAAATATTAATATTGCTTGCCATTTTATATATTTGGTCATAATAAAATTGCAAATTTAACAGCACCATTCATAATTGACCATTCTCACTAGAATAACACTTGATAATTATTGGCATACTTTGATTTTTTTACCTGTTCTGGTAAGGTGTGCAATCACAGTTTTTATTAATGTTGGATAGTGTCTAGTAGTTGAATCCAGGACACATTTTCATCCTATTCAGGACTCATCGACTGAACGTACCTCCACCACAGTGTTGATGTTTGTATAAATTCTAACTCGTTACCTTCCACATTAAACTTCTCAACGTTATCCACTGAGCTACTAAGTCTAGATAGCCGATTGCAATTCTTAATACTGACAATCGAAAAACATAAACTCTTTCAAATTATTTGTGATTCATAGTTCCATTTCAGTTTATAATCTGTTTATATCTTTAAATCACTTAACATTTTCTTAATGACTTTTACTAGCATTATTATTTATTTCCTCATGGTATAAAATGACTTATTCATTGTGTCATTCAGGAAGTCTCACCTCCGTAATGTTAAAGGTTGAACTAAACAAAAAGAATATTTATTTAGCATTCAATCTTCAATTCGCGGTCTAAGTATTGTTCACCTTTGAAAATTCAACTTGAACTGCTTTTGAATTCAAATATAATTTACTCATTACATTTGAGACTGCTTATTTCAAAAGGAACTAATGAATAAAAACGTCAAATTCTGAATTCGATATTAAATAAAGTTGGAGGTACTTGTTATTCCACAGTATTTCTATATATATATATATATAAACCACGGATCCCTGCTCGGCACTCTTAACATCGAGCCCTCAGACCAAGATCCGAAGATCCTTGGCTCGATCCCTCATGGGTTTGTGGGTACGTACTGGTGACTAGCCTCATACTAGGTCAGAACGGCTCTCAATGCTTCTTGGTCTTCAATGAGTGTCTAGCTGGGATCAATTCATGGTGTTATGTATGAAAATTTTGATAAGGTTTAACAATTTTACCAAAATGTTTGTACCTTATTGACTAATTTCTTAGATATTTAATTACATTTATTATTACTAAATAAAGATGATGCAGACTAAAATAAAATGAATGAACCAACATGTCGGATCTTTTGCTATTTGGAACTTATGAATGAACTGTGTAGCCTTTCAGGATGAAATAATCTATGATGGTTCATCTCAAAGATATCTTACTAGTTATTGTAGAACAATTATGTTTATTCAAATGACGAACATAAAAAAATGAATCCATAACTCTATTGTTAATTGTATTTATGAAACACAAAAAACGGCAAATAGCAGTGTAAATTTGGACAAGTTTAGCATTCTAGAAACGATTCTAGTTATGAGTATCAACTTCAAATAAAACACGATTAATAAAGTGTTACAAACAGGTTGGCTATAATCTCGCTCATTTACTACCTTCAATTAGAAATAAGTTTTTCAGATTGATCTATTTTATCTACCCATTTTACATGAGTTTCTGAATCCAACTATACTAGTAATTTCAAGCTAGTTGTTTTCGAAAATGTAATTTAAAACACTTTTTCACCTTTCAAGTAGAGATGAATGGTGGCTGTCAGTGGAATCCAGGACGTGCGTTTCGTCCTACTGGGGTTCGTCAGCCCGGAGTACTTACATTACAGGTTTGATGTTCGTTCAAGAACTCGAACTTAGTACCTTTCGCTTTGAACGCCATCGTGTTATCCACTTAGCTAGTGAGTCATGATAGTCATTGGCTTGTGCAATGGGGTGAATTTTAATTCATATATATATATATATATATATATATATATATATATATATATATATATATATATATATATATATATATATGGTTATTCATGTCTCAGAGTGAACATATACTCTGAGATGCAAGTGCACCCAGATGACGAGTTCGAAATAGGACGAGAAACACGTCCTGAACTCCACTCTGCTTAAGATGATTGTGACTTATCGGCAATATTAAAATAATCCGTACAAGATCCATGTATCCCAAAACACATTGAACAATTCCATTCGTAAACATCAAACTGGAAGATCTAAACAACAAATAAAAATGAATTAAACTTTTCTCAACTTATTTATTAGATGATATAAATAAAACAGTGGGTAAATTAATTTACGAATACTTCATTAAAATTAAGTCAATTATATTAAGTTTAAAATTATTCCTACACTTTTGTTGATAAAGTTATAGTAAATCATCTAAAAGAATTTTGTTTTTGTTAACTATGCATAGACAATATCATAGTAATAGACATCAATCAATATACTTGTTTTGAAGTTTAGTTCACCGCATTTTGTTCTTATTCAAATAGTTTATATAAAAACTTCTCAGTTCAGTTATTATCAAATTCTTACACTTTTCTCTTGACCTTTTGTCTAATCTCTTTTTTTGAAAAACGAAATAAAAAGCTTATCCAACTTTATTCATAACATTCTATACAATTGCATGGTCAGTTCTTTTCTTTTTCTTTTTCTTCTCTTCTCACATATTTCACATTTTACTGTTGACCAAAGTTTATCTAAATCATAACAATATACTTGATTTTACTAGTGAAAATACAATTGATTAATTCATAGTTTTGACGATATATATATTCTGTCCGTTCACCTTGTTTTTTAATCAATGAGAATGATTACATTTTAAGAAATAATATAGTTAAGATAAAACTTTAAAATGGATTACAATATAAACTTTCATTAAACTTAAAAAGAAAAGATGACGACCGGAAATTTGATAATGATTGAACTATCTAATCTATCGGTTTATTATTATTAATTTAACTTAAACTCATTGAAGGATTAATTTCCTTTGAAGTTAAGGAGTTAGTCATTCTCTTGTAAACACGATTGATTGATCACTGGATGGCGATCGATGTCATGCGTGTCTAGTCCTTATTAGTGCAGATCAAATGCTATCGATCATGTTGCAATGTGGCCACCAGTCTAGGTGACTCGACACTGCGGGCACTATATATTGAGATTAGATGGTGGTTGGAGGTAGTCGACAGGAAACCTAGACTGGTGGCCACATTGCAACATGATCGATAGCATTCGATCTGCACTAATAAGGACTAGACACGCATGACATCGATCGCCATCCAGTGATCAGTCAATTGTGATTACATCTCAGTCCTACAGGACGTCAGTCGCGGCTCGGATAGCTCAGTGGTAATGTCTCTAACTGTGAAGCTGGGTGACACGAGATCGAATCCGCCAGGGAGCACCAGTTCCCTCAAGACTACAGGTACACCTTGCTGACGAGTGCCAAGTAGCACGAAACCCGGGTTCAGGGTTTCCTGTCGACAACCTCCAACCACCATCCAATTCTCTTGTAAAATTTCATTTCAACTTCTTTTATAATAAATAATATATTAACTTGAAATTCTGTTTTATTTCATATTCAGAAATATCAACATAAAATTATAATAATGAAAGTGGGCAAAGATAAGTTGGTAGAGTGTAAAGTACAACCAAATACAATCTGATGTAATACCGATTCAATAGTACAAAATGATCATATTGATTGACAATAGTCGGTCAGTTTAATTATATCAATTAGAACAACTAATATTTGATAAATAATAAGGTGACTATTATAACCTAATAAATTTATAAATGACACTATGTAATGAAGCATGACACTAAAATTCAACTTAATTGACCAAAATAGTTAGTTGGCTAAATGGTATAATCAACTGATGAATTCGAAACAGTATTTTACTACTTATCAGATTACCACTATTAAAGTCGTACCTAGGTGTGTACAAGTTTAATTTCGTTATTACTCTGATAAAAACTAGACATTCTAAAAACAAGCTTACAGTTACTGAGATCTATCGCTAATTGACATGAAAAAAGTGCAATCAGGTATCGTATTTTTATAGAAAGAAAACTACATGCTGGAAAATATTCAATGAAGTACTTTTCACATGTTTCACATTAGTAAGCTAAATAGTATAAACCAAAATATATATATATTTATGTACTTCACAATAGTCCATTGTTAAATCCTAAAATTCTTAAACCAATCATTTATTTGTCGATGATGAGATTTATAAATCTACATAAAATTCCATATTCTGTCTAAATATTTCATCCAGTTGAACCGGAAGTCTACAAAAAGCGAAGAACTAATTCTGTGTACTATAAAAACGACATAATAACATCAAAATCCTGATACCACCAACTAACAACAGGTCCCCAGAATTACAAGATCTACTCAAACAAGAAGAAACTACTATGAAGGACAATTGGAAAGGGATAAATGATGCACTAATTTCAACATGTCATGGGGTGCTAGACCGCAACACGCATCATCATCATACGGAATGGAACTCTATGATACCCTGAACAAGATTGAAGAAAGGAAGAACCAGAAAAATGCAATCAACAACAGTCGAACATGAACGAAGAAAATCAACATACAATCTGAACATACTGAATCAAACGAGCGAATGAAGAAGAGTATTACAGCTGACAAGCAGAAAAACGTTGACGACCTGGCAATGACAAACGAAACAGCTGTAACAGAAGGAAATATCTAACAACTATATGGCACAACAAAGAATATAGCAGGAAATTACAGTAAACCAGACAGACCACACAAGCACAAATATAGCAAGACAATCACTGAGATTCAAGAACAGACGAACAGGTGCAAACAACACCTTCAAAAACTCTCGAATACACCAGCCTCACCGAACACACCACAAATCGTCGCGGCACACACAAACACACACACACACATTCCTACCGATGTCACTCCACAAACAATCGAACAAATCAGCATTATCATCACACAAGTCAAGAGTAGGAAAGTAGAAACACCTGACAATATACCAACTGAAGCACTAAACTCAAACACAGAGGACACTGCAGACATGCTTCACATCCTATTCCGAAAGATTTAAGAAGACGAACTAATGTCGACAGACTGGAAACAACGATATCTCATCAAGATTCCAAAGAAACCAGATCTCAACAAATGTCATAACTACACAAGCATCACACTACTATCAAACTACTACCACAAAACGTTTTCAACTGAACGATGCTGAACTGGATGAAAAATTCAGTAAACTACTAACTGCGAGATCAGCAGACCGGATTCCATAGAAATCGGTCGAGCACAGACCACATCGCGAAATGACGCATCATTTATGAACAATCGATTGAATGGAATTCAACACTATACATCAACTCCCTTGACTATGAGAAAGCATTTGACAGTGTGGATAGGAGAACATCATGGAAACTTTGTCGACACTATGATGTGAGTATATGAGAACATCGTCAATATCATACAGAATTCATAGGACTGACTACACTGCAAAGTGTTGTATGGAGAACAGCTGACAGATACATTGTAGGTGGTGATCGGAGTGAGACGAGGCTGTTTACTCTCCCTCTTTCTCTTTATTTTGGTGATTGACTGGATTATGATGATCTTGACATGTGAGGGGAATCATGGACACAATATACAGCTTGCATACAGTTACATGATTTAGACTTTGCAGATGATCTGGCCCTTTAAAATTCAAAATTTTTATTTAGCGAAATAATATAATTCTGCCTTTCAGATTATGTGTTCTAAATGTAGCATCTAAATCATATTTGTAATTATTACTGAGAATTTGCAGAGAGATGAGTTCTCTCTATATACTGCTTCTTGCTAAAAATGTGTCGTTAGATGCCTTTCTAAGTTTTACAAACGTTTGCCCTCCGTTTGTCTTGATAATTTTAATCTCGTGTGTTAATATATTGTGGCAAATTGAAACGATGAACATTCTTACTATGTTCTACGTTGGTTATGACTGAGTGACCTTAAATTATCAACTCCAATAAGTCACTAAATTGGTAGGACGATAAAAATTGTAAGTGCAAATTAAAACAGTCTCCACAACCCCTAAACTGATAAAAAATATCAGTAAAAGAATTTCACCTTGAAATTTTGTTTGTTATATTTAAGAAATTTGTTTAGTAATGTGAGAAATTGTACATTTCCCAACACGGTTTAGCTTCACTGCTTACAACTTCTCACTAGACCTCCGAAAATTTCCTCTTGAAGCTAGTTACTAGCGAGCACATGATAACCATCACTATGGGCTTGTGAAGATTGTCATGGCCAGTGATGACAAATCGTGTAGGGTGTGACGAAGGTACCTATCGAAGACAATGGAGGATGGTCGCTTAATATCATGGATTGGTTAAAGTTAGACACCAACACCGTTGAATGCCGACTCAGTGGTCTAGAAGTTAAGCGTTAGCATGAGAGATCGAAGATCCTTGGTTCGATTTCAACGTGAGGGATCGTGGGTGCTCACTACTGAGGAGTTCGATAATAGGATGAATCGGTCTTCTAACTGTTCCACATATTCGATGATTGTCTAGTTTAGATCGGTTCATTATTTCAATGAAATTCAACAATTCAACTGAAATTCATAGTATCTTCGTTAAAAGAAATTAATTGAAAAAATAATCAACGAAATTTTTATTACTTCCTTACACTATAAAGTACTGTGAACTACCAATAAAGAAATAATTTAAAAAATCAGGTTTAAAAACTCTTCGATAAAGGTTAATCATATATGTTCCAAAGTAGAATATACTAATAACGTTTTTTTTCTCTCTCTATATTTCTATTATCATTGTCCTGAGTTGTATACTCGTTTTTCTCACATTTTTTTTTCTCTAATAAGACAGATGACCTCAAATTACATTGATGTTCATTATAATCTTTAAATAATCTTACGATTTAAATAATAATAAAATAAATAAACAAACAATGTAATTGTTTCTTTCAAAATTAACATAAATGAAATAAATAAGTGTGTATTTTATTAATTCACTAAAAGGATACAGTTATTTATAGGATTCATTATTCAATAAGTCATTTCCAATATGATTAAAGTAAAATGTATTGAAAGGATTTTGACTGTGTTCATTTTGACTCTAAACTTTATGGAATAGCTAATCAACAATTGAAAGATATATGGAGAGATCTTATTTATATTATTAAAATCTATGATTTTTAAATTGTATTTGTAAAAGGGATTGTAATGACTGAAATGCCAATATTCGGTTTGAATGCAGAATTAATGAACCAAAATTTATTTGATTAAACCAGACTATTTTCTTTTGTATGACGTACGAAGCGTTTTTGAGTTACTCGTATTAAATTATATTAAAACATAAACTCTGTGCTCAATTCAGGAAATAGAACAAATTATATCGAAAAAACAATACAAAATACCTCAAACGGTACATCCTATGCTATACGGTCAAGGGTTTCTCTAATACAAATTAGCGTGCTAAACAACAAAAGAAACAGTTAATACAAAAGTGTTCAATACCTGAGAATCAGTAAAAATATTCCTAACAAGATGGGATCAGATATCTATCTGCAGAGATCCCAGAAATCTTTCCAAACAGACAGTTAAAGGTTAACAGTCACACGTTGAACCACGCCACGACATTGAACATAGTCAAACACGACCTTAATGTCAATAGTCCGGCAATATGCAATAGAAAATTAGATAACAAAAGGTAAGTGTTTAATCAAATGACATAATAAAAACTCAGACGAGGAAGACTGAAGAACACAAAGTGTGGTGAAAAGAAATCTGAACAAAGGTTAAAATACATGACAGGGAGAAGAAACAAATAAATGTCCAAGAAAATGCTGTGAAGGGATTTTCACTGTTTTCTTCCAGTTACAGGGACTTTTAGCTGATGTAGGAGGTGATTCATCCGTTCCTCAATGTTCAGTAAGTATTCCATATCTAGAATTTTCTGCCATTTTTTCCTTTCATTTGTTAGGTAAGTGCTTCATTATTAAAGTGTAAATCCTGCTGAAGATTTTATTCCAAGCCCTAACTTTCCACTATATTTGTGCTTTTCATCATCCAGGTTAGAATGCTCTACACTAATATTTTCATATAAAACAAATGTGTTTGAAATGGTATCTTCAGTGGGAATTACACATCTTTATGTAACACTCATTTAGTAAATGAACAGAAAAATCCACGAAAATCCTGGATACCGTACACTTGCTGAAGACTTAAGAATGAATGGATAACTTCAAACTTAACAAATTAAACTTCAAACACTTGGATCATGTAACTAGTAATATATTATTAAACAGTAAATGATAATCAGCCAACAAAATACTGTTAATAAGTAGGTGACAATTGGCCTCAGATTATATTATTGAATAAAATGTACAACTCGACATTTATGTGTCAATTTATCTAACGTGAATAAGTCATTCTAACTACCACACGTTCTCTTTAGATCAAGATTTCTTCTATCTAGATAACTTTAGGATCTCTCATGAGAATCACTTTGTATTGCAACTCAGTGGTAATGACGGAGAACAAACTTTTGACAGTCAACATGAAAGAATGCATACTAACGAAAGAAAAGTAAGGCGGTAAATAAGAGAAATATGTTATGATCAAGCGGATGGCTCAAATACTTAGACCAATTACCAAAAAAAAACATGGATCATTGTAAATCGATAAAATAAAAAATTTAACTTAAACTATTGGTGACAAAATAAATCCATTTTTTCAAGACCTTGGTGTATTGATATTTTATAAGATATTATTGTTCCCATTCACTTATATATTTACTCTTTGGTGTTTATTATTCCTCATCTGTAGTTTGTTTTGGTCAGTGTAAACTTTTCATTAATAACTTAGGATGAAAATTTCCTATTGAAACATGCTGCAATTGATTTGTATATACCATAATGAATAGCAGTTGATTTATATATCGGTCAACAAGAAAAATTAAGGCCATTTGTCTGCAGAACCATCAAAATTAATGCCAGATATTCTTTGGTATTACTCAAATTAGTTCTAATATTACCAACGGTGTTCAAATAAAAAATTCAATCGTGAATGATAATCATACAGTAATTTTAATAGTTGAATTCATAAGTCGATCTAAGCTAAACCACCATTAAAAACCTGGAAGCACTGGACGACCATTTAGTACTGGTATAGGATTCCTCAGCAATGAACGTACACGATCCAGCACGCGGGATTCGAACTCAGGACGTTCGGTCTCGCTTGCGAATGCATAATCTCTATCCATTAAGCCGGCACCCAAGGGTGTTAATGTCTTACTTCCATCGATCCATGAATGGCTGCTCAACCATTCATCAATTGTCTGAGGCAGATATCTGTCTCTGTTTGACACAAACTGGACTCTACTGTTCACGGCTTCTTACTAGAACTCCACGAAACGATCTTGTAGCCAGTCACCAGTTAGCACTAGTGAAATTAATACAATCTCAACAAACCCCATTCTGATCATAATTATACGGTAGTTTTTGGTGGAGTTTTGTTCTCTGAGCTGGATGGTTAATCAGACTAATATATCAAACTATGTTACAAATTAATATTAGCGGAATGAAGTTGAATAATAAAACGTAAATATAATAAAAAATCACTTTTACTTAGTTTATGTTATTAGTATTCTATTTAGACATGAAATTGCATCTATTTTACATGTAATAATACTCCTACATATTCAATGAATTATTACAATCAAGTTTCCTTACTTTTTAGTTTTATTTTTAGCCATACTCAACAGTTTTATTGAAAAGAAATCATCATTTATATAAGAATAAATACTTCAACAGATTAGAAATATATCTAAATGTAATTTAAAATGCGTAGAAGCCTAATAAAATTCTAGGGAGGAAGATTCCCTTCAAAAAAAATACGATGAATATGCAGTAACTATTCTACGGTATGCATCTAGTTAAAAAGGAAAGAAATTAAATTTATAAACATTGTCTATAAACTAATAATCAGTAAAATCTATTCCATCACAATAAGTAATAGACACAGCTACAAACATTGTTTTTGTATAGTTAAAAGTGGATTTTTAGAAGACTTCAAATTTTGTTCCATAAACTAAAATTAACGGAGGTTAAATAGGCCAAAAGAAGTATAAACCGATAGTAATTAATGAAAATAAGTGATAATAAAGTGAGAGAAAAATTTAAATACGAATATTCAGTCAAGTATTCATTTAAGATTATAGAGTATTAAATTGTTATCATGTAATGATGTTCAGTTCCTGATTAGCGAAGTATCTTGATGTATTTTTAAACCTCACTTAAAAGTTCATCCTTCGAGATGGGAATATCATTGGTGAAAAAGTGTATTAGGCATCCATCGAATTATAATTGTGTAGGTTACCAATCGAATCACACTTGACGGAGAAGATTTGGAAGATGTAAAAATCTTTACATATTTGGGCAGCATCATTGATGAACACGGTGGATCTGATGCAGATGTGAAGGCGCGGATCGGCAAAGCAAGAGCAGCATATTTACAACTGAGGAACATCTGAAACTCAGAACAACTGTCAACCAACACCAAGGTCAGGATTTTCAATACAAATGTCAAGACAGTTCTACTGTATGGGGCAGAAACCTGGAGAACTACAAAAGCCATCATCCAGAAAACACAAGTGTTTATTAACAATTGTCTACGCAAAATACTTCCGATCCGTTGGTCAGACACTATGAGCAACAACCTACTATGGGAGAGAACAAACCAGATGCCAGTGGGGGAAGAAATCAGGAAGAAGTGGTGGAAGTGGATAAGATACACATTGAGGAAAGCATTCAACTGCATCACAAGGCAAGCCGTCACTTGGAATCCTAGAGGCCAATGGAGGAGAGGATGACCGAATAACACATTACGCCGAGAAATGGAGATAGACATGAGAAAAATGAACAAGAATTGGATAGGATTAGAAAGGAAGGCCCAGGACAGGTTGAATGTGTTGGAGAATGCATGTCAGCGGCCTATGCTCCATTGGGAGTAACAGGCATAAGTAAGTAAGTAAGTTGCAATGTTAATAACCAATCAGGTTTTTTAGACATTGACTTCATTATTTAATAAATCATATTTTTATAATGGAAATCTATAAGCTATACCCTTGGACTAATTAAAATAATGGGTAGTTTGTATTAATTCGGCAGAGAAATAATATACATCGGAGGGTTGTTTTATTCTAACTTAAATCCTTAGTCACTTGTTTTTATAGAGAGAACTGGGAAAATGTATCTTATCATTAAAATGGATCAAATACTATGTTATATTTACAGTGAACATTTAATTGAATAATCAAAATCAATAAACGTGGTAAAATTCATCTTACAAGTATTCGTAGTATCGGATCAAAATAATAAATTTTTCCACGTTAATATCAACGTATTATTTACGACTTATCGATTATACTGGAATAATTGATAATCAAATCACTAAAAGTATGATTTTAAACAAATAATCATGACGTTTATCATGATCAGGACCGTTGAACAGAATAATAAATGATTATAGTAAAATTAAAAAAAACGGTGGAGATTAAATAAATCGGCTTATGTTGTATATCACTGAACATGACTGTTTCCAATCTATTTTTGAGCCTGATTTATATTTAAAGTTCAAATTTCGATCAATATTGCCGCCCGTTTATTCACTAAATTGATAACATCTCATTAGCGGTGTATGTACTTTAATCATAAAAATTACTTTGCAGCCAACAGACCGTCACGTATAACCAGTTGACCAAATGTTTACTGAATAAAATCTACTAGTATTCAGATTTACTGGCTTAAAATTTTCTTGAACAAACATACTCTTGATTGGGTTGGTGTTCACTGAGCTGTAATCCAGGATCTTGATTTTTTCCTTGTACATGTTGAGATCTACTGCCGTAGAAGATGCTGCTATACTGTCTGTCTTCACCTTCACTTATTAGTGTATATGGGATGGAAAGGCCAGATCATCTGCGAAGTCTAAATCATGTAACTGTATGCAAGCTGTATATTGTGTTCCATGATTCCCCTCACATGTCAAGATCATCATAATCCAGTCAATCACCAAAAAAAGAGAAAGAGGGAGAGTAAACAGCCTCGTCTCACTCCGATCACCACCTACAATGTATCTGTCAGCTGTTCTCCATACAACACTTTGCAGTGTAGTCAGTCCTATGAATTCTGTATGATATTGACGATGTTCTCATATACTCACATCATAGTGTCGACAAAGTTTCCATGATGTTCTCCTATCCACACTGTCAAATGCTTTCTCATAGTCAAGGGAGTTGATGTATAGTGTTGAATTCCATTCAATCGATTGTTCATAAATGATGCGTCATTTCGCGATGTGGTCTGTGCTCGACCGATTTCTATGGAATCCGGTCTGCTGATCTCGCAGTTAGTAGTTTACTGAATTTTTCATCCAGTTCAGCATCGTTCAGTTGAAAACGTTTTGTGGTAGTAGTTTGATAGTAGTGTGATGCTTGTGTAGTTATGACATTTGTTGAGATCTGGTTTCTTTGGAATCTTGATGAGATATCGTTGTTTCCAGTCTGTCGACATTAGTTCGTCTTCTTAAATCTTTCGGAATAGGATGTGAAGCATGTCTGCAGTGTCCTCTGTGTTTGAGTTTAGTGCTTCAGTTGGTATATTGTCAGGTGTTTCTACTTTCCTACTCTTGACTTGTGTGATGATAATGCTGATTTGTTCGATTGTTTGTGGAGTGACATCGGTAGGAATGTGTGTGTGTGTGTTTGTGTGTGCCGCGACGATTTGTGGTGTGTTCGGTGAGGCTGGTGTATTCGAGAGTTTTTGAAGGTGTTGTTTGCACCTGTTCGTCTGTTCTTGAATCTCAGTGATTGTCTTGCTATATTTGTGCTTGTGTGGTCTGTCTGGTTTACTGTAATTTCCTGCTATATTCTTTGTTGTGCCATATAGTTGTTAGATATTTCCTTCTGTTGCATCTGTTTCCTCTGTTTTCCACGTATTTCCGCTTGCCGGCTTTAATGCTCCTCTTCACTTGTCTGTTTGTCTCTGTGTCAGGCCAAGTCCTTTGTTGAGCACTTCCTCACGATTGACTGCAGCCTCTCATAAAACCAATCTTTATAGTCTTTATTGCCATCGTTAATGGGCGCATAGCACTGGATTAAATTCATTGTTACCTCCCCCTTCTCTGTTTTGAATGGTGTTTTGATGATTCTGGATTCATGAGATTCCCATCCTATATGTGTTTTCTGTTCTTCTTTGGACAACATCAGTGCAGTTCCCTGTGTGTGCAAAGCATTTTGTTCTTCATGAGCAGAACACAACACCATCTCCTACCAATTTGATCTTTTCTGTTCAGCTTGGATCCAATCGGTTTCACTTATTCCGAGGACCATCAAGTTGTATCTTCTTGTTTTCATGGCTACTTGACTGGTCCTCCCGGCTTCTACGCTGTCCGGACAAGCCATATACCTATACTTTTTATTGCTCTGGTTTTTAGAAGAGGCATTGGCCCCGTGATTTCCGAAGAGTGTCGGCAGTCGTCATGAGGTGTCTAATTCTCCTATGTGAAGATTCTTCAATTCCCAGGACAGAGTTTGGATGAGTTTTTCTGGTTAGCATTTTTGGCATGGTTGTTTTCTACGGGATGGGGTAACCGAACACATGCTCAAACCTCCTCTTTTATCCAGGCTTGAGACCGACGGTAACACTAGAAAGGCTACAGAAGGAATTATGCTAGCCACTCCTTCACGTGATATATAAATTTTTAATACTCTTTTTTTCATTGATCATACTAGTATGCACGAATTGTTAACGTGTAAGATTATCTTGTTTGCAACAAAATATGGCTGTTTGTTATAATTGTGAAAAGTTCTGTTTACATGCTGCTTTACATTACTGAAAAAAACTCGATTTATTTTGATGAAAGGATGAGGACAAGACTGCATGTAACAGATTTTCACGCGCCAGAAATAGATCAGAAACAACTTACGAAATGAAATGCGTTATGTTTTACGTACTTATCTATTGAACATTCAGAACTGAGTATATTGAACTAGACAGGACTTTACACAGACTATTCAATAACTTAATAGATGTATAAAATTTACAACTTCAATGGATTAAAGTGTTTCACCTGACAAGAATGACTAACCGTACTAGAGCACTGTGGAGATTATTGAACGTTAATGAAATCATAAAACAATCTAGGTTAAACAGCCATTCAAAACCAGGAAAGACTGAAAAGTTTCTCTGTCATAGTATGAAAATATTTAGTGCTGCGTATCCATGAAGCTATTGGGAATCTAGCACAAGATGGTCAGGTCTTGAGGCGGGCACTTATTCTAACATTTTATTCCTAAAAAACTTTCAATAAACATATTACTGATTGTGAAAAGTTCTTAAAGGTTAGAAAAACAGTTTCAGGTAACCTATTAACTTATATTATTATTTGATGACAAAGCGTACTTATAATCATGATAAAATAATTTCTTTTACAGATTCACATTAAGTTTCATCATACTTCCTGATTCGATATAAATATGCTTCACTTTTATATTTTGGTATGACTTATACGTCAATAGCAATAGTACTATGAGTCTTCCAAAATATCTCTAATAGTCCATACAAATAAGCGACACTGAACAACATGTCTATTTTGCGCATACTCTGTTGATTATCATATTTAAACGGACATCGAAGCAGCACACACAGATCTTCCTATAGATGTCAGTCCATCAACGACGGAAAAAATCAGAATAGCCATCAGACAAATCAAGAGCGGGAAAGCAGCAAGACCCGACAACATACCAGCTGAAGCACTGAACTCAGACATCGAAGTAACTACAAACATGCTTCACCTTCTATTCAAAAAGATTTGGGTGGAGGAACAAGTGCCGACGGACTAGAAAGAAGGACACCTCCTCAAGATCCCAAAGAAAGGAGATCTGAGAAAATGTGAAAACTACAGAGGCATCACACTACTGTCAGTACCATGGAAAGTTTTTAACAGCGTGTTGCTAAACCGGATGAAAGACGCAGTGGACGCCCAACTTCGAGATCAACAAGCTGAATTCCGTAAGGATCGTCGTGCACAGACCAAATTGTGACATTACGGATCATCGTCGAACAATCAGTTGAGTGGAACTCATCACTATACATCAACTTCATTGATTATGAAAAGGCACTTGACAGTGTAGATAAGAGGACATTATGGAAAGTTCTTCGACACTACGGAGTTTCTGAGAAGATTGTCAACATTATCCGGATCTCATACGACGGACTACAATGCAAGGTCATGCATGGAGGACAGCTGACAAATGCATTCCAAGTAATGACTGGAGTCAGACAAGGCTGCCTACTCTCTGCCCTCCTCTTTCTTCTAGTGGTCGACTGGATTATGAAGACCTCGACATCTGAGGGATGACAGGGCATACAATGGACAGCTCACAACCAATTAGACGATTTAGACTTCGCAGATGAACTAGCCCTCATATCGCATACACACGAACAGATGCAGATGAAGACAGCCAGTGTAGCAGCAGTCTCTGCATCAGTAGGCCTCAACATACACAAGGGGAAAACCAAGCTCCTCAAATACAACACGGAGAACAGTAATCCAATCACCCTTGATGGCGAAACTCTGGAAGATGTAGAATCCTTCACATACCTGGGAAGCATCATCGATGAACAAGGAGGCTCAGATGCAGACGTATAGGCAAGGATTGGCAAAGCAAGGGACGCATTCCTACCGTTGAAGAACATATGGAACTCAAAACAACTTTCAATCAATATCAAAGTGAGAATCTTCAGTACGAACGTCAAGACAGTTCTACTGTATGGAGCTGAAACTTGGAGAACTATAGAGCCATCATCAATAAGGTACAAGTATTTATAAATGGTTGTCTACGCAAGATACTCAACATCCATTGACCGAATGCCATCAGCAACAGCCTTCTGTGGGAGAGAACAAACGAGCTTCCAGATGAACAGGAAATTAGGAAAAGACGATGGAAATGGATAGGACATACATTACGCAAATCGTCAAACTGCATCACGAGACAAGCCCTAACTTGGAACCTGAAGGAAGGCGGAAAAGAGGAAGGCCAAAGAACACATACGTCGGGAAATAGAAACAGATATGAAAAGGCTGAATAACAACTGGAGGTAGCTGTAAAGATTGTCGTGGACAGGGTTGGATTGCGAATGCTGGTGAGTGGCCTATGCTCCTTCACGAGGAGTAACAGGCGTAAGTAAGTAAGTAATCATATTTAAACACTTAACACCGAACATAATGCTCTATTTCCATTAGTGTATTTTCAAAAATCAATAAATTTTGATTTAAGTACTCAAACAATTTGTTGTCCTTCGCAAAATGAATTGCTGCACTGAGGTTTTCAGTACTTATGTAGTTACATTAAAAGATAAGATGTTATTTAAATTTTAAAAAGAATGGATGGTGGTTAGTTCTCCTGAAAAGAGGTGTAATAATAAATCACTTCTTTCAGGGTATAACTGTGAAATAGAATTATTACTGATACTATTATTGTTATTGAGGAGCATAAGAACCGACAAACGTAAATATGGGGAAGATTTAGCAACGATGGCGGAAAAGGCTACAAGAGAAGGAAACATGAGACAATTGTATGACACGACAAAGAAACACTCTGGAAATCGCCGCAAACCAGAACGACAAGTGAAAAGCAAGGAAGGCGAGGTAATCACCAACATTGAAGAGCAACAAAACAGGTGGGTAGATTACTTCAAAGAACTCTTGAATCGACCAGCTCCACTGAACCCATACAACATCGAAGCAGCACCCACGGACCTCCCAATCGATGTTGGCCCACCGACAATTGAAGAGATCGTCATGGCCATCAGACAAATCAAGAGTGTCAAAGCAGCAGGACCGGACAACATTCTAGCAGAGGCACTAAAAGCAGATGTAGCGGCAACTGCAAGGATACTCCACATTCTCTTCAATAAGATTTGGAATGAGGGACAAGTACCAAAGACTGGAAAGAAGGACTTCTGATCAAAATACCGAAGAAAGTCGATCTCAGCAACTGTGATAACTACAGGAGCATCACTCTTCTCTCAATACCAGGAAAAGTCTTCAACAGGGTATTGTTAAACAGGATGAAGGACTGCGTAGACGCCCAACTTCGTGACCAACAGGCAGGATTCCGTAAGGATAGATCGTGTACAGACCAAATCGCAACTCTACGGATCATTGTGGAACAATCAATTGGATGGAATTCATCACTCTACATCAACTTCATTGACTACGAAAAGGCATTTGATAGCGTGGACAGAACAACACTATGGAAGCTTCTTCGACACTACGGCGTGCCTCAGAAGATAGTCAATATCATACAGAGTTCATATGATGGATTACACTGCAAAATCGTGCATGGAGGACAGTTGACAGACTCGTTCGAACTAAAGACCGGTGTCAAACAAGGTTGCTTACTCTCACCCTTTCTCTTTCTACTGGTGATCGACTGGATCATGAAGATGTCAACATCTGAAGGGAAACGCAGGATACAGTGGACATCTAGGATGCAGTTAGACGATCTAAACTTCGCAGATTATCTAGCCCTTCTATCGCGATCACAACAACAAATGCAGAAGAAGACGACCAGTGTAGCAGTAGCCTCAGCAGCAGTAGGTCTCAATATACACAAAGGGGAAAGCAAGATTCACCGATTCAACACTGCATGCATCAATCCAATCACAATTGACGGGAAGACTTTGGAAGATGTAAAAATCTTTACATATTTGGGCAGCATCATTGATGAACACGGTGGATCTGATGCAGATGTGAAGGCGCGGATCGGCAAAGCAAGAGCAGCATATTTACAACTGAGGAACATCTGAAACTCAGAACAACTGTCAACCAACACCAAGGTCAGGATTTTCAATACAAATGTCAAGACAGTTCTACTGTATGGGGCAGAAACCTGGAGAACTACAAAAGCCATCATCCAGAAAACACAAGTGTTTATTAACAATTGTCTACGCAAAATACTTCCGATCCGTTGGTCAGACACTATGAGCAACAACCTACTATGGGAGAGAACAAACCAGATGCCAGTGGGGGAAGAAATCAGGAAGAAGTGGTGGAAGTGGATAAGATACACATTGAGGAAAGCATTCAACTGCATCACAAGGCAAGCCATCACTTGGAATCCTAGAGGCCAATGGAGGAGAGGATGACCGAATAACACATTACGCCGAGAAATGGAGATAGACATGAGAAAAATGAACAAGAATTGGATAGGATTAGAAAGGAAGGCCCAGGACAGGTTGAATGTGTTGGAGAATGCATGTCAGCGGCCTATGCTCCATTGGGAGTAACAGGCATAAGTAAGTAAGTAAGTATTATTGTTATCATTAACATACTTTATAAAACAATATAACATACGAAAAAAATAATGACTGAAGAATAGTATTTTAAAAGAAAACGATAACATATCGATTAATATGTTATACAACTGGGTTTTTCTCTGGTTATAACCTTAAATCATTCGAATATATTATGCATTAAGTATTATTCCAACAAAGGATAACCAACCTATTAATAGTAATAATAATAATGATAATAATAGTGAAAAAATTATCTGTAATTCTAAACAGTTAAAAAGCCTATATATGTGTATATTGACAAATGATGATAGTAATAATAATAAACAAGCTGGGATGAAATATAGGAGTGTTTAGCTTGGCTAATCTATTCATTTTAATTTGCTTAAATTCGTGTGTTGTTTTCTTTTCATTCATTTCTTTTCTCTCTCTCTTTCTCTCACTCTGACCCATATGGGCTGGATTGTCGTTGCTAAAAGGTTCCTGTAATAATTGAATACACAATAAGCACATACATAAATATAAACGCAAACATATATGATTGAGCAGTTTTTTATAGTGAATGAACAGAAAATTGTATGTCTTTTGTTTGGGTCATCGAGATCTGACTTTTGGAGGTAGTTCATTTGTGTTTATTTGATTAATAAGGTGATTAAATAAAGTTAACTTGTCAAATAACCTTTCTGTTCTCATTCTACGAGCACTATTATCATTATTATTATTATTACTATTATTATTATTACTGATATCATTGAATCAGCTCTCTTTACAAAATGAAAGCAAAAATAGAAACCACGTAAATCATTGTAATTATTTATCAAGTCTAAATATTATATTTTAGTCTTTAGCTACATATCAACCATTATAATTCTTATTTTTTATTGATTAATTTTAATTTTGAACAGGAGTATACTTTCTGTTAGTGTCGATTTTCTATTATATTAACCTTTCAGTGATTCATTAAATTGTATTAACCTGATTAATTCGAAGGTAGTCTAATAATTATGATTGTATTTCAACTTGTATATATATATATATATATATATATATATATATATATATATATATAATCCAAATTAACTTGGAACTAGTAACAGTATAGTGAATCTGATGAGAATCATATCTAAATCTAATAAAGATAGGACCATATGATATATATCAGGTACAAGTGATCATCAGTTAGTGATAACGATTTCTAAGAAATTATAACTTTAATAATTTAAGTTGAGTTCGTTATAAGCAGGAAAGTGGAAGTAGTATTTTATTAACTATTGTTGAACAATCAACTATAAACAGTGTTGGCATCAGAATCTTTACCAATGCAAATAATTTCAGTTAGATCTAAATAGTTCAGGACTATTCTGACACATAATATTCAAACTAGAAATAAAAGAATAGGTTATTTTTCGGTGGAGTTACCTAAGGATGCTGCCAAAGATGAGTTCTATCACTATATGAATGATCTTCTCAAACAAGCTTGTTTGACTGACGTCTTGGTGTTACCTGAGAACTTAGGCTTGTAGGTTGTATGTTCATGTAGAACGAAAATTAGCTTAAGTACCCAATGGGAGCTTATTGATCTCAGGTTGTGTGATTCAGAATGTCTTATAAAACTTAATGCATCATAACCAATTTCTGTCTAATATCAACGTTTAACACGGTAAATAATATTTTTATCAACTACCACTGGAACAGTTATGTACATCACTCTTACCACAGAAGTCAAGACCAATCCTGTAGTAGTAGTTATCATACACAAATTTATCTTGATCATTTTCTTATAAATTGTTTTCTCCAACATTCTTCTATTTTGTTTTGTTGACCACTTTAATTTTTTCTATCTACAATATTGTTAATTTGTTCCCAGTATTTTATTTCTTGATCTCATATCATGTTAAACACACTTTTATACTATCATTGAATAAGAAAAACAAAATTCAGCGAAGAAAATTTTCTTTCCGACGAGATCATTTACTTAAGCTGTACATTCGTATATATAGTTATATGGAAAATATGTCTATAGAAGAATAGAAAAGATTGCACCATAAATTGATTCGAGACTAAATAACAAATGAGGTTACGTACTAATCAAGGGGTGCTATCGTTAATTAATAAATCTCAACAGATACGAACTAAACAATACAAAATCATTCCGTCTTTGGATAAATAACTAGCAAGTAAATGGAAATCTTACTACAACAGTTTATACACACGAAATTGGACAGTTATATTAGAAATTACATTTGTCACCGGAAATTTGGAAAAAACTACAAATGAATGATACAATATGAATGAATATCTTATTTAAAAATAAATCATAATATCAATAGTTTAGCTCTCCTTTATGAATCTAATTAGTATCCTTACATTGTACAGTGTAAGTCATATCAATCGTTGAGACATTAATTAATTAGACATTTTGTTTTGTATTGTATGAATCATTTAGTCGAGAGAGAAAAAAAATGAGGTCAAGTAAAACAGACTCGTCTTGAAATCGGAATTTCTAGAGTGAACTTATAAACTTATGTTATTTTGTACAATCTTATCGTGTAATTAATACAAAACAATGATACGAACAATAAGATTCACTTGGTATTGTTTGGATTGTATCTTCCCATTGAGGTTTAAGACTGCAATTGATCAGTTTGTTATTGGCATATGTGCATACTGTGCGTATGCCTCGATATTGCCTTAATTCACAAGCTTTTATAAGCAATGATGGACTCAGTAGCTGAGTGGATAACTCGATGGCGTTTGAAGTGAATGGTACTGGGTTCGAGTCCCAGGGTGAACATCAACTCTGAGATGCAGGCACATCCAGCTGACGAGTCCCAAATAGGACGAAACGCGCATCCTGGATTCCACTACTAGCTACTATACATCACTGCTTACAAAAAAACAATAAGATTCGTGTGAAAACTTTGAATAAACGTATCAAATAGTGTTGGGTTATTTATTAATCAGAAGAAAAATAAAAAGATTTTTGTTTGGTATTCCACGTCTAGTGACCTTGGTCAAATTTGTCTAGGGGTTATCTAACAGACAAATATCAAATTCATATTATTGGAGGTCACATGTAAATTTATTCACCGTAAAACTTTTTTTAGTTTCAAAATAAGACAAAACATATTAGGTTTATATTTTATCAGTGTATCTATTATTGTCGTTAATCTACAAAACAAAATTCCTTACAAATAAAAATTGTTTATTGCATATGAATAGAGACATCTAAATAGTTAAAAGGTAGTAAGTCTGCCTACCAGTTAGTCAGTTATTTTATATGGTATAGCGTTCGAGACGTTACTATTAAGCTAGCTTTCATGGAGTATCGGTTTGCCTTAGTGACGGATGCCATCTGGTAAGAAACCTAAGTCACATAAGGTTTTCTCTAGACTACCTCGAACCGCCCAACATCTCAATGTAGCGCAAGAGATAATGAGTCACTTAGATTAATGATCTCATTGTAATTCGATCACTATGGTTCAATCAACACTAAATGCCTAGACAGAAACGATAATGTTCACTAATTAGTGATCAATCAATTGTAAATTTACATCTATAAACAACTGGTATGCAAATTGTATGAAAATCAATAAGTATACTATGAACTTCTTTGTATTTCGCTAAAATGATATTTTCATAGATTGCTATTCATTCCACTTTTAATTTACTAAAAGCCGAGTCATTAATGAATATTACAATCTCTACCATTGCTAACCACAATTATCAAAATTTGTAACTTATAAATACATGATTAATGAATCTTTATACAAATTTAGTCCATCAATACAAGTAGTAATCTAGGAAAGCAATCTTATTCCATCTTTTCATTACCAAAGTTTTATTTTTACTGAAAAACAAGGAGTATTTGAACAAGCAATTATTTTAAATGATTTCATAAGTAGGTTCTACAGTTATGAGTCCATAATCATTGTGATATTTAACAAAGACCCAAAATAAGGCATGCGTTGATGAATTTGATAATGTTAAAAATAATGAGTCCTTTTTGTGTTAGACAGCATTATAATATCAATTATATTCTTCTTATTGAACATTAATTATGTGATCCAGGTACATCTAGTTGATGAATAACAAAAATGAAGAAATGGGCATCCTGGGTTCTATTCCCAGGCACCATGCTTCTATGTTCTTTTGCCACCGTTTCAACTACGTCTGTTATCATTCAGCTTTGACTGATGTTGTCCTACAAATTATTATAAGCTTCAACGTGTTCTAAGAGTCCAGATTTATGATCCTTCAATTATTTTATTTACAAAAATGCTATTTATTTGATAAGTTTGTAAATAGTCCTCATTTTAAAGAAGTAAATAATAAATAGAAAGGTTTGGATACAATTCTTTTGTGTTCTTCATTATGGTCTAGACTCAATTCATTTGTGTTTGTAGGTCAATTATCATAAGAAATGGTATGACTACATTCTTGGCCCACTAGTTCATAATAATAGTCTACTGTATAGTATATCGTTTTATCACAGAAAATCGGGTCAGACAGGTCGAATAATCAACAATACTCAGACATAACTAAAATAGTCCTAATTTCTTATGAATGACACAAGCAAGTATTATATTTGTTATTGACTTGATTTAGTCCTTTTCAAAAATATAGTTTGACTTTTTAAATATCCTCAGGTAAATTGGCGAACTCGACTTTTGAACTGAGGTAGTCTTCAAGTATTAACATCTAAATCAGTTATTTCCTGATAAACTGAGGCGTACCAAATGACGTAGTATTTTCCACAGACAGTAAACCATCCTTAGAACTAAAGTTAGTTTTCTACCAAACTAGAAATTCATAGTTACTTACTTACGCCTGTTACTCCCAATGGAGCATAGGCCGCTGACATGCATTCTCCAACACATTCAACCTGTCCTGGGCCTTCCTTTCTAATCCTATCCAATTCTTGTTCATTTTTCTCATGTCTATCTCCATTTCTCGGCGTAATGTGTTATTCGGTCATCCTCTCCTCCATTGGCCTCTAGGATTCCAAGTGATGGCTTGCCTTGTGATGCAGTTGAATGCTTTCCTCAATGTGTATCTTATCCACTTCCACCACTTCTTCCTGATTTCTTCCCCCACTGGCATCTGGTTTGTTCTCTCCCATAGTAGGTTGTTGCTCATAGTGTCTGACCAACGGATCGGAAGTATTTTGCGTAGACAATTGTTAATAAACACTTGTATTTTCTGGATGATGGCTTTTGTAGTTCTCCAGGTTTCTGCCCCATACAGTAGAACTGTCTTGACATTTGTATTGAAAATCCTGACCTTGGTGTTGGTTGACAGTTGTTCTGAGTTTCAGATGCTCCTCAGTTGTAAATATGCTGCTCTTGCTTTGCCGATCCGCGCCTTCACATCTGCATCAGATCCACCGTGTTCATCAATGATGCTGCCCAAATATGTAAAGATTTTTACATCTTCCAAAGTCTTCCCGTCAATTGTGATTGGATTGATGCATGCTGTGTTGTATCAGAGAATCCTGCTTTTCCCACTGATCGTCTTTCCCTGTATTTGTTGTTGCGTGTGCGATAGAAGAACTAGATTGTTTGAGACGTCTAGGTCGTCCAGCCGCATCCTAGCTGTCCACTCTATCCCATGCTTCCCTCCAGATGTTGACGTCTTCATGATCCAGTCGATCACCAAGGGAAAGAGAAAGAGTGAGAGTAAGCAACCTTGTCTGAAACCGGTCTTTACCTCGAACGAGTCTGTCAACTGTCCTCCATGCACTATTTTGCAGTTTAATCCATCATGGGAATTCCGTATGATATTGACTATCTTCTCACATACGCTCTATCGTCGACGGAGCTTCCATAGTGTTGTCCTGTCCACGCTTTAAAATGCTTCTTCGTAGTGAATGAAGTTGATGTAAAGTGATGAATTTCATTCAAATGATTGTTCCACAGTGATCCGTAGGGGAACATTCAACTGAAATTGATGGTTATTGAAAAACGGTTTAACATCTAACCAGTTTGCCATTGAAATCATAGACTAGTGTATTCCTACTCAGTAAATGAAGATTATTAAGATCTTCCGAAAACCCGAAGATATTGGGTTCTATTAAGTATTGTGTACTATTTTTGCACACTTATGGAGTCTTAAATGGTTCTGCTACATTACTATTATTTTAGGAAAAAAATCAACCGTTAGTAGTAATATGCTAATTGGCTAAATATCCATCTAAGATCAGAGCCAATCACTCACTTTTAATATCAGATAGGAATCTTTAAAAATGCTACAGCTGTTTATCTCGTGTTAACGCTTAAAAGCCCCTGAAGTTTCACTTATTATTTATTTGAACACATAAATATTGGTACAAGGAGGCATCAAATATATATGCGCCACACAAAACAATGGGAATGGGAAGAGAAAAAGAAGGTAAGGTGCGTATAAGAAAGAAAAAAAGAACAATAACGACCACAGCTTAGTGTATGGTAGTGTAATAATAATAATTAATAAATAATAATAATGGGGGAAACGGAAAGGTACGACCAGAAGAATTCTTTCAGTTAAGGAAGTTACAACCGCTTTTTATGAAGAAGGCAAAAGAAGGTTACAGCAGGATAGCAACTGGCCTCTGTTCTGAGCCACTGCGTTGCACCATCTCTCAGACCCCAGCCAGGTAGTCGTGAAGGACCAACAGAAGTCAGTCCTTTCTTTCATACCACGACACCATATCATACACTGACCACCTCTCCAATTTTTCCAACCAGTCCCAGAGTTGGCAAATAATGCACGACGAGGAATTCTCTGGGACGACATTCGTAGAACATGTCCAAGCTACCGAAGTCGATGTTTCAAGATGGTGACACCAACTAGATTATCGTCTCTGCGCCCGAACACACGGTGCCGAACCTCTGCATTACTAACATGGTGTTGCCACTGGATGTCAGCAATCCTTCGGAGACAACGATGACCAAACACAGAGAATCGTCTAACATTCTCAACTCGAAGAGGCCACGTCTCACAAGCATAGAGCGAACCTGCTCTCACCAACGCGTTGTAGATTGACCTTTTACAGCCAGACTGACATCACGTAAGCGCCAAAGATGGCCCAGATTGGCATAAGCCGCTCTGGCTTTCACTATACATGGATCGATCTCATCACTCACGCCATCACCAGCACTTACACAGCTACCCAGATAAACGAACTTCTCAACTACTTTTATCCACTCACTACCCAGGGTGAATGTAGGATTAACGTCCTGCTAGTCTTGTAAAAGTACTTTGCACCTCGAAGGTGCAAAGCGCATACCATACCTATGGACATTGATTGCCAACTGATTAAATGCGGATTGCATGCCTTGGGCATTATCGCACAGTAAGACAATTTCATCCGCATACTCAAGGTCGAGAAGTCTTGCTCCAGATAATAGAACCACACCGTTATTATCTACATCCATCAGAGCTGTTCCAGAACGTCGTCGGTAGCAAAGTTGAGGAGGAATGGTGAGATTGGGCAACTCTACCTAACCCCACTGCTCGAATGGAAAAATGGAGAAAGGTGGTTGTATGCCCTCACTCTACCTGAGGTGTTTGTATATAGGGCTTTTAAGATGTTAACCAACTTCTTTGGCACACCCTTCTTGCATAGACAATCCCAGAGAACAGTCCTGTCCAACGAATGGAATGCAGTCCTGATGTCAAGAAACACTATGATTGTTGGCCTGTGATAAGTATGACAGTGTTCTAACATTTGGCGGACGGTGAATATATGATCACTACATCCTCGGTCAGAACGAAAACCCTGAAATACATGCTTATAAAGAGTTGAGACTTCAACTAAAATACACTTACAACTAAAATTAAGATAATTAAAATAACCCATAGTGTCATTGAATAAGAAAAAGAGAATTCAGCGAAGAAAATTTTCTTTTCGACGAAATCATTTACTTAAGCTGTACATTCGTATATATAGTTATATGGAAAATGTATGTCTATAGAAGGATAGAATGGATTGTATCACAAAAATGGATTCGACTAAAATTAAACTATAAGCTTTCAGTGAACTGATGACTGAGTCCAGTTAATTGTTCAGTAAAATTTTACGCGTTGAGTCGACTAACTCCTTAGAAAGTCAACTATTCCAATGTTCTCACTGCTAATCTTTGTGAAAGCTGAATAAAACCTTAAGTGTTAGATACAAATCCAATACCAAGTTTCTTTGTAAAAATTAAGCTAATCCTGTGCTTAAAATACAAACGTTATTCAATCTAGATGATTACATTACTTTCTAAATATATACTCTCAGTGAATAACTACAAGTATTGGGATAACATTTAAAAGTGATTTCTCCTCAGTCAAACTACCTACTTGTTCTGTAATTTTTTTTCCAGGTAATATGAAACAATATCACATTCCTCTTGATATAATGATGGATAATAATTTCATTAATTTTTGATAGACTTATAAATCTCTTACGATTCATTTTAACCTTAACATTTACCGATGAATTATTGAATCTGACGTTACTAACCTAAAAATAAATCTTATACATTGGTCACAACTTATCCCCTTCCTTAATTACTTCGGCAACTTAATAATTTCCATGCTCATATCATGATTTACTGCTGACTGTATAAAAATTGACTTTCGGTCTCATTCTCTAATAACAATTCGTTCTAATTTATTTCAATTATTTATTAGATTTTCTTCTCATCTTATGTCATATATTATTTCACATTGTAAGAAATAATAAATACTTGAGTACACTAATTTCAATCTGTTCTATATGTATATGTATACAATCAAGGTGACCTTATAAAACATCATCTTGACCTGAAATTCAGTCATAGTAACTTGAAGTGTATATGTACATGTACATTAGTGTAAATGTGTATTGTATATCATGGTAATTGCATTGAATATATATATATATATATATATATATATATATATATATATATATTACACTCATATTTTTGCTATATTTTTATTCTTAAATTTTTTTATTGTTTTGATCTGTCTCTCTCTTTCTCTAATTCTTGAGGTCTAAACTGTTGACCTTATTTTCTTCCTTTCAGTGTGTATGTATGTTTGTTAAAATACATGCCAGAATAAAAAGAATATACCATTTAAATATTGGAGGTTAGGTATAGATATACATTAAAGAATAACCTCAATTAATATACATTATTTAAAATTTCAGTTCACTACACAGAATAGCGAGAAAATATGCGCTTCATGTACTAATTGACCTGAACAATTCTTAAATTTAACTATTTATTTATCTTGTTATGGCCTTATTAAAATTTTTCTTATTATTATCATTATTGTTATTACCTAAACTAACACTAAAAGACACACATAGAAAGAGAGAGAGGGAGTAAAACTCTGTAAACATTTAATCTGGAGAGGAAGAGGATGAGGATGAAGAGGAGGAGGAGAAGAAGAAGATAAAACAAAAAAAGATATAATATCACCTTATTAGGATGCGGATCACTGAATCTATTCAAATGACCTCGTTTAGATCATCGCCAAGGTAACACAATCATTTTGACCTTGGCCTATATGCATACATAAAATTATATTAGAATATTATAACTTTTTATTTTAAATAACATATTCTTCTGTTTTTCTTCTACTGTAAGCTCCATTATTGCTAATACTAATATTATTATTGCTAACAGTAGTTGTAGTGAATGCACTTTTATTAGGTTTATGAACTGAACTCAAGAGAATGAATGTAGATACAATCTCTGTATATGGATTTAACTATGATCTTATTTTACATGCATAAACATTAATTTCTTTGTGTAAATAGTACATTAGTGATTATAATCACTAAAGACTATTATTTCTTTTTATGAAATAAGTGAGCTTGTCGTGAATTTACATTAAAAAGAAACTGAATCTACAGTTATGGTGTATTCATTTACAAACTCTGGAAATACAAATATTCTTTTCATTATAAATCAATATCAACTAACGAACCAAGGAAAGGCAAACAAAACCGAACTTTTATTTCATATTACTATGTAATTCTTCGGTACTGTACTGGCATGACCTCGTTGAAAATTTCTTTTAAATTCTCCAAGTCTTACAGAGAACACGAAACCATCTATTCAAAGAGTCAGAATCTAATGTTCACAATTTAAAAGGAGCTTTGTCCTATGAGGTTCGTGATCCATTCGTGGAGCCTGTCCTTTTAGACAACATTATAACTTCGGATATAGGTGATTTACTCGAATTTGTACACTTTGCTCTTGTTATCTTCCCCTCCGTCACTGATTAGTTGTCCTCCAGTAGAGATATTAGTTCATAGTGAATAAAAAATGGAAATCGACACTGTCTTAATTTGCATAGACTA
This sequence comes from Schistosoma mattheei, assembly GCA_944470405.2. Lineage (NCBI taxonomy): Eukaryota > Metazoa > Platyhelminthes > Trematoda > Strigeidida > Schistosomatidae > Schistosoma > Schistosoma mattheei. The sequence goes on from OX103947.1 coordinate 45,452,568, forward strand.
TATTAACTTCCTAGAATAGTTCTAGTCAGAAATAGTAGCTAGTTGGGTTATGTATGTTGTTAAACATCTTTTTCAGAGCATTTTTAGATAAAACACAAAAACAACTAATAATTTATTGATAGTGCCAAAAAGTGTCTTAAGAAAAAATCAGGCAAATGTTTATATCATAATCAATATTGTAAAAAGTATAAAATTTGAATGGAATCAGGGCAGTTTGAATATCTTTTATAAATATAAATTATATTTTCGATTCACTGGTCTGTAACGTATTGAATGAAACAGACAGAAATTAAATCAAGTTCTTCATGGTGAACATACTTTATCTGACCTCCATCCCAAATTGATTGGTCAAAATTAAGAATTTTCTCTATACTGTTATAAACGAGTAGTGGCATAGGAAATAACTATTGTTCTACATAAATTCTAGCTAACTCAACGAACTTGCCCAATGTTCCTCGGAACCTAAAGTAAACTAATCAGGACACTGAAATGAAGAGGATGTACACTGATCGATTAAAAACTACCATTCTTAGATATATTCATAACCGGAACAAATATAAGAAAACCCGAGATTCAAATTTATCAGGACTCAACCCATGCCGACCAAACACTTATTCATAACAGCGACAACCCAGTTAATCAAGAAGTAAACTGCATACATACCTTATTCAAAGACGTTAAGGGATATTCTGGGACCTTCAATATACAGAAAAATAAAAGGAAATGCTTGGTTGATATATTTCGGATAAATAACTAACCAGTACACTTTTTTTAAGAAATGTTTATCAAACTAACCATCGAATAAAAAATCAACAGCAGAAGTCAGCAAATAAATAGTTTCACCCTACATGAAGAATATCTCTAAAGTAACAAATAAATTTTAACATGTTTGGGAATATATGTAGCACACAAGCTGACAAAATCGTTGGAACTAATATATTGTAAACCAAATGACAGCAGCAAAAGAAAACAAGGTAAATATAATCTAAAAAAATTGCAGCACCTTCAACTAACACTAAATAGGATAATGTAGCCATCCTCTCCATCTAGGTCTGCATAAACAATAGTTGACTGTTAAACATAATAACATAGCTTAGCTTATGTCAACCTGTGTGGACTAAAACGATCATGACTATAATTGAGAAAACGCCGAAATATTGGACAGATGAAACACAAAGAAAGCCAGTGAATTTTTAGAAGCCTAGAACTCTGGTCAAGCACCAATCAACAGACGAATCGAAATCGACCAAATCTATCACCCAATAAGAAAAAGGGTTGACAACCGTAAGGTCATTGATCAGATTAGGAGAGAAAATAATCAAAACAAGATACAAACAATAAACAACTAAGATTCGAATATCTCACTTCCTTTTGAGGTACATGCTGATAATATTGTTAAGATGGACAGTGGAAGCTTGACAACTAAGCTATTTAGCTCAGAATACGAAACATTTCCTCATCTCAAGCAACAAATATTCTCCATCAACACGTGTAATTATTTACTCAAAAAGAGACCATCTTAAATTTCTTGGAAAGTTTAGCTTTGTTTTTATAAAACCTTTACTTTACACAAAGTACTGTCAAAAATATGCTCCAATATTCTGCAACAGATTACGTCCTAAATAGAAAAGGTAAAATTGTAAACTATGAAATTGACTAACATGAATAAATTTATGAATCTATTCAATGAAGAATAATTACACACTCACCAATAACTAATATCAAGGTGAGTCTTCTGAAGTTCTGGTTGACAACCTATACTTATGGAGTCCCTCAATCAAGTCGGACTGACACAATAAGTTATTACATACACTGAATGAATAAAATAATATATTACGAAACGACTAACATTGAAAAGATGAATCACTGAATTTTCGCTTGGTAATGTAACTTTGTCGTGCTCACTATTAGATCTGAAAGTACTTGGTTGTATACGTAATAGGGTCCTATTCATAAAACACTGACCAGCACCATGAATCTACCAAATATTTATTTATGTTCTTTAACAGTCTGCTGTTTCATTTCAATTCATAGTGAAAATCGTCTTAGAATTATCCAACAACCGCTAAAATGCTTTATGAATTAGTAAAAGTGGTTTGTCGAATTTTTGTAGTTTATATCATGGACTGGTTTTCTTTGGATAGTCATTCGAGACCAGAAAGCACCAGACAACTGTTTTATCCTAGTACTCTCTATCATTGACCACCTGTGACCTCACCAGGGATCAAACCCCTGACCTTGAATTCAAACTCAGTCTTTAAACCAATGAACGATAATCCAGTAGTCTATACATCAAACTTCAATTAATTTGCGATACTCAGCTAACACTTTTTGATGTCATTGTTACACTCAATTCGGTTGGACTTCAATAGTCACGGCTTTTTACTGGAACTTCTGGAATCGTATTCCAAAGTGAGTCCCTAGTGAGCACACGGCTGGTGTTAGTATAGAGGCTTTCTGAAGATTATTGAATTTTCTTAGTTGATATAACGGACTGACCCAATTTGTACAACTACTGAAAGACAGGAAGTACGGAATAGTGAAAGAAACCCATATCATCATGAAACAAAATACAATTCAGAGAAATTTATTTTGTATTAGTTATTTAAGTCTAAAAAAATATTTTTGAAGTTAAATCACAGTGCTTTATCGAAAAATTATTTAACACATTAATACATCTTATCATCTAATATCATTTATAATGTTGGTGACGTTTTGTGTCAACTAATCAAGTTTATTCATGTATTGTTTTTCATTTTATTTCTTCGTTCCAAAATATTTCAGTTAAGTTTTCGTTCTATGGCTTATCACTGCGTTCAACTTGCACCGGACATTATTTTACCCCCATCCAGTTAGATATAATTAACCAAATGCTTAGTGGTTATGTGTTACGGTTCAAGTTACAACAATTTATATCTGCACCAAAAGGTACATTAACTAAATAAAAATAAAAGAATTAGGCATACTATCAGTAGAAATGGTAATCAACACCAAATAGAGGGAATCTAGTTCAAAACGAGCAAATAAAACTATAGGGCAAGGAGTATTAAATAACATTAAGACTCCAGACATAAATGAAAATCAATTATATATATAAGCTACTCTGATAGAATTCCAGCCATATTACCTAAAGTCTACGACCGTTAACTATGATTATCATCCAGAGTCCAAATATGAAGTCTGAACCAGCCGATATTCTTAAGATAACATGATTCTCTGACTATGTGCACATCCTGACATTAATATATAACGTGAATTTACTTCTTACTACCATAAATATACGAATACGTATTTTTCTAAAGTTCACATATAAGTTTAATGGTACTTGGTATTCCGAGGGATTCGAATCTAAACATTATTAAAACAACATTTGACAAAGGAAACATCTCATTTCAGTATTTTAGTGAATTAAATGTTAAATACTAATCTTAGCCTAATATTTTACCAAATCGGCCACAATTTTCTTAATGACTTTTGAAACTTCACTGTGGAAAGATGAACAGAAGTGAGATCCACTGCTTATCTTTTTTTCTCTTGCTATTTACAATATCATATTAATAAATGTGTAAGACCTTGATTTAATCTCTTTCAGAACAAATCACTTCTTTTAAGTTATACATAGTTTGACAAAAAATCAGGAAATGAACTTAACTGATGATGTAGAATCAGTCTTTATATTGTTTACTATATTTACAAATTATGTAGACTTTCATTAAGTATTCTGGATAAAAATTTCATTCCTTCTAATAATATATTATATTTTCCCAAGCTATTACATATTTTTTTGATTAAGATCATGAACCGAGACTGAAGGCCCTGGGTTCTAATCCCCCTAGTGGGATCGTGGATGCGCACTGTTGAAGAGTCCCACAATAGAACGAAACAGCCGTTCAGTGCTTCTAGGTTTCCAATAGTGGTCTAACATCAATCGCTTCATGATCTCAGTCAAAATCTTAATAATCTCCACAACCCCCATACTGATTATTACATAAGTGTACAGTTGATTACATAATTTGAGTTGTTTTTACCTTTAAAAAAATAGTTAACCAACAAAGTTGCGCATAAAATATACAATTTCCATTATTTTTCTGATATTCGCTTATTTATTTATTTTTTCTGAAACATTGAAATCGTTACTTCAATAATAAAAAAGAACTTTTTGTCTAGTCAATATGTAATTTATTTACGTTCTATATTCCCATCTCTTTTACTTTTTTTTACCATCTTTCACAAACATACATACAAGTAAATTTTCCTAATAAAATCAAATATCCTCAAGGTCACTATTATTTTGTTAATCACCATTACTGATGTCTTGTTAGTGTGAAAAAACCAAACCAATAAATGAGGAAATATTTAATTATAGGCTTAGATCAAAATTAATTGAATAAATTGTAGCTAAGAATTTTTCTGTTATCAAAATAGAATATCACATGAATTTCCAAGAATGAATTGCATTGTTTACCCCCTACACCCCCTCCCCGCAAAAAAAGAAATGAATATTCCATAACTTCAAATTAGTTAAAAAAGAACTAATATGAATCCAACTTTGTTTTAACTCGAAAACATTTTTTTGAAAGATTGGATAGCGCTTTTAAAATTCAATCGATTTTGAAGATTAGACTGATCAGCCTCATATGACTTATGAGCTTCTTTCTTGACTATTCTAATATTAACCATATATAAATATATATATATATATATATATATATATATATATATATATATATATATATATATATATATATATATATATATATATATATATATATATATATATATATCACAAAATATGTGATTTAAGATCTTTAAAATTATTTCCATTTCTACCTCATCCTATTGTCAAAGATAATTCACCAGTTAGTTAAAATAAGAATTTTTAAAATAAAAGTGAATAACTGTTCCTATTTAACTTAGTTAAAAATAATAAGAAGAACAATAATCTTTAATCACTACCATGGAAACCACTATATTTAACGATATCTTAAACTATTTGTAGTGATAAAAGCGAGGAATGATGATTTTCATGAAATTGGTGATTTTGGTAATTGGAAGCTTTTTGTGTCTGTCATAGAAGTAGTTCTATTCAAAGAGGATTTCTAAATTTATTGATAGTCAGTCTATCGAAAATTGAGTTATAACAGTTAAATTACATAGTTACACGACATTAACGCGGTTGAATTCGCTGTTTGTTAAGAAAATATTCTTAGCGTTTATGATAAAAGAGTTAGTGATTTAATTAATAAGTATATTGTGAACATCGTAATCGTCCTAGCATGGGACTCCTCAGCAATGAGCATCCACGATCGCGCATGTGAGGCTTGGACCCAGGGTCGTGGATGCACCGCTGAGGGTCCCATAATAGGACGAAATGGTCATCCAGTGCTTCCATCTTTTCCATGGTGGTCTAGCTTAGATCGACGCGTGAATTCAACTATTAAAATTACTATAATGTCCATAAAACCACTTCTGATATTAAAATTACCACAAACTCTCATTCTGATAATAATTTCTTAATCAACAGTTCAGTGTTGTTGGAAAACGTTTAATAGTCATTAAATGAAACGATTCAAATATCACGGTAAATTTGTTCTATTTAAAAATTAATTCTAAATGTTTTAAAATCTCAACTTCTTGTTTTTTCCTCCCCCTGGATTCCCTCCGGGGGCTACTGCCGGTCCCAAGCCCGGATAAAGGAGGAGGGTTGGGCATGGGGTTAGTGACCCCATCCCGTAGAAAACTAACTCGCTAAAAAAACGCTAACCAGAAAAATTATTATTGGCTAAGTGAGTGAAAAAAATCTCACAAGTCAATAGCAATCCTTATTATTTTGATTGAGATAATGAATCATTCAATGTTAGGCTTCCATTGAAAACATTGATCAATTTATGATCTCAATCAAAATCCAACAATCTCCACAACCCTATAGTGATACTTATTATTTTAAAATATTTAATCTTAGTGTTATTATCTATTGAAATCGCTTTGATAACTGAGCAGAAATTAGTTTCCTAAACGGAAGGTGAACTTTTTTAAATTACAAATAGATATCACATGGAGAACTATTGAATGATAAGAAATCTACTGAACAATTAATACTTCCTGATAATTATATAATTGCTTTATTGTTCATTTAATCTTCAGTGGTTTATATGCTTCTTCACTTCAATTAGTTCATGAAATAATGTAACTATTATCCGATTTCATTTGTAAGTCTCTATTGTTGTTTAAGCTTTTTCACTTGTTCATAGATGCTTTCAAGTATTCATTCATGATATAATAAATTGTCAATTGATAAATACATTGTATTTGTGGTGTATTACTTCAAGAAACTTTTATGAATCTCTTGACATAAATTAAACAGTCTTTGAACTTTTTTTATTTCACAATAATCTAAATGTTCACTAATGTTTATCATCAACTATTACCATGTCTATTCTATGTATGTTTCCTGTTAATACTGATGCAGGTTTTCACTGTTAAAATAAAATTGGATGTTTACACCTTATAGCCAATTGATTTGTTTAGATATCTACAGTAATTATCTGTTATCTCATATCACAAAAACGTTTCTCTTACATTGACTACTTTTATTAAAAAGGATATTATTCTGCAATTTGTATAAGACAGTTACTAACTTTATATCAGAGTAAAACATAATGTATAATACAGGGATTCCCACAATAATGTAGATGCCTCTTATAATTATTTACATCTAGTGGTGAATTCGATAGTTATGCAATAAGTATATTTTCATGAAAGATGAAAATCCGCCTAACAACAATGAATTGTTATTATGTTCAGTTGTTAATTAATAATCCACACTAAAACTATATGTTGATTATGTATGCAGCTAAGAAAATGATTATCACATTTTAGTGACCCATTATCTGACTCCATGTAGATCTTTACTGATTATTATGGAAACATACATGCCACCAACCCTCGTATTTAATTATCGACTTAACTCGCGTTAAGCAATAACGGAATAAAGTCAAATACGAGAATGGATTTCGAACACTCGTGTTTAATACAATCGCTGATTCACACAGTTGATTAGAGAAACGAAGCGAAGACAGTGAAGAGAAACGGATAGGAAAAGGTATGTGAGCCAACTCGTTTTTATCAAGCGTGATTCAATATTTATAGCCAGATAAAAGCAAGTTACAGATACATGATGAATAAGGTAAGTAATTAACATATACACGATCATATAAAAAGTCAGGATTAATGGGTGAATAAGTGACAGGGTAAAAACGTGGCTTGCAAAGAATGAATAGATCGGTCTGTCCATAGGCTAGAATAACCTGTGGGCTTGACATAGTACCACATAGTACAACATATTTATCATATTTGCCATTAATAGAAGTGTTCATAATGGTAGTTTACTAAATTAATCTTCAGTTTAATGAATAAATCTATGTTAAACGAAAGCATCCAACCACTTAAATAATGTTTTTAAGCAAACATTGACCTTGAAGGTTAGAATAACTTATTGACTAGTTATTATTTATACAAGCAATTATATATATATATATATATATATATATATATATATATATATATATATATATTATTCATTCACAATTTTCTTATAATCCAATGGAACAACACAAAATCTACGTGATTCAATAAGCTAACTTAAATTCTTGGAGTTCATTATGGTTTTCAATCTTTTAAGGATTTTACTACGTACATTGTATATTGATCTCCTACTCTATCTACTGACAACTATTTTTAATAACTTCGTTTAAAGAACACTAAAACAAAAATGAAGTATTTTTAGTGCTTAGTAAAACGCTTATGGTTAGATGGAAACTACATGGGATTATCCGAACGAGACTATTTACCAATAACTTTCAACTATCTAATGTTCAAAATAGTATTTATGATGTTTATTCATCACTTATCCAAGTAGCTACATTCCAACTTAATCGAGATCTAGGTTCAATTCTTGATCGATATAAAATTTTTATAATAATGGTTAATATATAAATCATATCTTTGACATGGTATTTTCGGAATCTATCTAAATCTAATTAAAAAAACTAAGAATTCTTAGTTCATTTTCATATTAGCTTTAGATCAAATGTAAATGTATAATGTAAACTTGTTATTTCTTCACTCTAAAGTGACTTCATTCATACATCTTCACTTATTTCACTTTAAAACTTATAAAATTATCTGGTTATAACTTTAATTTTATTCAAATGAACTGAATTCTATTGATTGAAATCATCTTTAGAATCTATGATAGTGGATGGTAATTTCTACAAAATATCGATTTCTCTCTCCTCTCTCTCTCTGTCTCTATTTGTTCATTTTTGTTCCTTTCCATTTATCATTAGTCTTCTACTGAAAATAAAGTCGTGAAATAGCTAACTAATCTTGAATATACATTGATGATAGTTATTATCATATATTAAATTGAAAACAGAAAAATTTACTGGAAACCAAACAGTATTAATCAGTTATTTATATGAATAGATACAGTTTATTACAGGTAATTTTAAATAACTAAACTAACTCTTTATCTCTTTTATGATATTACTTTGAGTCATTTGAAGCTAAACCATTATGGAAAGCCTGGAAGCACTGGACGGCTGTTTCATCCTAGTATGGGACTGATAGGTTCTGTATTCGAATCTTGTGGAGTGAGATTGTGGATGCACACTGCTAAGGAATCCCATATTAGGATAAAACGGCCGTTCAGTGCTTCCAGGTTTTCCATGGTGATCTAGCTTCAATTGACTCATGAATTCAATTATTAAATTACTACATTCTCCACAAAACCCTGTCTGATTATAATACTTTGAATTTTCTCAAATATCTAACCTTTATTACTACATTTTAACTAGAAAGGAAAATTGAGTAATACTTGTTAATCATTTTCATTATGAAAGTTTTTATTTTATTATTGAGTCCAATGTCACTCACTTATCTAGTAATTAATGTTTCAACTTATCTTGTTTAATATCTATACACACTTTATAAATGTTAGGATACTTTTCTCTTAAGTTAATCATCTACATTTGAAATATAAGTTATTTCTTACTAATATAAATTACTCTTGTCAGTAAGGGGTTGTGGAGATAGTTAAATTTCATGGAAATTGTGAATTGGTCATTGTTAAACCTTCCTTGAAGGTTTGGAAGCACTGGACTGCCGTTTTGTCATATTATGGAACTCCTCAGGAGTGCACATCCACGATCCTGAACGCGGAAATTGGACCAATAACCTTCGGTCTCGCGCTCGAAAGCCTAACATCTAAATCGCTGAGTCGGCATCCAATGGTATTAGTGTCTAACTTCAACCAATTCACGGTATTACAGGACTATCTTCCATTGCTTCAGGGAGTAAACGACTCACACCTAACACGATTTAGATCCACTATTAATGACTTCTCACTAGAACTCCGGAAATCTTCTCTCGAAGTTAGTCACTGATGGGCACATAGTAATTTTCAGTAGGGGTTTGTGAAGATTGTTGAGTTTTCATTAAAATCTTACATGATTCTAGTCTTCGTATATATTCTGTTTCATATCAATCTGGATCATAGTGGAATAACAGTTAGAGCTAAATGAAGAAAAAGTAGAATAGTAATCGAAGGTATAAACAAAACCATTATTGTTGTTATTCCAATGTATAAATGATTGTTGTAGAAGAACAGAAGAAAGTAAACAACATTATGCCTATTAACATAATGTTTGTGATCAATATAAATGATGGATTCAAGTAAAAATGGATTTCATGTTCTTTTTTAACCAAAAATACAAGCTACGACTTGTATTAATATTGCGTAGTGTAGTTTCTCAACTTTTGTCAACTATACGATCATGTAATAAACAGTGATGAAAAAAGAGCAAAATGTATTTATAAGATGTAATTAATGGGTTTTAAAAAATCATGCAATAAACATTATATCTCGTAAGAAATGAACTGTCAGTATCAGTTTGAGTCGTCCAGTTGTTGACATTCAGTATTAAATTTTAACCAGTCTTTCTTCAGACATGTAAATCCTGAGTGGGTTGTCTCACTATTGATATATATTAATAGGATTTTTATACAGATAGGTTGTGACTAACAGTGAAATCCAGACTGATTTATGACCTTACTAATAACAGTACGAATATCATACACGTTAAACAAGCTAGTGACTAACACCGATCAGTAACTTAGTAATGAGTTCTGGCCCCAATGTGAACATTAACATCTGAGTAGATGTACACCTAGTTGACGAGTCCCTCCTTCTGAACTCTATTGTTAGTCAGAATGTACTTAGTAATAAAACTCTGAGATTTTTCTTTTTGATGGAATAAAAGTGTACGTAACACAAAGAATAGAAAACGACGTTTAAAACGTTACATAATTAATCAATATGTCATCTTTATAAGCAATTAAGCAAATATACTGCCCCTTTCAATCATTGAACTTCATGCATAAAATAAATATGACGAAATAATTTTCTAGTTCTAGAGTTTCTTTTCAAAGTAGAAATCATCTCCGATAAATTTAAGTTAGTAGTTTGCAAGAAAAAACAAACCTATAGTTTCATTTTGATGTAGTAAATAATATTTTAACAAGTAAATGTTAAACCTATAAAGTTAGATCGATTCAGAAATTGCTTGCCAACTTCAAGTGCTATGATGACTGTGATCTCAATGTAATCAAATATTTACTAATTACAGTTTTCAGTATGTGCTCACTAAGACATTCATGAAAGCGAGTTTAGAATAAGTGAAGTGATTTCGCATAAAATTTCGTTACAGTTAACCTATTATCATTCACCTGGTAAACTTTGTCTACGAAAATAACATAAAGCATAAGAAAGAATTGGAGTATATTGTACACTTCGATTTATTGATGCATAGTGTCATACTCATAATCTTAATGTTAATTAGATAGTTGAATTTTCACATTTTTATACATTTACATTTGAGTCATCATTTACAAATACCAGTTTTTACTTCTAGAGAGAAAACTAATTTCAAAGAAGTTTTTATCAATAATCGCTAACCATTTGACAGTATTTGTTAATGGAAGGCTATAAAGAATATTTATAGCATGAAATCTATATTAAACGGAGTTTCCTCCAAACTACCTTCAACTACCTTACATCTCAATGTAGTTCAAGAAGTGTTCAGTCATTTAGACTAGTTGCCACACTGTAATTTAATCCATAGAATTCAATCAACACTAAAATAACTAGAGAAACATGACAATGATCACCTCTCAGTGATCAATTAATTGTAAATGTGCATAAATAAAGAGCTGATTAATTATATACAGTATGTCAGTTGATTAATCTGTTTATGAAAATAGTTCCGAAATTGATTGAGGGATACAGATTATACATTCTTATATACAATACTTTTTGTAATAATATGTAGAATATTATAGATATAAAATGTGTCATTTATTACTTTCCACTGACTAAGACGCATAATCATTTGAAATGCGGAGTCAATCTCTAAATAAATATCTTAATTATTATTATATATATATATAACTAGATTTAAATATTGAATACGTAATAGGTAATATCGTAGATAGACTAATATTAACAAGCTATTTGTGTTTTCTAAAAATAATTTCTCAATACATTCACTCAGTCAACTAGATGGCTCATTCATACAACTTAAACTCTTTTCCAAAATTACATCATTAACGCACAATCACATTGAATTATTCAATTATCTTATTCATTTGTTAAAAGTAAATGATGAGAATCGATTAGTTCTGAAGAAAAGAAAACTATGTTATAATGTTTATCTTGTTGATAAATATGTACTTATACGTGTAGTGAAGTAAACAATTACATTAACAATAAAGATAATATATCAGATTTCTATGCAGATTTAATGACATCAATTATTTTGTTTTCAGTGTTTATTGTCTACTTATTATGTTAGAACTTAAGAAAAAATAATCAATTGTCTACTTCAGATGAATTTATGATTGATGTATTTAATCTTAAGTTGATTCTAGTTACAAACTAAAGTCAGTTAAAGAGTTGTTGAAAATCAAGACATACTTATTCATTTTAGTCGTAATCAGCGAATGTGTAATCAATAAATCATACTAAACTGAACATAGAACAAGCAGATCTCAAAGTGAACATAAACAGTTTTAACCTACTGATCCTGGATTCATTGGCTTATATATTCACTTTTAATCAATCTGTGAAATATCATTGTTTTCATTTAATGTCAGTAATGAAAAACTGTTTCATTTCAAACTTGTTCACCTTGATAGATCAATTTTTCTCACCAGAATTTCATGAAATTGATATCGAATTCGGGTCACTGATATACATATGGTTGTTATACATTCTGTGTGAGTTATGTGAAAATTTTGTGTAGTTTGAGTATATACATAATCCTAATATCATTTGAAAAACCATTAAGATCTAGGAGAAAAGTGATGATTGTTTCATCTTTCTTTAACACTTCTTAAAACCTATTTGTAAATGTTTTTGGATCTAATTTAATAAATAAGAAAAGAGTGATATAAATCGATCATATTATGATTATCACTTTGATGATTTAATATTAATACTGGGAGTATTAATATAAAAATCATTCCAAAAGTCTTCTACTGACCACTGTCTATTGTTAATCTATAGATTTAGTATATAATAATACAGAATTAGCTAGACTAAAATAAAACCATATTTTGGAAGTAAGATTCCAAGTTTTACATCTAAATCTGCCTTGTGTAAACTCGATTTATTTATCCTGTTAGTCTACTTGGTAAATATAGGGTTATTACATCATGTAACGAACCAGATAAATTAGTTATTTTAGTTATATGTAGGTGCAGGAGATAAAAATTTCATCCATTTATAGAATGAAAGCTTTCTGTTAGTCTTTCTTTGTCACCTAAAACGATTTAGAATTTGAACACAATGAAGAGCTTCCTGGAACAAACATTTTAATAGTATGGCTTAATCACTTACAGAAGGTGAACATTCTGTGTTTACGTGAATTTCCTCATTTTAAATTATTTTATATATTCTGTATCTACATATAATGAAATCAACTCTCTTCATAACATCTAGATGATTTGTGTATTAACAGAAATTGAGATCTTGTCAGCCTAGATCTCAGTGATCATTTGACAAATGAAATTTAAGTATTCAACATCTTGTACAAAGCTAAACCTTATGTTTTGATCTATACAGGTTTTAAACTAAAAGATGATAAACTCTTTAAATGTGCTCACAAAATCAAGTTACCAATTGATTAATAAACATAAAATATGAAGATAAATGTCATGATTAGATTAATCTCAGCTGATAATTATTTAGGAACCAAGTAGTATGAGATAGGAAGAAATTAGGAAGAAGCGCTGGGAGTGGATAGGACACACATTGAGGAAAGCACCCAACTGCGTCACAAGACAAGCCCTCACATGGAATCCTGAAGGTCAAAGGAAAAGAGGAAGACCAAAGAACACATTACGCCGAGAAATGGAGATAGACATGAGAAAAATGAACAAAAATTGGATGGAATTAGAAAAGAAGGCCCAGAACAGAGTGGGTTGGAGAATGCTGGTCGGCGGCCTATGCTCCATTAGGAGTAACAGGCGTAAGTAAGTAAGTAAGTAAGTAAGTAAGTAAGTAAGTAAGTAAGTAAGTAAGTAAGTAAGTAAGTAAGTAAGTAAGTAAGTAAGTAAGTAAGTAAGTAAGTAAGTAAGTAAGTAAGTAAGTAAGTAAGTAAGTAAGTAAGTAAGTAAGTAAGTAAGTAAGTAAGTAAGTAAGTAAGTAAGTAAGTAAGTAAGTAAGTAAGTAAGTAAGTAAGTAAGTAAGTAAGTAAGTAAGTAAGTAAGTAAGTAAGTAAGTAAGTAAGTAAGTAAGTAAGTAAGTAAGTAAGTAAGTAAGTAAGTAAGTAAGTAAGTAAGTAAGTAAGTAAGTAAGTAAGTAAGTAAGTAAGTAAGTAAGTAAGTAAGTAAGTAAGTAAGTAAGTAAGTAAGTAAGTAAGTAAGTAGCATGAGATAGTTGTTTCATTCAATATTTTTATAACTTCACATCAATAAACACACATTCACACAACATCACATTAAGATATAACCCTGATTTCCAATCATTTTTTTACATATGTTAAAATGAACAACGCTTCAAAAAAAAATCTAATTATGTTTGTGGAAAACATGATTTTGTCATTTATTAGTATGGTAAAAAAAGTCTCGTAGTATCTGATTACGTAATATAAATGATGGAAGTTATTATTTGAAAAAAAAGAACATATATATCACAATGCCAACAGTAAAAAACTATGTCATTCATAAATTTCAGAAAATAGACTCTTCTCAAATAAAAGATATTTTCAACAAACCTCAAAATTCGTGTATTGCTCCTCATGTAATCATGTAACCAAATAATAATAATAATAATAATAATAATAATAATAATAATAATAATAATAATAATAATAATAATAATAATCCATAGTTCATAGTCTGTTTATCATACTCTTTAAAATGTGTTACCAAAATTTGATCTATCACACTTACAAACTATGGAATGAAAAAAAACAAACCTGCTCTTGACTAATACATCAATAACAGTCAATCGTAAACATGCCTTTACCAGAAATACATTAAACCTGTTTTAAATGATAATTTCATTTTTAAAAGGATAATCAGACAAAATGAACATACTGACTGAATTCAACGTTGTGTTTGTTGTTGTTGATAATAAAAAAATAATGAAGGTATCATTTTTCACCTTTTCGCCTTTGATTTATTTAAATGGAAATATCAAACATAAATTTATTTTAAATATGCAAACTATTTTTCGAAATAATCACCTATTTCTTAATATATTCAATAAGTATAACGACTATATAGATCAGTTCATGTTTTTTTGTGTGTGTAGAGTTCAGCTTTTAATCTTGCCTGAATGTACATTGCATGCTGGAGTAATGAATGTTAGAGAGGGAAGAATAAGAGGAAAGTAAGCCGACAACTCATTAAGTATATTGACTGTGCTTGCATTTATTGATTGAAATGATCGATAATAATTAACAATAACACACATGAGAGATTAAGATAATCAGATAATCAAAAGTAGAGGAGTTTTCTAATGTAATACAATGTAAAACAAATACCAAACTTTTGGTGATACTATGCTTCATAAGATGGATATGAACTAACTGCCATGTTTTTTTCATTAAAATCATAAACTGATTAATGTTAGACTACCATCGAAAACCCGGAAGCACCAGACGACCGTTCGTCCTATTACGTCAATATCATCAATCCATACTTCAGTTAGAAGTTTAATTTGAAATTCAATGACAATTGATAAACATCTTTACAAATAAGAGGATATTTATGGTATACATTATTGGTATGAGGTTTCATTAAACTGGAATCAAGTATTCTGCCTTTTTTATAACGATTAAATAATTCGAATCATCGATATTAAAGAAATACTATAATCAAACGATTTTATATATGAGAGTAATTTTAATCATAAACTGACATAAATTAAGTAGTCATTGAAAATCAAGGAACATTAAATAACAGTCTTGTAGTGTAGTTATGTTCCTAGATCAGATGTTGAAGCTAGAATCTTAAGGCACAGACGTGATTAAAAATAGCAGTTAATTATTGATTCAGAATTCAATACTTCACACTTTTTTTAATTTCAATCATTTTGTTATTCTTATCCAGTATCATCAATGCTTTATCACCCCATTTTCAATTTAGTAAACTTCGCGGACTGAACTATTAATTAAAACGCATGGATATCTTAATCCCAATTAGTCACTGATGTAAGCATACAGTTGTTAATCAGTTCAGGAGATTTGTGGAGTTTTTTGCTAGCCTAACATCATTTTCACGATGAACGATTGTAAATCTATATTGATGATTTCTCAATGGTAAACAGATAAAACCTAACAATTTTTTAATGTTGATATAAGCTTATGTTACTTCTACATAACCACCTTAATTGATTTGTATATGATTCCTTTATGATTATTGATCTGATTACAAATAGTAACCTGATTGAATGTTGTATTGACTCACTAACTTTTTGTAATCATTACTTTAAAAACATTAAAATAAATAAAGGCCAGCTTAGTAAGGAAAATTATTTAAGTCATTAAAATTTAATATGATCGAATTACTACAAAATCTATATTATGGTCTTAGACATTAAATTGAAGTTCAAAAGAAAACAAATTATCCGAAATTATGATGAATATTCCGTAACTATTCACCTACAGAGCACATCAATATATAATTCGTCTTCACAGTCTAGATGACCTTTAAAAAAGAATCACTATTTAACAGTTACTTAATACTTTAATTGGATGCATAAATTATATGAAATCCTGATTCCTTTTATGATTACAATTAGTTTTCTTTCGATATATAGTATCTTTTAATCCTTGGAAGAAAAATGTTAAACAATAATTTTGATTTTATTTAATTTCACTAACAACAGGATCAGAGTTGACTGTTTCTAACGAGTTTTTTTTTCTTTTTTACGTGAAACAATAGTTTGCTGTCTTAAGAAATTAAATGAAATATGTCACATAACCTTTAGTAATTTAAACAGTTAAACTCTTTGAAAATTTATTATTTTGTAAGTTATATTCGTCAGAGATTAATCACATTTGGTGTATTATTACAAACCTAAGAGGATTAAGTGGCTACTGGGTTGAAGCAGCTGTTCAGTGCTCTCTTATTTTTAATAGTTCTTCAAATGAGATCAACCTATGATGAGATGAATACAACTTAAAAATTAAATCAGCCATCACTAAAGCCCATGAACAAAATTATTAGTTAGGGTTGTTTGTGAGCAACAACTAAATGTGAATATAGATTATGTCATGAAATAATATTTATTTCAAAATGTTAATAATTAAACAATACCGAATACAATTTTTACTCAATCTTGAGAGTATTCACTTGCAATTACATGCATACACATATACTGATATTTATTCACGATGACGATAAGCGCTTTAATTTTCAAAGAACTGAAACTCAAACCTCACTTTTTGTTTGTATGAGGCATTTAATCACCCATTAATACCAGCTGAGCTTCATTTCTGCTCTTCATTTTAGTTGATCGGAAATATCACAGCATTTGCTTTGTCATTTGAAACATGTTTTTAAAGATTCTATTGACTAATGATTTGTATATTACTATGTTACGTGGATCACTGAAGATTGAAACAGGAAAGAATCTACTGTTCAAAGTTTCATATTTTTCATTGATTCTTCAGATTTTGTCCTAATATTTCTTTTTGAAATTTAATTTCCAATATACTGTGAAGTTACAGAATATCTTTTAGTATCACAAACTATCTATAGTCTAGCTTATTCAACAAGTTGATGAATTTCACGAAGTCATGCTAAACTGATCTATTTCCGTAAACAATTGTATTTTAAACAATAGCCTCAAATATTAATGGTCATCAGTTAACGAAGTGATTTTATAATGTGTTTATTAATCATTAGATGTTTAATTAATCAACTGGCAAGTACTGTCGGTTCATATCTGCGTATACTTCCATAATATAATCGATTATAAATGTGCATACGTGTGCTTTCGTGTGATAAATATTACTTACATATTTATCCATTAAACGCACTAAAAAAAACGATACAATATATCGATGTCCATATTAACTTTAAATCGCTGGCTGTAAAAGGACATATTTAATTTGTTCGTATGGCACTAGATATCCCAAATGTCCCAATTGATGTGGATAAAATGAAATTTAATTCATTTATTATAGATTTGTATTGAACAAATATTTAGACAATTTATTCAAATCTCAACATTTCCAAGTGGGATCCTTAAGCTATTTTTTTCCCATTCGAAATAATGTGTTATAACAATCATGCAACCACTGGTTGGATGGTTAATCTCTCTCTCTCTCTCTCTCTCTATATATATATATATATATATATATGGAGGTAATTTCTGTTGGGAACTTATACAAGTTACTGATACATTATAAGCCATAGAGCAGTAAGTAATTGTTTTCTCCTATTTCTAAACTCCCAACAATATGCGCTAATGACCCACTAGTTCTAACAATTAGACAAATAGAGATATCGAACATTGATATAATGACACAGGTTTTATCACGAATTGAAAGTTACTCTAAGCGATTGTGTGGTTCAACAGCTAACCAAGTTGTTCATTACTTAGTCTCGAAATATCCAAATTGAACAATTGATAAACTAAGGTCGAGTATTCGTATCTCAGCTCATCCAGTAGTCTATCTCGTCAATAACTTGAAGGTCGTTTGTTTACGTTTTGCTGTTATCTACGTTGGTTTACTTTTATTGCGATCACGAACTGATCTAAGTTAGACAAGCATTGAAAACCTGGAAATACTGGACAGTCGTTTTATACTAATTTATGACTCCTCTTTTATTTACTTACAATTACCAACTCCGTGGAAAAATTATTTCAGTTATTACCAAAATTCTTCGAAAAAATTCATATACAAATATGATCATTGTATATAGAATTACACATATTTAATTAATTTCATAGTCTAACAACCTCAGCATCAAGTAGAAACTAAACACTTGAAAAGAATATTCTTCGTTCATAAAATTGTGTTTTAATATAATGGGAATTTTACAGCGATTAAACACTTGGTGTTAAATGAACTGTTACTGTTTTTTTTATTTATTCCATGATTGATAGTTATATTGTGAATTGAAACAATTTGTACTCATAATAGTAGTAAATAAAACATGTGTGTATGTGTAAAATGTTAACTTGTTGCAAGAAGTGATGATGATCAGTTTATTTTTCTTTAATTCTGAGCATTGTTTTATTGTTGTAAATGAAAATATTTGATTTCATAACCTGAATTTTGATATTGTTTTTGGATCAATAAGTCAATGACATTCGTAAATTTTAAGGTGCTTTAAACAGTCATAAAATTCTCATTCTTTTCAATGAAAGCTTTCAAAAAGAATACCTGGTAAATGTATAAACTAAAAATCATTTATCATGCATACCGATTAAATCCTGTGAAAGTATTCATAATGTAAAAATAAGATTATAAATGTAGAAAAAAAATGTCGTTTTTTCAGTAAACCAATACCGTTAAAAATCTTATTATTTCTACACTTTTATTTTGACAAATTTATGTATAATAGATGTAGAACAAATTTTCGAAAAATCTAAAAACTCTGTAGAAAATGTTGGTTATGTAATCCAAAGACAATCTAACATAGTCGAGTTTTTGTCAAATGTTCTAAGAAATATCCAGGTCTTAATGATAAACCATGTTGATAAGCACATTTTTCATTAATTTCAATATTTTGGGATTAACGATTGTTATCGAAGAGATACTGACACACTGTTTTTTTTTGTTATTAGAGAAAATGATAATATGGCTTTCATATTATTCAAGGTCAATAGACTAAACATTTAAAACTAACAGAACACAGAAAGTTTTGCAATGTTTGGGAACCGGTAGTGTTAGCATCACTGATTATTTTCTGAATGAACAAATAATTAATATAGAAAGGTATTTTAGTTGGATAGGTTTCTTGAATACTTTGAAGTGGATTCTTCAAGTAATAAATCTTCATAGTTTATGGTTCATCGAAAAAAGTTGAGAATTCGATGACTTTATATCATAAACAGCAAGGATATGAATTGTCTGATTTTTTCATATTTGGGACTGACTTTTGACCAGTTTTTGTTGATACGCGTGAATCTGGTGTGAACTGCTACAATAAATCTGTTGCGTAACAAGATTTTTGAATATATAGATTGTGGTTAACGGTGAAATCCAGAGTGATTCAAACCAATTTTAATGATAATATAAATATCATATGTATTCGACAATTTAGTGAATACCTGAACTTAATAGCTCCGTGGATAACGCATTAGAGTTTTAGTCGTAAGATACTGGATTCGAGTCTCGACGTGAGCATCAACAGTAGGATGCACGTACATCTAACTGGTAAGTCCAAAACAACACTAAAACACATGCCACCAATATATCCAACATAAGATTTCATTGATACAGTTATTTACCTTGATTTATATAAGAAATCCTCTTATGTATTATATTTCTATCCTCTTTGATATCGAGTTTTGAATAAGAACTGAACAAAGGAATTGTGAGCTCCACAAACTTATACTGATAATTATCATGTGCACACTAGTGACTAGCCTCAAGATAGATCTCCTGGAGTTCTAGTGAGAAGCCGTGGCCAATGGAGTTCAGTCGTGTCTGTTGTGAGGCAGTTACTTACTGAAGACAGTGGTGGATGGTCATGCAATATCGTGGATTGGTTGAAGTCAAATATTAACACTGTTGGATGCCAACCCACTGGTCTAGAGGCTAGGCGTTCGCAAGCGAGACCGAAGGCCCTGGGTTCGATTCCCGCGTGCGAGATCGCGGATGCACACTCCTGAGTCCCATACTGGGACGAAACGGCCGTCCAATGCTTCCAGGTTTTCGATAGTGACCTAACATTCATCCATTCATGATATCAATCTAAATCTAACAATCTCCACAACCCTATACTGATATGTATATATGCCGAAACATGCAGTCACTTAACGGCGATTTGTAGGCTTTACATGAAGTTACCTCAAACTAATCACATGACCATTACGAAGTCGGTATAAAAAGAGAGCAGTTATTCGTTCTGTTTTAGCATTAAAAGTCGTGGGAACGATGTGATACTTGCCGAAAATCATGGTTTGAAATAAATAAAATCAAAGTATAAGATGATAATAATGAATTTAATGGACAAGTGTTTCTATCAACGTCACTTATTAAACATTCAGTTTGGGGTTGTGGAGACTGTTGAACTGCATTGAGATCATGGACCGACCACTAAAATCCTGGAAGCACTGGTTGGCCGTTTCGTCCTAGTATGGGAATCCTCAATCCTGGGTTCGAATCCCGCATGCAGAGTCGTGGGTACGCACTGCTAAGAAATTTGATCTTGCGACGAAACGGTCGTCCAGGGTTTCCAGGCTTTTGATGGTTAATGGTGATAAAGCGTATCAGAAAAGCGTTGAATGGTTGTCGCTATCACAAAGTCGGAAACAGACTACTGGGTCATGAACCTGAAGTTTAAAGATGTGCTTTCTCCAAGGCATAAAATTTCTCAGTTCGACCCTACGAAGATTAGAGATACGTACAACTGATGGGTCCTAAATTAGGATGAAAAATGTACTCCCTGGCTGTCAAGTTATTGTTAATTCTTGACGAAGGCTCTCTTCCGATTTCCCAGTCAAGTGGTCTCATTCGTCACAGCTTATATTTCACCAATATTTTTGGATAAGTTACAAGATCGTTTTAAGAGTCAAGGTTTGATGTTACATAAATTCAGCTTTACTCATTTTGAGAATTTCTATTTACCAAAAATAAAATAAAATAAAAGTAGAGATTTATATAACAGAAATGTTTCGAGCTAACTGGTGGACCATACACTTGTTAAACGATACAATCCATTCATCATACGCCAATAATCTGGAGCTCACAAGTTCTATGATTAGTTCTTATTAAAATCTTGACATCAAAGAGGATATAAATACATACATATATAAACATTAGGGGATTTTGTTCATTACCTGTCTAGTATAAACAACATATTCACCCACTTGAATTCTATGTATATTACTCATTATTGCATTGACAATCAAGAAACTAGTCAGAACGTGCCCAGCTGACAAAAATTGATAAAACTGTCAAAATCATTTTAACTTTTCCGCTGTACGATAAGCAACCAATAGAATGTAGGGTAAAATCTTAACTAATCCGTGGTTTGCCTAATAAATCATATTATTTTTATAATAAAAAGCCGAGTACTCACCACCCTATTAAAATCTAACTGAAAAATGTCCTTTTCATTATCTTAACTACATGATAAACTACAAAATAATCGCATAATGCATAAATCACAATCAAGTGTACGATTATTTTCGGAATCGACTAAGATGTCTAGTGTTTTTCCTTAAATGGCCTTGACTCCACCCCCTCCCTTAATTCTAATGGTCCATCCTATAGCCAATTACACAGATCGGAATGTTAACTGAACTTTGTGAACTGTTAATTGAGGCCATTATAGCCCTAACTTATTTATGCTAAAGGCCACCAAGAAGTCCATGTGTTATATGTCTGTCTAGCCAAGCAGGGGTGTTTGATATATTTGCACAACCTACCTAGCTGACATGTAAGAGCGTAATCTAACGACCAACACGCCCCCACATTAAGGTCTTATTTGACATTAGTCTGGCCTGTTTGCGGTTGTTACGACAAATAGGAGTCAGAGTTCAGGCCATCTCTCTTTGGCTAGCCCGCATATCGCTGTTAATAGATGACTGTCTATCTCACACTCACCTGTGTGAACTGGCTCGCATATCAGGGGCGGCTTAGCCTGTCACCTAAAGTTGACCTGCTCTTTTGAGGCATTTGTATAGTAACCAGCTTGGAGGCAGGTTAAAACAGTCCTTAAATATATACGTGTGTACATATATTTTGTTGATATAGGCGAACTGACATAGATCATGACAGTTAACAATTTCTACTCTGATGGATTAATTTTTCTTCTCAGACCATAAATTTTTACTGATTTGGACTATTATTCATTTAATGAAACATTTAATTAGTTTCGGTAAGTTTATTTAATTTTACATAAACTATGTACTATGCGGTTTATCTCATTTTAATCTTACCGTCCCTGTAGGGGTGATAGATTTTATATATCCATATGGGAAAATAAGAAGTACACTTGTTACCAGAATAGCTAGACTGTTAATTTGGAGAAGTATTGGTTTAAGATCCTGTGACAGAAATAAACATTTCATGTATCTGTTTAAATTATCTCTCTTCATGGTATTGTTTTCCTATACCGAATGTAATATGGATGTTGTCGACAATAAACATACTGAATTCGTTTAACTTTCGGAAAAACCGTTTATTATGTTTTATTTAAATTATTTGTGTCTGTAACATGATCTGCCAACAATCAACACTGAATAATAATATATTAGAGTAATATTTCACAGAATTATTCTCCTGTTTAATTTTAGGTTTCCACGCTATATCTCTGAATGATCAAGTAAAACCTATTCCCAAAGTTATGTTTTAACAAATAGTTAGAAGCGGTTTTTCATTCTAATTATCTTAGGTGTAATTTGTTATTGAGAATTGTTATGTAGGAGTAAAAGATTAATTTGCAGTTTCATTGACTTAAAATCTCAAATTACCTATTGCATAATAACAAACATATGAACTATTAGTGATCGGTGCTTTATCTCGGATGTGAACTAAAGAGTCTATTGATTTGTTTATGTTTCATATCATCGTGATTACCGTTTTCCATACAAAGATTACGGATATGTTTATCCTAGTTTTATTTATGTATGCGACTGATTAGGATTTACCTTGACATTCTATACCAGTAAACTGAATTGAACCACCAGGTGTTTTTATATTGATTCTTATCCATCTCTGAATGAAAAATTTATGGGATATGACTAAACATAATAACTAAGGGCACCCAACTCAGACGTTTGGTCCACCTATCACAATTTACCTTTCTTTTTTAGACTTTTTAGTAACGAATAATTTTGCATTTTAAGTAAGTATACTCCTACGGTTTTATGAATGGCTTACGACGTATCGGGATGCTAAATACTGGAAATCGCATCCGGAACGCTGCATTTGTTGACATATGTTTCTTGTTAACTCAACAAAAAAGAACTCGAAGAATAAATTGGAGTCCATACATTTAACATCTTATGGATGAAAAATAATCCTTGTAGCACTTGAACACTGATAGGAAGTTGTCGTTATCGAAGTTAAGTCCCAGAAACTGATGAATGAAAAAAAATTATTTGTACAATATAGTTCCGAATAATTACTTTTTGAACGTATGTCAAAGAGATTTTTTTCAATATTGCGCAATTAATGCTGAAATCCATTACCGTAATAATATTTATAGGAAACTATTATTATTAACTTTAATGTACATCGCTTAGGCGTAGGATGAATCCTATTTCTTTGGTGCGATTAATTACTACTTATATTGTTGTATTCAGTATCAATAAATATATATCCCTGTACCAAATAGACCATTCTGTTACTATTAGAATATAATCAAAATAAACTGAAGATCAAACTCCACATACAATATGCGAACTCTCATCAAGGTTTCTATGATAATAGTCATAATCACAACTTCATAATGTTTACTCTTTCAAATCACTTATTCCTCTCAAGCTCATTCATTTAAACATTATCTTTCTGTTTGTTTGTTCTTTTATTTGCTTTTGTATATTTTTTCCAAAAGTGTGTATTACCACCTTGTGAGATCAGTAAATGAACTCATGCTTTTCTCTTCACTTATACTACTTACACACACAAAATAGACACGCGTATGTACTAAAAGCATGCCCATCTCAGATGATCCGAAAAGATCATATGAACCTTTGGGTAGGTAGGGTTTTTTTTAAACAATCCAAGATTGAAGTGTTATGCACTTTTGATCTTCTCTCTCTCTCTCTTACTCTTCACAAACCACACTTTTTTCATATGCTTTGTAAGTTTACTTCCCTCTCTCTTCGCATATACTTTTCACCTGAGCTTTGTTTTTTCGTTGGTTCATTGCTTAGTGAATGACTCAATAATCGATTGTTTCACGTTCATTCTTTCGTTTTTATGCTTAAATAGTTATCAATAATTGGTCTTTTTTTTCTTAATCCAAAACTTTAATTTTAGATAGATATAAAAAAAAAGTAAGCACCGATTTTCACAAGTTGTTGACGGCGTCAGTTTTTCTAAAACTTCTACGTACTCACAAATACAACAAATCTACTTTATTGCTCTGTAAACTTATAATACCAATTCTATATCCAACGTAATTCCATAATTACTGATTAAATTGCGCTTTGTTACCTAAATTATTTATGATCACGGAGTGTGAACTACAAGAGTAAAGGTTATCTCCAACAAACTAAGTTGTGTAATTATTGATCATTTCCCTTGTTCACTCATTAATTTATTTATTGGATTAATTTTGAAACTGGCGGAGTTCACAGGTTATATGCTATGTATTTACATTCACCAATTACTACAATTACTTCAACTGACAGTAGTAGTACGTCTACCATCACTACAAACACAAATACCACTAGTAGTTTGACAGTGACATCTAATCCTATTGACCCATCGAAATTGGATATAATGAACACAATGAGTAATCCAGCATGTTGTATACCGTCAAATAACATTATTCAACCACCTCCGATTATACCTAATCATGGATTAACCAGTCTGCTTTCAAATGTAGCCTCAAATCTATCTGCACATCAAAATCATCAGAACAACTTTTTAAAACCATCCCTAGTTCCTACTGGACGAACATCAAACGCTCAACTGCTACAATTGTTAAGAAATGTTACCTCTTCTTTACCATCATCTACTGTTTCACACCCAATATCTCCAAGGAATACAAGAAATACACCTGTATTATGTGACAATAATCATACCTTGTCTGATTCCACATCTCAAGTACCTACAATATCAACAGCGTCGTCGACTACAATTCCAGCTACGGATTATTTATCTTGTAATAATGATCAAACACTTACTTTGAATTCACAGTCCAATAGGACGTCTTTAAATCTTTCAACTGTGAATGGTCCCAGTCTACTACCGGATTTTGAGACGTTACTCGCCAATTCAAATCCGAGTATGAGTGATTTTATTTATTGTTTAGTTCAATCAATTCTATTCAGTCATGCAGTGAGTAAATCATATTTTTCATTTCGATTATATCACCTTTTTTTGTTGTTGAATGTAACCAATAATTATTATTCAAAAATTCGGACTAAGTTTTAGCTTTTTTTCCCCACTGTCTTGGTATTTTATACCTGACGTAAATATCAGGAAATAGACAACAATTCAATAGCACATTCATAATTACTTTTTACCAGCAGTTTGTTTGTTTCTGTAAACAACTTCAAATTCTCCTCTTCTTTTAGAAAACATCCTAATAACACAGTTTTGATAATGAAATCCACAACCCCCATACTGATAATGAAATCGTGTTTGATTCGTATGATGAATAATGAGTGACCCTTTTTTTGTGTAACATTCAACATGATTACTATGCTGAGTTTTTCTTTTTTTAGTCATCATGTTTCAGTTTGAAATTGTATTCAGTTAAATCCAGTTTTTGGATAGTCAAATAGAGAAAAAATATCAATCACTGTATCCGATCGAAATGTTTTTCTCCTTAAAGTTAAGTACATGAATCTGGATATCTGATTAATTAATTCCATTATTTAATTTACTACGGTTATTCAGTTGCATCTGTTACATAAATGATTTTCAACAGGATAATATTTGTTATGGAATATCAATAAAATTTAAGTGGCATCAAATTATTTTATACAAATTTGTGATTATTTAGTCATGGAATGAATAATGATCCCTCCTCTTGAATTTTTCTACCGATTTCTTAATTTATAGAAGCTGGTAATGAAAAGTATCATACTTAATAATTACCACTAAATAAACGACTTTATTTGGAAACTGATTTCTTCTATCATAATAAATCGTAGGACTATAATTGTTTCACTCACTATGAAGAATCGGAAAAATATCATTATTAGGTAAAAAGAAAATCACATTCTTGCTTTAAACATGACTTTTAAAAAGTCTTTACAATGTTAAACTAATTGCTGAGATTTTAGTAGGTTCTTTTTTTTAAAGATATGTGCATCTGATAAACCAGGAGTCCAAAAGAGTTAATTACGCTTCACTATTGTGTGATTTTTTATTTACAACACATCTGTTTTGATAAATTTAAAACTTACAAGCTGATTATCACGTTTGGCTGCTTTTACTGGTAATGTTACTTAAGTCATAGTTCGTCAAATGACTGCTAAAAAGGCTAATCAACTTCCGCATTATTTCTCGACTTTGGGACTGGGTGGAACGAGCAGACAGTTGGTCATTTTATGACGTGGTATAAACATGAGATATTTAAGATTGGCTTTGTCAGTATAGCACTACTCTCTATTTGGGATCCCATAGGTAGTTCAACTTATTTATTGGCTTGAGAAATTAGCTAACATGGGTCAAAATAGAAGTCAGTGGATGTTCTGTTGTAGTTTTCGTTTACATTCTACACAGAAGTAAGACGAACTTAATAAATATATTTTTGCTATATCCCAATGAGTAGAAAAATGGTGTTTCTGACGTTTCGTGACTTAATGTAAGCCAATTCTTCAAAGTAAATAAGAAACAGTTCCTGTAAACAGCTTGAATCAGATTGCCGAGAGAAATGTTGTATTTACTCAAAGGTCGATCGTCGAGAACTAGATCTCTTACCATAAAGTATGTTTGGTTCAATTACTAATTTATTGTTGACTGTATTGCTCTTCCGTCTTTTCTTTCACAGTTTTGTTTTAGTGCATACTTTTTTAGTTTCCCTATTGTATTACAGTTTAAAGTTTGATGATAATCTGGTTCAACAATTTATGAATTTGGCTCCAGATTTCAATTTCAGTTCGATTGATTTTGTTTATTTCACTTGAAAACCTGGAGGAGGGGAAAGTATAATGTTTATTTCATCATTATATATACAACTTAATACATATTTATAAGTATGTCTTAGTTATAATAGAAAAAAAACGTTCGTAGTTTAAAAATCGATAACTGAAGTACAATTTTTCAGTACTAATGTGTGTAGCACTATGTCTTCGTCTTGACTCTTATTTTTAATGCATTAAAAATGCACTTATCGATAAATCTGTTTTAATAAATCTTAAGGAATTAAGTTCATATCGTGATACTTTGAACTTCTTAACAAATCATTTAGAAAAAATTCTCATTTTTAACAGTGAATACTGATAGATTTAAATTACATGTCCTATTAATGAATGAATTATTTAGTGAAGACACTAAGTATAATATATACTGTTAATTCACGTATATCTAAATTTGATGATAAATGAGGTTCATCTTATCATCAAGGGTAAAGAAAATTAGTGATGCTAACAGTATACTATGATATATTTTGATTAAGAATAGTTTAAAATACTGTTATCAATAACATATATAAAACATAACTGGGGATTTTATTCAACATTGCACTAGTTCTAATTAATACTTTTCTTACCTGTATTAAAGTTAAGATGCATTAACTAGTATCAATGCTAAAAATTACAAGCCCAATAACTTCTGCTTAAATTGATGTTTTTATGGAATATTGCTTCATTGATGTGTTATATTACTATGTTTATTCTTATTTATATGAATTGATTGACCTTTAATTAAGAAGACTACAACATTTCTACTTCCCTGTTATTTATAATTGACATTTTTGTACTATAAATCATGTGAGTGTATGTATTTTAAACCGCAATCAGCTTGGCAGATGAACGTCTGATACACTAGCATTACCAATTCATTCTAATTCTGCCAACATTTACCTTATGTATACATGGCTAATTTGTTGGGTGCTACATCTTATCTGTATTTTCAATTTAGTTATATAATATATGGACACACACATTCACGTGTTATGTCGATGTTCTTCACATGACTTCCGTAGTTTTGCGTACTCCATATTTTGGTTCATCTAGGAAAACAATGGTAAATCTGTCGTATAACTTTGCCGAAATTTCTTTACTATCGTCTTTATCCCATCATTCCTGCGTGTGTATTACCATCTTATCAGATCGTATTCCTTTACCTCAGTAATTCAAGATGAATTTATTTATTTGAACACATGAACATTGGTACAAGGGGGCACCAAATACATATGCGCCACACAATAACAATGATATTGTAAAGAGTTAGAGAATGTAAAGTGCGTATAATAACGAACAGAAATTAGTGTATGAGATTGAAATAATAATAATAATAATAATAATAATAATAATAATAATAATAGAAGAAACAGTTCAGTTAGCAAAAATATAACCAGAAAGAATTCTTTCAGTTAAATAAGTTACGTTTATTTTTATGAAGAAAGCCACTCTGGCTTTCACTATACATGGATCGATCTCATCACTCACGCCACCACCAGCACTTACACAGCTACCCAGATAAACGAACTTCTCAACTACTTTTATCCACTCACTACCCAGGGTGAATGTAGGATTAACGTCCTGCTAGTCTTGTAAAAGTACTTTGCACCTCGAAGGTGCAAAGCGCATACCATACCTATGGACATTGATTGCCAACTGATTAAATGCGGATTGCATGACTTGGGCATTATCGCACAGTAAGACAATTTCATCCGCATACTCAAGGTCGAGAAGTCTTTCTCCAGGCAACAGAATCACACCGCCATTATCTACATCCATCAGAGCTGTTTCCAGAACGTCGTCGGTAGCAAAGTTGAGGAGGAATGGTGAGATTGGGCAACTCTACCTAACCCCACTGCTCGAATGGAAAAATGGAGAAAGGTGGTTGTATGCCCTCACTCTACCTGAGGTGTTTGTATATAGGGCTTTCAAGATGTTAATAAACTTTTCAGGCACACCCTTCTTGCGTAGACAATCCCAGAGAACAGTCCTGTCCAACGAATGGAATGCAGTCCTGATGTCAAGAAACACTATGATTGTTGGCCTGTGATAAGTATGACAGTGTTCTAACATTTGGCGGACGGTGAATATATGATCACTACATCCTCGACCAGAACGAAAACCAGCCTGCTCCTCGCGAGTCAATCTTTGTGGGTTTTTGAACAATCTACGAAATATGACAGAAGCTAATAGTTTGGACGCAGTCGGATGTAAACTTATCCCCCAAAAGTTGTTGCAAAAATAACGTGAACCCTTTTTAAAAGTAGGAACAACTATCGACTCATCCCACGATATTGGAACACTTTCAAATTGCCAGACGTTTGTAAATAACTCAGCTCTATAACTATAAAGTTGCCACCATCTTTGAAAGGGCCGGAGGTAAGTCTTCCAGGCCTGGTGATTTATAGCACTTTAAGAGTTCGAGTTCCTTGTAAACTTCTTCCTCGTTGAGTGGATCAGTTTTCACAGGTCATGGAGGGTAGAACAGTCTGATCGATGTTGCTGAGGAACAGACAAGTTGAACTGCTCCTTGAAGAACTGCCCATCGTCCAAGGCGTCAGCAGATGTTTGTGATTGACATCCCATAATCTCCACAGATCGTCTCACTCACACCAGACTTCTTGCTGCCAATGGCTCGGATGAAGTGAAAGAGCTCCCGACAGTCACCAGATGCAGCTGCTGCTTCCAATCCATTGGCACTCTCCGACCACCAGGCTTCTCGGCCCTTACACAAGCTCTGCACAACTGTATTAGGTAACAGTCTTCGTTTATGGTCAAACTCGCAGTCACTCGAAGTAGACTGACGGGTTTTAATGAGTTGTAAGGGTCTGAAGAAACCCAGAGCTTATAAGCGGGATGTTTCGCGAAGCCGTTGGCAACTTTACTCGCCATTTTCATGGCGTTATGCAATTGCAACCAATGCTCACCTATACTTTTCGGTGGTACGGGCTGCAATCTGTCGGAGCATAGGCGGAGATGACGAAAAGACATCGTTTCTCACATCGATTTCGTAATTTGATGGAACTTTCTAACGTAACAACATATAACCGACTGTTAATGGGGATCCACTGGGTCAGTGCTGCCTCAGATCTAGCGCTCAGTTCGACACCAACGCCAACAAAACCAGACGAAGATGCCACAGGGTCCCTTGATAAACTTACGTGAAACGGACTTTTCGAAGAGACAGATGGAGAGCGAATTTGTAGTAATTCACCGGATTCTTGAATATGGGTTTCAGGTAGACAACAGACATCGATATTAGGACTTTCTAAAAACATAACCAACCCTATCTGTTGTCCGATCTGTATTAATGTTCGAAGGCTGAAGAAGGCCAGTTTCAATGGTCTACGTGGTTTCAGAAAGACTTTCAGTAATTTTATTCGGTGGTAGCATCCAACTTTCAACCACTCAGTGACTCGAGGTCGTTTAGATAACACAGGATTTTCACCATTGGCGAGCTGCTGTATGAGTTGAAAAATACGCAAAATGAGAATAAGGGGGAATGCATAAGTAACGTAGTATAAAAGAAATAAAAACAAATGTTATCAAATGGATGTGAATCGTGCAAATTCTAATTGAAGCAAGAATAGTATTTCCAGTAGTAATTATCATTTCATTTGATTTGTGTATGGGCTATGACACTGTCAGGGTGCACAGACCGAAGCAGGTTTTTTTCTTGGAGGGGGGCACACCCGGTGCCCTCGTCATAGTTATCTATTACCACCCTTATAATGTTAATCAAATTATAAATTAAACAGAACGCCGTTTACGACATTTCTAGCATACTGTAATAGTGTTCAATGTATCTTAGTAAACTTAAGTGACAATTATAGAACAATATGACTACTCTAATGAGACTTACAAATATACAAGGTTATCTTGTGACCTTTTCTGTATTCCATACATAAGAAAAGCTTCTATTGTGACTATCACCTGTGTGATAAGATCGAATTATAGTATTTAAAGAAACTATTTTAGAAATACATCCTTCATTTGGGCTTATTGTTTGCAATATATGGTAGCTGTCTTTTATACAGTACTCGAGAGTTTATTAGCAGTTGCGTTGCATCCCACTGTATTCACAAGTTTGCATGGTCGTATAGACGTAAACTGGAATGAAAAGAAATCAAAAGCTGGATTCTAAAATTTCGACAAGGTTAGATGAGGGGTAATCATTTAATGAACAGATCATAAGTTTCACCCCCTTCCAAAGAAAACTTTTTAAACCTTGGATAGGTATCGTCAAAAAGCATACTCAGCTTTGTTGATGCTCTAGTTATCTCTCATACATATTTAGAGAATTTCTGTTCCTTTTGTGAATAACATCTGCCATAGTATGCTTTATATAGTTCCCGTGCTAAATATAATGTCCAAAGTGCTATTATTCATAAATCACTATATTCTTATTCTCTTATATATCCATCATTAGTGTTAGAAACAATTTGAACTAATCTTATTTTTCACAAAATGTATGTGTAAATGCGTTTTCACATTGTTTAAAATGTATTTCACTAAGACATCGCATTTTTTCATTTCAATTTTCGTATTTTGATCACACTACTTTGATGAATAAAAAAGGACTCATAGTTGTTGTTTGCAGATCATGGAAGTTTTTTCTGTTTTCTTCAATTTTTTTTCGGAAACTGCCTGTGCATATATTCGTTTGCATGCTACACTATTGACAACAGCATAATTATCATTAGTTAATGGTAACAGTAATAGTACTATTGATGGCAATCATTCTGTTATAGTGATAGTGTGCACGTTTTCATTTATGTAACATATATGTAGATTTGTTACCTTCATCATAGTATGGCACGGATTTTAGACATTTCTTATTGATTGATTGATTGATTTATGAATTCCTATTAGTTGAAAAATCCGCCCTTTTTGTGGTTATTTATAGTGGTTATAAAATTTCTTACATTTGTTATTGTTTCCAATTTTATTTTGATTCATATAGTTGTGGGTAATTGTTTTTGACTTTGTCACTATGGCCCATATAACAAAAAAATTTTGGAGGATTTTTGCCTTGTCTGGTTTTAAAGTATCTTTTTGGTTTATGAAAATGCTTTTACTTACTTGTTGTTTTTTTAGACTAAAGTTAGAGCGGACAAAAGTAAATAGTTTAGGCGTTGGTTAGGGTTGCCAATAATTAGTAATCAAAATGAATACTTTTATCTCCCAATGTTACTTTTTCTACAACATTAGATAACTGAACAAAATTGCATTTGATTTTCACTGGATATAGCGATAGTAGTTTATTTATTAGTACAGACAAGAACTGTATTTTTTCCTCAAATTCAAGTGAAACCATTAGTCGTTCTATTCACCAGTATTAAAACTAATCGCAGAGTTCTTATTGAGTTAGTCCGACGCAAGAAAACCGGAAATAAATTAATTGTACCCTCTTGACAATGTTTACGATGTATTAGATAAATTAGCAACTTTTTAAGATTCTTTTATAGTAATGGGTTCCTGAAATAAATATTTCCTAGGCAACACTTTTATCGTTGACTTTGTATCGACTTCTTTATGATTTAGCAGAAATAATAAAATTAATCAATTCGATGAAACTAACTGTCACATCAAGTGTTTGGCATTTTCATTGTTTACTACAAAATATATTATTGTTGATAAAGGCTTTTCGATGAGTATGTAAACCATTGAAGATTTACTATCCAAAACTGTCAAACAAATTCAATCATTTGTTCACAGTGTACTAATCTTTTGTTTTATTGATTAAGTAATATGACTTGATTACAAAAAATAATTCAACGCTATATTACTCCTCACTTTTTTTCATTTTATTCTAATTAAATGTAAACAATGTAGACAACTGGAATGATAGTCTAATCAAAAAGCAATCAACAATCGACAGCACCTTTATTTGTCACTCTCTGTTCATTTCCAATCTTCCAGGAAGTTTTCACACAACTTGAAATCATACAGTCATATCATTACCTTAGATTTATTACTTTCCATCAGTTTTTCAGATATATCGTTAGTTTTCTGACTTTGATGAGATTTCTAAGCGTGCTAAATCAATAAACGTTAATAGTTAACTGACGGGCTCATAAATTAAACACCAATTAATATCAAACTTTAGCGGAGTAACAGATACTATGCGGTAATCCAAAACAAAGTAACTAGGACAAGGTTTAGGTCTATCAGTTAAAGTTTAAAGGGTGAATTTATAAACCAGTTAGCCATCGCTCATATATATGTGCTTACACAAACCATCTGCAGTATGACCGTTTCTATGTTGCGTATAAAATTCTATACTGAAATTTTTCGCAACGTTTTCAATGTACATTAAGTGTGTAGTATACGATAATTGCACCAGTTTTTGTGTTCATTTAATGATTATTGTATATTAGAATTTAATCATCATTTAAATTGCCATTTCAAACCCTAACTTTCACTATATTTGTGTTTTTCATCCGGCATTTCGGACTGAACCACACCGACATGTTCATAACCAGGTATTTAAGAATGATATTCCAGACGCTTAAAATAAAATGTTCAATACAATTTGCACTAATATCCTTCATTTTCCCTCTGAATAGAAAATCGGTCAAAAGTACTCGATGCACTCAACTTATTGAACATCAAGAAAGTTTGGGATGACATCATTTATGTTCTAATCACTCTGTCTATTTCAGATTATGTTAAATTACTCGGATACTCTGCTAATAAATTTTGCACTGACTCAACCTCTAAGTTGTATTTTGTAAAATAAATGATTAAGATTTATTCTGTCTAATACAATTCTATGTTAAGTAAAGATTTTGTTTGATAGTTTTAATTGGATTTTTGTGGTATTAATTTTTCTTTATTGAACAAAAAAGTCACGCAGAATATAGTATTAGTAAAATTGTCGCTAAGTTTCACGTTCAACTCTGTGTATGACAAAAGACAAAATAATTAGGTCAAACTACACGAGATACAAGATTTTTGTCGTCACATGAGGTTAAGATTGAGAGAGAGAGGGAGAGAGAAAGAAAGAACCATCTGACCTGATTACAGAGATCTATATATAGGGAACCGAATTGGAATGGGCAGTATACGAATTTCCATAGCTGGGTCCCATTGAGTAGAAAGCGAAACTCAATTCACTCTTTATCCTCAAAGATTGGTCGAATATGTTCTAATGACAAAATAGATGACGAACTACTTCAAATTCGACAGATATTCATCAGAAATGGTTATCCACCTAGTTTCGTCGATGGGAAATTAACACTTAGAAAACATCCTGAAATAGCATCTACAGTTCAAAGAAAACTTTTTATGAATATCTAATTTAAAGGAGATATGGCTGCTGAAATCTTGCATAAATGGATTTCGAAATCCCTCAATTAAACCTTCTACTTAGCTAAGCTTTGCACTATCTTCTCAAGTCGGTCTTACGTACGCCTGTTACTCCCAATGGAGCATAGGCCGCCGACCAACATTCTTCAACCCACTCTGTCGTGGGCCTTTTCCATTTCTGTCCAACTCAAGCCTGTCTACCATCACGAATGTGTTAAAGATAAACTTCATCTTTGGGCCACATCAATGTGAATTGTTAAATTTACTTTCTCTTTCGGGATGGGTTACATTGGCCGCACAAAGCGATCACTTTCTAAATGCTTTTAAGAGGAGAATGCAAAACAATCACTAGTTCAATACAGGAGCATCTAATCAACTCTGGACAATTCTCTCCGAAGGAGTTTTCTTTTAAAATAAACTACACAATCAAAGAAATTGGATTCAAGGGAGGTCGAAACAAAAACGTGTGCACTACTGAGACACTGACGATCCATCAATTTAATCCCGAACTCTTTGGTCCTAATTCCCTTGTGTAGTATGTTTCGGTGTTTTTTTAATTAGTGTTTTGTAATCTTAAACCGTAATCAGTTATTGTTATCGTTCGATAATTTTTCATGATTATTACTCATTTATTTTTATGACCTTTATGTTTTTCATTTTTCCTCATATCTGTCAGGTGGACAATTATCTTTCATAATTCTGACTCGTAATTTATTCCCATCCTTCTATTATTTTCTAATCCCCTACCTATTACATAACCTCATTTGATAATTGGAGTCTCGAGTCAATTTATAACGCAATTTTTTCTGTCGCTCTATAGACATATTTACCATACAACCATACGAATGTACAGCTTAAGTAAATGATTTCGTCGAAAAGAAAATTTTCTTTGCTGAATTCTCTCTATTTTTATCCAATCACACAATGGGTTATTTTAATTATGTTGTAATACATTTCAACAAAAAAGACTGAAGACTATTCGTTCTTGTAGCGAAACATAAACATCGGGTTATCATTGATTTTATACGCAAGTAGGGTAGCTACCATGATAATTAAGTCTTTCTGTAAACACAACATCTACAGACTAGTATTTTAACATATGTCATTTTCATTGATTTTAGTTGGAAAGTGTTATATAACTTAGCTATTACTACTCGTATGTCTATTCTTCTTCACATAAGCAAGAAGAATCTGTGTTTACGCATACAAAAATGATTGTTATATGATTTTATTGCATCGGTCACACTAGTTTGTGACTTTCCTATGAAATCCGCGGTCCTACCGCTTATACTTGGAGACGGAAATTCTCACGAACTGAAGTGAGAATTTAAAGACTGGTGGGTTGAAAGTTTATTGACTTGGAGAAAATACAACATTGCTTAAACAATACACTCATCCATATACTGAGTTTACACATACTTGGTGATTAGTTAATCAACATTATATGAATGAAAAGAAACACACGGTTACTGTGAAACGAAAACAAAGTTCACACAGAATAATAAAAAGAATATAATTGTTACACTGGACGAAAAGTTTGCGCCCGTCATACTGAATGAAATTCACACACTTATTTGATACAAAACATATTGACCTGAAATGTCACTAGAAAATAGAAACCCAATATTGTACTGACTAAAATGTTATGCTGAGAATAAAACCCAATGCTGTACTGAATAAACTGTTATGTTGAAAATAAAAAAATGTCAAACTGTCATTAAATGTTACAGAGTTAGAAAACACTCATGAACTTGTCGAGACTATAATTTATGGACGAGCCAAACAAGAATAAGATAACAGGTCTTAAATTTTGACGCGAAATTCACTCATCCATTTGGTAAAATACCGTTTTGTCATCATAGCTGACGTCTGTTCGTGATGAGAACCATAAATCTAATTCCTAACCTTAACCATCAACTGTAAATCATAATTCTAATTCCTCACACTGGTTTATAAACTTCATTTGGTCCTAGTTGTTATGTGGACACTCTCAAGCCATGTTGGTAGATGCAGACTACTTGGTTGTGGTCCGCGTGACTATCGTAACCAATGGTTGGAGACTTTTGGTGACATGACCCAAAATCAATCAAAATGGCGTCGGTGTATACACTCTGTCTTCCCTTAAACTAAGAGATTAAAATCGTTTCATATCTTTCTTTCTACGTACGAAATCTTTCTTCCTGTACTATATCCTTATTGCAATCTTTATTTTATATATTACCACCTCTGGATTAACTACTTTTATAAATCCGGTGTCCATCTTGTTGTGTTAATGAGGTATGGGAACTTGGACCGATGCATATATGTGCCTGGTCCTACGTTGTAGCTGACTGACTCATGGTCACTCCAGCATTGCTCAAAGGTCGTCCATAAATTATAGTCTCACCGTTGCCTTCTTAAACCAACATGTCATTTCATCTAACAGCTAACACTACATCGTTAAAATTTCCTACAACTTATTATTCTGAAAGCCAATAGAATGTCTTCTATACATTTTTCATTAAATTTTTACATCAACTGAAAAAAACTAGTTACTAGATACTAGTGAATATTTGGTTTCTACAAACTTGTTAAGTCAAATGTATTTCAACAAAATCGTACTTATAGTGTTGTTTTGTTTAAAGTAATGCTTTGACTACTGATGAGAGAAAAAAAAACAGTAGTTTATATCCCCAAGAGTGCTAGAGAAAAAGTATTTTTTAAAAAGTAATTTCAATATATCATCTAACTTCAATTGTCATATATTTCATGTTGAACACTATTCCATCAAACTCAACTTGTTAACAAATGAAGAATTAAAATACGAAGTTCAGTGAAGGGATCTCTTTTCAACGAATTTATTATCAAGCTGTACAATCGTATATTCGTTGAAAAGAGATCTCTTCTCTGAACTTCATGTTTTAATTTTTAATGTTTAAATAGGAACTATCTGTCAGGTAAAGAATTGATCACGTAAAAAGTAAACATTTTATTCACAGTTTAATTTGCGAAAATTGAATATACTATTGCTTGAGTGTTTACTGGAAAGAAAAGTGATTTTAATTTCATATACTTTTGTTGCATTTCTGTATTCATACTTTCTTCCGTGTTTTATTTTCTCTCAGTGGTAAATAGATTTGCTATTTTCTAATTGTAGAATAACGGTGAATCACAAAAGCTTTAAAAAGTTCCTAATTCTTAAATGTGCACAATTTCCATTGAAAATATATTTTTTTCTTGAGTAATATCGATAATCCCCTAGAAACTGTCAATATAAAAACATAAGAAACTATCTTGAACAATAGTTCAGATGGCTGTGGTGGACTATACATGTACTTCTTACTTATCCAAGTATTTGTGTGAAATAATCCAATTTCATTAAACATTTTAGAATAGTAAAATATTTTCTAGTTTATCAAGTATCATGATGAGCAGCACAAAATATCAAATAAATATGGGGGGAAGGTCAAAGGTAAACATTATGCTCCATTCAAATAACCTTTTCTTATCAACCTTTGACCTTTCTAAATGAATAAAAGTTCACAAACAGATGTGTTCTATAATTTTCATTTACTTTTTGTCTAGATGACATTTTTCGAATGATCGCTTATTTCGATTAACCTTTAAATACATTTTATTTGACCTCTAAATTATAAAAGTTCACATACAATTAAACTTTTGAACCATCCTAGAACTCATATATACCTTTTTTTATTGTTACATTCTTATAAACTGAATTTGTCCAATCTAAGAAACAATAGAAGAATGTTAATCATTAGAAAATGTAAATATTTGTGAATAAAAGTTGTTAAGATTAGGAATTGATTATATTATTTGATTAGTACAAAAAATTCATTATAACTTATAACAGTTCAAAGGTGAAATGTCTATGCACATTATTTATTGAATGTCTCTTATCCTTTAAATCCATCAATCGGAAATTTACTGATTTGAATTATATGTCTACTCTCTGTACCTAGCGATCGTTCAGTTTTTCACTACATAAATACATTCTACCTCATTGTAAGTATTAAATTATATGGGTATTTTTATAAGTTTATCATCAAATGCTGACTATCAGTTCACAAGTTCAAAATCTCATCATTTCTTATATTGATTTTGGTAACTATAACCATATATTATTGATTTCCACTTTATTATTGTTATCAATTTTATCTAATCCAGAGGCATTATTTCTCACACTCTGAATATAATGACTTCACACTGTGGTACCGATTGTAATCTTCATTTATTTACAGTAATAAAGCACACCTATTGGTTATCGTTGATTCTAGTTTTTTTTTAAATTAATGTACACGGGCATATCGTACATACATAAAAAAGTGAAGGAAAAAACGAGACGTATTAAATGCCTTTTTTGCTCAATGTCTAATCGTAGATGTTTATCTGGAATATCTTTTGTCGAAGACTGTATTGATTAAAGCCTAATAAGTGAACTGAATGATGCTAATTTACTAGTAATGACTATAGAAGTCCCCAATTATGTTTTTTAGGACTATTTCTGACCAGTACTATAGTGTAAATTTGTTATTTAATTTCAATTATCTTAGCATCTATCACAATATAAGATTGAATCGGTTTACCATATCAAGTATGAGTATTACAGTGAAGTATAAGATGGTACATAAAAATATTAGAATTGAAAGCATGACTGAATTCGAGCATAATTGTGACTGGTGAGCACTTTATTATTTGCGAAGCACTACGTCTAAAGAAATTATTTGTCAAATTTTTGCTCAAATCCAAACTAATATAACAAAATACGACTGGATTACGATTGATTATTAAGTTGAATCAAATTTGTTTCAGGAAGTGCTTTTATTGTTAATATAATATCATCTATGCAAAGATAACGTTTAAGTGCATCCGATCTAGTATGAGACTACAGATACTTGGTTTCAGCTTTCGAATAAAAAACTGGGTTAACTTCAATGGATTCAATATGATAGGAGAGAAAAAATCATTCCTTAAGCCTTTTTCATCATAATGAAAGGCTATGGTATTTTGATTTTCGATTTTCGTTGACGCGCCATTTTCATGTGAGAGCAGTTGGTATAACCACCAACGAGTGTGACCATGGAGTATCTTCGACAATCAAACAAATTATTTTTACTTGTACCGTTTATACTACTGACTTCTAGTAAACGTTTAGTTATCCACCTATTAATATTGCGCTCAAATACTTATAATTAGATCTTGGATGTTGCATGATCAAATATATTTCATAAACTCAATAATGTTCGTAGAATTGAGGCTGACAGATCATTATATTATCTACTGATTGTGGTTGCATTAAAATTGATGCTGTACCAACTGAATTGTGTAACAAGTTTCTGAATTATTCACTTATTATAGAGAAATTTCTAGGCTTTAATGTTACTTCATATTTATATAGTCTGTGTATATTATTGAATAATTATGAAAAGTAATATATGTGCACATTCTTAATCTGTTTTATTTGATTCTGTATACCTAACTTGTCAATTATTGTCAGTATTCATGTTTTAGTATGCTGTTTTAACCATCATTCAATCTAATTTTCTTAAGGTCATATAATAAAACTTGTTAGGTTACAAGACCTAACATTGGTGAAAACAGACATTTCATCATCAATACAACAGTAATAAACACTTCGATAGACAGGGACAAAATGATTGAAAGTAAGAACGACACTGGTAGTCTTAATTGCGACTAGCTTGACCTACATAAAAACACCCACGCTATATTCTTGCTTCCCTATCTATATATGACCACTTATTAACTAAAAATTACTTTTGCAGTCATGTTCATTTGACCTCAAGTTCTATGCCTGAATATATATATATATCATATTAGATTATCTCCTGTAGCTTTGAATACAATACAACATTCGTTAAATTTCTATCTCATTTGATGACCTTGATTTTTTCTCGAACTGAGTATGTATAATAAATGTTGATTTTTAACGTGCATATATAAGTGTCATATACAATTATGCACTGATGTTAATGTTTGTAGATATTTATGTCTCCATTTTTTTTATGTGTAGTTGTTAGTTAGTTAGTTAGTTAGTTCATATAAAAGTATAAATTTATATATTTTGTCCAGATTTAACCTCTTCCAAAATTTAGGCCATCAAAGTGCGGTCGTGTGTTGATTAGATTATGAAGGTCATTCGGTCATGTGTATATTTTCGTTAATTTCATAAAAACAGACATGTATGTTTATTTGTATGTATGTTTATATATATATATATATTTATGTATCTATGTGTGAGTACTGAATAAGGTAGTTAAACTGAATGTTTAAAAATTTATTCATATGTTCAATAATTTAAGATAGATGTTTTCGAAAAAAAAGAAACCTTTTGAATGTGATTACAGTGAGAGGCTATTTATGATAAAATGTATTATAAATTATTTGTATCTAGGATAAAACTTCGGTTTCCACCATAAATTTCTTTCCCCTTTATCTTTTACTTAATATGTATCAATCTCGACAAGTTTTCTTCATCACCCTAAAGATATCTGTTCATTTGGATAAGTTTTCACAACCTTATTTTCTCACCAGTTGGCTATTGTATCACTACAAGTAGTTAGTAATGGTTATCATTTGTTTAAATTTAAATGCTTAAATTTTGTATGTGATTGAAAATTAGGATATAAAAGGATACAGTTTCGTTCATTCGTTTTTGTTAATAACTATTAAACTTACCAATATATATA
The DNA here is from genome assembly GCA_944470405.2 of Schistosoma mattheei. NCBI lineage: Eukaryota > Metazoa > Platyhelminthes > Trematoda > Strigeidida > Schistosomatidae > Schistosoma > Schistosoma mattheei. The sequence continues at coordinate 45,494,145 of OX103947.1, forward strand.
TATATATATATGCATTTCATGCAAGTCGATAGTCAAAATATTGACTTTTCGTACCAAATTTTTAAGCTTGCCAATCCGCTAATTATCATACCAACTGTACCCAATTGCGTCATCGTTGCTGATCTTTTAGATTATTGAATGAGATTTTTTCTCTTTGAACAAAATATCACGTAATGGTCTATTGTTTCCAACTGTGCATTATACACAACGTTATAAAAGTCTTTACATGAAGAAAATTTTTTGGAAAAAATCTGTTGTGGAAGTAGCACGTCGAATATCAGAAGAGAATAGGATATCAGTATACGGTTGTGGGTATTGTTGGGTTTTAAATGAGATCAAGAATTGATCAACGTTAGGTCACCATTGGAAACCTGGAAGCACTGCATAGTCGTTTCGTTCCAGTATGAGACTCCTCGGCACTGCACATCCACGATCCTGCACGTTGGATTCGAGCTTACGAGTTCCGGTCAAACGCTTAACCTCTAGACCATTTGGCCGGCATCCAGCGGTGTTAATGTCTAACTTCTAGTGAGGAGCCGTGATAAGTGAAGCTAATCCGTATGAGGCAGTTAGTTAGCCACCGAAGACAATAGAAGATGGTTGCGCAATGTCATGGATGGATTGAAATTAAACATTATCGCCGTTGGATACCGGCCCACTAGCCTAGATATTAGGCATTCGCGCGTGAGACTGGAAGTCCTAAGTTCGAATCCCACATGCAGGATCGTGGATGAGCACTGCCGAGGAGATGTCCAATGTTTCCAGACTCTAAATTGTGGTCTGATATTATTCGATTCATGATCTCAATCAGAATAATACATTTTATCTAACGGAGCATATATGAAATGAATAAACTCCACTAAATAATTTAATTTTTAAGACGTTGAAATTTTAGAGATAACTTTATTTAGGTTAGTTTTACTGTTGAACTACTGTTTGGAAAATTTGTATCAAATTATCGAAACATCTAGATATATATATTGTCGAACATATCAGAAATGTTTGGCGGATTCTTCAGATTATTTAAAATCAGATTTTTGACTGTATTTTTTTATTTATATGTGGGTCAGGTGTCAAGACAGAAACGACGTTGCTCATGTAAACCTACTACCCAAAATTATGTTGTCTAAGCCTATATTTCCAACCATATTAAACCTGAGCTGATTCGATATTTCCATTGCTATGGCTATGTGCTTTATCTTGTTTTTACTTTAACTTTTCCTGTCTCTCACACGTACACACACGCATCCCTTTTATTCGTCCAAGTTATTTATTTGGCCTGTCCACCTGTTTGTCATTCGTTTTTTATTATTACTATTAATATGTCTTCCTCGTCTCCAAAATTTGTTTTCATTTCTCTTTTAGTTAGCTGTAGTGGGGCGATGACGGATTACGAACTAAACAAGTAGTGGAAATTTAAGTTGTAAGTTTGAAATCATCGATCATCTGACCTTAGACACGTAATGGATAGGTAGATAAGTGATTGCCATAACTGGGATAGGATAAAAATTTGAAAAGTATTTATAAATCACCACCACCATCAAACCTGTACCTCTCACTGTAAAGGTCACTAGACGTCTGACCCAGTATGCTGTTTTGCGCGTTTAGCAAATAAAAATCATTGTAATAAGATCACAAAACATACACATATATGTCAGCCTCACTAACAGCATATTATAATCACATTGGCCAACACCCTCCCTCCTTCCCTCTTAACACAGCTACTATCGATTCACCTATTTATCTACACGAATATATCTCTCACCTTTAAATATATTTCTTCCCTTGATATCAGCCTTGTGCCTTGTTTTTGCTTGTCCTGTTAATAGGTCAATTAATTGTACTCTTAGTTGATTATTATTTTTTGATGATGTATGTCCATCTATCAATCCAATCCATTTATCAAGGATATAGAGAAATATTTCTTATATTGTTTTAGTATGACGTAACTATGTATCTAGCCCCCTAATTTAACTAGTACAACTAATGAATTTAAATATTAAATTTTTACTACACTGTAACTTTCGTTTGTGCATGTATCATTATTATTAATTATTATTATTATTATTATTGTCATTACTATTATTATAACAATAAACAACAAAGTGATTGACATCTTATTAATAATTTTAGAATCCTTGGATTACTGCATTTTTTTTATTGCCGTGGCTGTATCGCTTTATGTTCTGATTTCAATTGATCATGTTTTATTTCAGAAAATTAAATACATTTATGTGTATTTCTGTATGCATTACGTATGTAAAGATTGTTTCCAATGTTTAGTTTAATATCTTGTTAAATAAGCGCATCGTTTGTTGTTAATCTCTATCGTCATAGTTAAAATTCTCTTTTTTTTTTCAACAGTCAATAATTTTGTAGCATGTAAATGTGAATCATTTCCTCATCATTCATCAGGGAAGTAATAATACAAAGATTTGTTAATTGAAGTTTATAACCAAAGTCAATATTGTGTTTATTTTAGTTAATGACTTACATGGCATCAGAGAATAAGTTTCATTCCGTATTATTATTAAGTGAATCAAGGAATAGGGATCCATGCTACTTACTTGCTATTTATTACATGAGTATTAATGATTTTTATTTCTCCTACCTGAGATTTAAATGACTAAATGTACAACAAAATAACTTATTACCGCATGTATCTTTAATGATTTAATTAATATCAGTTTATGACAAAATTTACCTTCTAATTTAATCCAGTTTTTTTTATGGTATAATATCCATGTAGAATTATCATAGTAGATTATATTTAAATCTAAGTGAACACATTTAATCTCTTTAGGGTGATTTCATGATATATATATATATATATATATATATATATTTATATATATATATATATATATATATATATATATATATATATATATATATATATATATAAAGGTTCATTCACCTATGTTGATACTGTTAGTATTGATAGTAAAAAATGCATTGCAATGAGTACTTTATTTAAATTTAAAATTATTAAAATCCTGTTATACTGAACATGTTGTTCATACAATCTCTACATCATATTCTAATATTTTTTAATGGCATGTTTGTAACTGTTCAGTCTCATTATGTTAACTTTAGTTAACTTTATCTAGAAATAATCGTTGACAACACGAAGCTTGAATGATTATGTTTGAATAAAAAGAAAAATCACAACAAATTATCAGTTTGATTGTGATTAAAATGGTAAAAAATGTGTTCTAGCGGTGGTGTTGTGAGACGACCACACTATACAGTAGATACACTTAACTATATTAAAAATTTTCATGGAGTTACTCGCTGATATTTTAGAAATATTCTTATCTAATGAATGTGATTCATTGTCATTAGTTGTTTTCCGGAGATTCTATCAAAATATTTTTTTAATTTATTCAAAATGATCATAACTAAGAAGGATGTAAATAAACATAACTCGTATGCCTACTCGGGTATCACACTGTCTTGCTGCGCTTATCAAACAATCTCGAATTCAGTGTTTATTTGTATAATCATATGGCGTTATTTAATGTATATTACTATTTTCTTCCCAAACCTGATAGCCGTATAACTGTTAGAAGAGCTGAATCTAGTCTATTTCAGTGAGGATCGAATTTAAAACCTTCAGATACTTTTGAATAGACAAATCGAACACTAATTGCTTACGTTTTTTAATTCATTCATTTCAAGATGTAGCGTAACAATGATAACGAAATCTGCTTTCAAAAGTCTTTCAAAAAGTTATCTTAGTGAATAATGATGAGTGACTACCTTCGCTATGAATTTCCTAATATTTTGTTAGGAAGATGTGACCTTTGGAGTCGATCAGGTTGGAAATGTGATAATTTCCATCGGTCGATTTAGTTCAAAATCAGAATCTATGATAGATATATTGATGTTTGAAATGTGAGTTATTTTTAAATTTCAACCTAGTCGTAAAGTGACATTTTGATTTATCGTTCTTTACTTGATATCAATTCATGCCTGAAAACTACCTTCCACGTATACTAAAATCTCCATACAGTCAAATATTTATCTAGTAATTCAAACTTGAAGTATCACTAATTTTTTATCATAGAATGTTTTGAAAACTGTTGAATTTGAAGTGCCATATCACAGATCGACTTTAGTGAGATAAATCATTTAAAACAATTAGACACTAGACATTTGTTTCGTGACATCACAGATTCATATTATTCAGGAGTCCCATACCGAACTGAACCAACTGTCTAGTACTTCTTGGTTTTCTAGTAGTTGTTTAACTTATCTGAGTCCATAATGTAAATCTAGATGGTCTTAGTTATTTTTATCATCGGTGTTTTTCGTTTTAAAATGTATTTAGATCAGGTAAATTATTTGTTGATTGGCTAAAAATTCAAATTAATTCATTTTTTTCTTGTTTTGATGAGTTATTATTGTGAGAATGTTGATGACAGATAAGTTAATTTGTTATTAAAATATGGTAATTAATAAGCGTATTTTGATAGTTTGTTTGTGATGGTTAGCAACGATTCATGTTCTACTAGATTAAAAGTTTATGAATTTAAGACATTATGTCACTGTGTTATGACCTTTGTTGAAATCTAGAATATTTTGATTGAAGAAATTCCCCGAGAAAAGATTAATTTCGTATTCTTTTGAAGAACAATATTACAGCAAATATCTTATGATGAACTACCCAGACTATTTTCAATAAATCCACTTTATAGATGTTCTTTTTTCTTCAGTTTATTTATCAATTCTGTTATTACTACGATTTTTGTATATTTCTGAAACTTGAAAATCTCTCTAAACTTTCATAGACTGACTTGGACTCACTCATCATTCTCATGTGTATTTATACCATAAACTGTTCATCAATGTATATGCATAGTGTTAATTCATGCCGGTAGGTTAAATGTGGTTTTTGACAGATAAGTTGATTACCGTATAAAATCCTGTAAACAAATTATTATAACCAATCAAAGCACAAATCATTTTGACACTTTGCTCAGTACACAATATTATGTAGAAAGTAGTAATTTTGTGGTGTACAAATTCTTTATTTATAGATAACTGTCTGTGCTGCATAAACGATAAATATCACTATGTAAACCTGTGGTAGAATAAATGACTAAATTGTATTTACCCTCTTGTTCACTTTCTTTTTCAAAAAAGACGTTTATTTCTTAGGTGAGAATTCTCTATTTGAAATGTTTATTTATGTTGTCAATATTAATTTATCTAACATACAATCATCAATCAATCAGTTCATTCAATAATGAAAGATCCAGTATTTCTATTAATTTTGCATGACTTCAACAGTCAAAAATATCAAAGTTACGTCTATAAACAAATTAGTATTTTCGGTTGAAAAAATATATATATATATATATATTAATTATTTGATGATGAACAATATACTAACTAGATATTCAAGTGCATTCAGACAAGCGTCTTCTACTCAATATCGTTTTCAACTAACTTGGCAACATTTTGTGTCTCATTGGTCAAGGGATTTGATTTTTGATGTGTTATAAATATGAATTTTATTCGCTTTACTAGGATTTCGTAAGCCTATTATTGTTATTATTAATATTATTATTTTTATCATTATCAAGCTCTTATCAGTCGATGTTCACGGTTCAGTACATAAACATTTGTCTGACCCCTAAATTTTCATTCACAAATGAGTATTTCTCTGCCTAACTAGGCTACTTATTTACATGGAGAATACTATAAAGATTAGGCTTGAAGTGTCCCCGAATGCCTTGGTACGACCGAGAATGGGGAGTCCGCCCTCCCTCTTGAAATGTTCTCACATGGCCACGCGTATTTAGCATCTGCCAGGAAAGTCCTACTCACTGCCTTCTCATGGCGGGGGTGTTGTTTACGAAATTGAGAGGATGAAAAGCGGATGTCCGGCGCTTCAACCAGGTTGGTGGACACGGAGAGTTACATCTAAAGTTCAAGCATAAAAATCGAACTGTGTGAGACCCATGTACGTTAGCCAGCTTTCTTCCTAAATTTTATTTTTTTAGTGCAATTATCTTCACTCTGTTCATATTATCACCTTCATCACTTTTTAGTTAGTAGATTGATTAAGTCGTCGTAATTTTACTGACTTTGTGTGTACATATAACTGACGAAAACATATGTAAAGTATATTGGTAAAATTGTTATTTATGAATGGTTTAGAAAATGTGTATGTGTGCATATGTGTTTGCAATGGCTTTTCTTGTGTTTCGTGTGTATGCATATATACGCAACAAATCTTTTTCGTTCTTTGTTTCTTTCAAAACATGGTCAAAAGGCCACTACAACTATTACTGCAACTACTACTCTTACTACTCTGTTTATCATTACGATACCTATCTATCGCCTACGTGTTTATGTCACTCAGTAGTGTTGATCTCAATAATAATAATAATAATAATAATAATAATAATAATAATAATAATATAACGAGTTATGCTACTGTTATCTACTTTTTTCTTTGTCCCACCTCTATTTTTCTTTACATTTTAAGTTGTGTATTTGCTTGTATGTGCGTTCATGTGTGTGAATTATTTATTCGTGAAAGCGATCGAACGACAGGTAAAAGGGTAAAATGAAGCCAACAGTCAATTTATTAATTTTTTCAGCATTCTTTTTCTTTTTTTTTATCAATATTCATAATCAATAGTAGTTCAGGTTAATTCTCTTATCTTTGTTTGTTGTGATGTATATAATAACACTGACTGAGTATTTGTGGGTATATGGTAGGAAATTAAAATTGTTCCTTTGTATTCAAAATATCCAACTATAAAGTATTACTTATCAGTTGGTAAACGAAATAGTGAAGAATAATATTGCGAGTAAGAACAACCAATGCTCGTACAGAATATATAGAATATGGTTAGCAGTGAAATTCATGATTTCATTTTGAACACACGAGATGTACCTGCATCCCAGAGTTAATGTTCACTTCGGATATTCGGACTCAGTAATTTGGAGAGAAGGGATTGAGTACGAGGCCGAAAGTGAATATAAATTCTGGGATACACGTAGATACAGCTGATGAGCTTCAGATAGGAAGAAACGGGTGTCTTGGACTCCACTGTTATTATGTTCCATCTACTGCACACAAACTTTTGTTGATGGTTATATTAAGATAATCCACACATTTAAACCAAAACTGATCAAATTTTCAAAATATCGACAATAGCGCAATCCAAATCATAACATAATAACCAATGTTTATTAGCTTTTAAATATCATAACACTTCTTTTGTTCAAAATATTTAATTGTGTATAGTGTATTTTCAAACTACAGCATTGAAAACATTGAAACCTTAGTTCTTTTTTCACTACAATATTCAGGTTAATCTTTCATTCCTTCGACTTTGAGGTGACGTGTTTATTGCTAGCCAAAACTAAATAAAACAGCGATTGGAAACCAGAAATGTCAATAAACTGAAATTGGAAATACGTAAAGAAATACAAAAGAATGGATAACCCCTAATCGATATATAATGACGCTTGATTATTCATGTTGCAATTAGACCAAAACACAGATATATCTACTTGTTATAACTGAATAAAGATTGATTTAACTTGATGCAGGAAAGATGACAGAACTGCAGATGAACATTTTTCTATGCGCCAACAATAGATCCAAAACAATATCTAAAATACATTGAGTTATGTATTACTTACTTATCTGATGAATGTTCAGACATTAATATATTGAATTAGAGTGGAGGTTAATTCTCCTTTATCTGACTCCAGTTAGATCGTTTCTAATTATTATCGAAACATACATTCCGCCAACCCTCGTATATAATCAACGACTTAAGTCGCGTTAGTGAATATTGGAATTAAATAATTCAAATGCAAGAATGGATTTCGAATACGTATATTTCACAAAATCGTTGATTCAGACAGACAGTCAGAGAAATGAAGCGAAGCGGATCAGAGAGGTTATGTGAGCTAACTCGAATTAAGCAGTACTCAATATTTATAGTCAGAAAATAAGCTACAGACATGCGATGAATAGGATAAGGGATACACACACATACACTCACATAAAAAACAGTCAAATTGGCAAGTGAATGATTAACAAGGTCAAAATGTGGCTCAAGAAGGATGAATAAATTGCCTGTCCGGAAGCTAAAATAGACTATGTGGGCGTGACATAGCACCCGACACTACACTAGACACCATTTGACATTACTTAATCAATAACTGAATGGATGTATATAATTGACAACCCCCATAGAATAAAATGCTTTAACTAACAGATATGGTTAAATTACTGAGTTATATATTTGTTACAGCTTAACATCTCTCTCTCTCTTTGATTGGTTACATGTGAGTAGAGTTTCCTGAAGGAACCCTACTTGAAATTTAGTTAGTCTTTATCATAACAATTTAGGAAAGAAAAGGAGAAACTGTTTTATTTTGAGGTTTGGATCAGTACTCCGGTCTCAACTTGTCTTATTTACTTATATTGTGGGAAAACCCAGTGTTTTCTTAGGATAACAGTCCTACTTATTTCATCTCAACACTTGTAGCCGATATTAATCATGGATTATATAAGTTGGGGTACCGTATAGTTACCAATTCGTTTCAACACTAGTTGTTAACTTTACTGTTAAATGTGCAAACCAGTCATCATCTAGTTCAGATTGAAATAGTCGGACGTCACTGCATACAGTATATACCCGCAAGCTTCACAATCCATTGATAAGTGATTTAATGGCAATTGTTTTGGAGAGACTATAACTTATGGATGAACTTTGAGCGAGACTAAATTGTCCTTGAGAAGTTAATGGTAGAGATCAAATTAGCGTTTTTGCCATAAACTGATATCAATTATTAACCAAAAGGCAAATCGGTCATATGGATGAATGAATCCCCCCCCCCAAATCTATGATTCTGTATCTTCGGTCTGACCGGTTCGTCGATAAATTCTAATATCTGTAGTATCTTCGGTATCACAGCATAATGATACAAAATTGATATTATTCTCACGTCTTATTTTATCTCATTTTCTTGGGAAATATCTGTTGTACACATGAACCAGGGTAATTTTTATTGAAATCGTATGATTACGTATAAATTAATCAGTTTTTTTTATTTTAAGAAATGATAGGATTACTAGGACATTGTGTTCTACATTCGGTTATAAAATTGCTTTGGTATTTTCTCGTGTGAACTTCAGAAAGATCACCCAAGATTAATTTTAGTTACTTGAGCTTACTAAGCGTTCGAATAGGTAATTTTAATCATTGGGGCGTACAGAAAAGATTCTCTAAGGTTTCATTGTTTCCATGTTTTTTAACATAGTTTGTTGCTTTGCTCATGTATTTTTTATCTGTCTGTTTATTTGTAGAATACTAGACAAAAAGTTAAATCCAAGAAAGAAACACCTCCATTGGATTCAGCTGCCTTACTGTCTCTTCTTTCTGGGACAGGAAATTTAAACCCTTCTAGTTGTTCCACTAGTTCACTCACAAATCCTTTAAATCCTCTTAGCACTTTATCTTCTGAAATAGATGGTGCCAATTGCAATATTCATTTACGTCAAGTTTTGGAGTCGTTAATCAGTCTATCAGTTTCTCCTGCATTTGATCAGTCTTCTGCCCATAGTTTATTGTCTAACGATATGCTTGACAGTGGATCATTAAACCAAACCTTTCAACAGTTAACTAATTTATCTAATCGTAAAGCAACAACTGGAATCCAGAAAGTGTCACCTTCTGGTCAAATTTTATCCAATGAAAGTAGTAACAGTACAAATCCTCCAGGCAATGTTTCATTTGATCTTCTTGCACAACTGTCTGCTGCTGCTGCGGCTGCTGCCGTAACTCCTCCGCCTTCCAATATTGTGAACCAGCTTGGAAATTTGGTAAGTGTAAATTGTAGTACTAGTCTGCTTTCTTGTTTTGTTGTGCCCTGTATGGATATTATTTTTCCACTGTGTTATTATCCGTCTTATTGTGACTACTTTGAAATGAAAAATTTAAACACTGAGGGAGTTTTGTTTGCTTAATTTTCGAGCTGCTTTTTGTTACACATGTCCACTTATTGCATGGATTTTAGTTGACTATAATTCATAGTAATTTTTTTGTCTCAAATTTTCGTTTCGTGTTAATATTTCCAGGCTACTGATGGATTCAATCCGATCTTCCCAACTGATGAAAATTTATCATCCGCTTTGCAGAGTCTTTTGTTTAAACAAATGTTGAATATTAATACAGGATCAAATGCTTATACATCTCACCTTGGACCGGGAAGGAATTCCATACCTAATATTTCTCAATCTGCACAATATACTGGTCTAAGGGATTGTCGGTCGATGAGCAACGATGAATCTAATTGTAGTTCAGAAAAGTTGATTCCACCAACCTATTCACTAGCTTCAAGTTTTTTATCTCTTCACTCTCCAAATAGTACTAATAACTGTAGTAACAACAATAATCCTCGTAATTCATTTGTCCGACCATCTTCAAGGATATCACCTGAACCTATTACATTGGCTTCTAGCCCACCCTCTTCATCATCTACACCATCTTTCATTTGTCCCAATCAGTCTAATCCTCCTACTGGAGAATTTTATCCTCCAAATGAAACTGTGGCATCGTCACCTAATTCTCTACTTTTAAATGGTTGTACTCCTGTTGGTACATCACCTAACACTGGTTTGAATATGAATCAAACAGCTGTAAATTTATCGAGTGACAACCAATCATGGGAACCATGTAAAGTTTGTGGCGATAAAGCTTCAGGTCAGTAGATTATTTGTTTCAGTCATTGTTTATTGTTTTCCAAATCTTGGATAAAAGTCCTTTTTCTGAATAAGAAAAACTGGTTGAATCACCTTTAAACTGTGACATAAACTTATCGATTTTCCGAGAATCTCAAGGTGAACACATGCATTTGTGTTATCATGTCAGTCCACATGGTGCGAGGTTATTTATATGTTGGATGGCACTGTCACACAGAAGGTATGGGCGAGAATTTCCCATGACATTTTCATTCAGCACACACTAGGGATTCGATATTCAGTCAGTATTAAGCCTTGGATTTGGAAACTAATAAGCGACAACTGTTTATTGTTTCATGAAACTTCACTTTAAAGTTATAAGTTGTACAATTTTCTTAAACCTATGGTTGACCATTTCAAGGTGCTTGAGTAATTCATTAAGTGTTGTTATTGTGAAGTGAATATTTAATTTGTTACGCTGTAATATTATTTGCGAAGTAGTAGAAGTACGTGGTTATACCTTAAAAAGTTAACTTTTATTATTATTATCGTCATAATTTTAGTTTACTACACGTATAAAAATTGACTGGATGGCGAATTCCTATCAAATGAATCTCTCTACTGTCTCAATATTCTATCGGTTATGAATTGCGTCTAACCATTGAAATTTCACCTCGTAGTTCACTCATTATTATTGAATGATGAAAAGTTAAGTCACGATTGAAAACGATTTCTGTTGAGGTCAGTCTAAATGTGCTTAATGTTAAACATAAATTATAAAAGAAATCAATAAGTACGACCTTGATTACTAAGGTAAAAAATAATAGAAATAAATTAGATACATTTTTGTCGAAATATTGTCAAGTTAACATTTATAAATCTTACTTCGAAACTTATGATGTCGTCAAACAATACGGTAATGATACAACGGATCGTTCAAAAAATATATATTTTCTCTCTCTCATGTATGCTACGGTCATAGGAATAGTCATGTTATATAAGATCCAGGATTCACAACCAAGAATAGAGAATCAAAGTATAGACTAGATAATACTTTATTCAACACAATTGCGATCAGTCGCTTTCAATGAGTATGGAGTAGGAATCAATGAGAGGAAAGGAAATCATATCTAATAGTCAGTAGACCGTGTCTGTTTGTGACAAATCATATTTCACCTTCACTATCACACATCAAGTATTTTGTGATATTCGATTCTAGAGAGTTCTCATATAATCGCCATTTGTGGTGATAACGATAATTTACATTTGACTTAGAAAAGGAAAAGACCGAATCTATTACGAGGTAATTTTTAAGATTGAGACCTTTTAACAGCACTCAAATAGAAAATCCTCAAGAAGATCAGTTAGAAATATTGAGAATTAAACGTTTTAAAAAGGGAAATACTAGGAGATAATGATTTGGAGTTTCAGAATGCAACAAAGTATATATTCATTATTCCCTGATGCTTAAAGCAAAAAGTACTCTTGAATTCTCTGAGAATTTGACATGTAAGTAAATTAATACATTTATTATATTGTTAGAATTGAACGAAAGACCATGCTTATAATATGTTAGAAATGGTAGCTTTTACGATCCAGCTAATTAAGTCGTGTTTATTGTGTTGTAGATTCAAACCCTATTTATTCTATTGTCACCATAGCTGTCAAGTGTTATAATCTTACACATAGGAATTCATAAATTCAATGTTTTACTATGTATACTTTATAAGATGCGTGAGCTAGAAGTGGTTCGAGGTTATGTACCAACAGGAGTCTGTAATTTAGCTGCTTTAACTTTCAATCAGTGTGTCAAGTATTTTTGAAATTCACTTTACTTACTGTATTTTAGGGAACTAGAAAGGTGCTACACAACAAAGACATAATTATTATCCCATTTGTTTTCAATTTCTAAAATCAACATATTTAAACTGTTTACAGAAAAGAAATGTATTATCCACTAGTAATTAATTAATCTTCTTCATGGTACTTATTTACTCTGAAGAAGTGGCTTATATTAAGTCACGAAACGTCAGAAATACAATTTTTCTACTCACTGGAATACAACAAAATTATATTTATTATGGTACTTAGTAGTTGATAATAACGGTGATTTTTCATAAACTTTGATGTTTTGTATTCTTTCTTTTTTTCTCACTGAAGATTGTACTTGTATGTTTTCAGTTGTACATTTAAATTTTACGCTTCAATCTACACCTATACGAACATAAACTAATCGTGAGGAATACCTTGATTTTTTATGTATAAAGTATGCATTATATGACCGATTCAAAAACAAACAAACAAATGAACTATGATTACCAAGAATCGACCACTCATTTAGAATTTTCTTTTTTATGACGTCAAAATTATTATTTCTTGTTTCTGTTGTGCGTACGTATGCATCATTTACTACTTAAATGAGTAGTAATTGTAATTATTTTTCTTAATCGCTTTGACAGACCAAGTTGTTGTTATCATTTTATTGCTCTGTTATTCAAATGGATGTATTGATTTACTTTGTATTGATTATTACTTTGTGTGTGTATCTTTCTCTTTTTCTCACTCTTATTTTTGTCTTTGTCTGCTCAAATCTTCTTTTGTTTTCTTCCTGGCCTAGACAGATTATTAGTTAGTTAATGATTATGGTTTGCTTGTTAAAGAAAAAAGGCGAGGATAGTTTTTTCAGATACTTTTTGATGATTTATTAAATTTACACATGTGTATGATTTGTAAGTACAAGACAGTAATAATGCAGTGTGAATGATATTATTTGGATAAGAGTACGTCTAAAATAATCTTGTTTCTTTTTACTATTTGTTTACTTTAAGTTGTTTTCTTCTCTGTCATTATTTCCTTTGTCCGTAAAGTTTAATAAAACTTAAGTATTCATTTTACTTTATAACTGTGAAGCAACATGACTATTGAAGTTGGATATTGTTGAGTGGAGATAGTCAAGTGTACAATTTATGGGTTAACATGGTAGGTCAGCTGTTAAGATTGTGGATATGCGTAGACTAATAAAATTTTATCATATTTCATGTTAGGTGGTGGGAGGTAGTTGGTAGGAAAGACCGTGGATGTAGGTTTTATGCCAGTCGGCACTCGTCAGCAAAGTGTACCTGTAATCGTAAAGGATCATGATTTATACATGATAACTTAGAATCTCAAAACTACTTGGTTGTGGCTTAGTAAGTGAACTTCTTTGTTGTTGTATTTTTACTAATGTTTCAAGTGGTGATATAACGCGTGACTAAAGTGTCCTTCGTTTATTTGGTTTTCAGCTGACTGATGGATGTTATTTTATTTATTTCGTTTTCTCTATAGGACGACATTACGGCGTTGTATCATGTGAAGGATGTAAAGGATTTTTCAAACGTTCTATTCGAGGACACGTTAGCTACGTATGTCGCAGTGAACAAAATTGTCTTGTAAATAAAGCCTATCGTAATCGTTGCCAATATTGTCGGCTACAAAAATGTTTAGCTGTTGGCATGCGTTCAGAAGCTGTGCAAAATGAACGTAGACCTACCAATACATTTGCTTTGAATTTTTTAAACGATAATTCAGGTAATTCAAATTGTACAACTACTGGTGGCAGTAGTAATATGAATAATGGCGGTTCACCTAATCCTAGTATATCTACTGCATCTATTACTTCTACGACGACGACAACAACAACAACACCAACAGTAACAACAACAACCACTACTTCTGCTAATAATGGTAATAATAATAGTCATACTTCAACATTTGGACCATCAGCTCCAAACGTTCGTAATAGTTCACCACAGTCTCAACAAATACCATGTAAAATTGAACCGAACTCAGAAGAATTGGAAGATGAAGACCGTAATAATCATTCGGAATTTACAACACAGAAATCTGACGAGGGCCAATTGTCATCTCACAGTTCTCCATCCGGTTCTTCTCGGTCAGTGCCATTAACGTCGTCAGGGGCGACAACAGTGGGACTGTTATCATCATCATCGGGGTTAACTTCAGGAGTCGTTGGATCAAAGCATTTAGATGATAATCACTTCACAGGAATCAGTAAAAACTCTGCTTTAAGTGATATTTCGTCTTCATCATCGTCATCTTCCTATTCAGCTACAGTAGCCGATGTTGAAACCAATGATCCCAATAATGCATCCTACTTACAACACGATATTAAGCCTCCTGTAATACAAACTTCATTAGGATTAAAATTTACACCTGGTTTGTGTAGCTCACCCCAAGCTACATCACATTCCCTTCAGCAACCTCCTGCTGTTTGTTTATCCACTTCAGCGTCATCTTTCGCTCGTCAACGTTCATTAACTTCAGTGAGTAGTAGTAGTAGTGTTAATAACAATAGTACAGCTTATGCTAGTGCATTACCCGCATACAGTAATGTGTTAGAGGGTTGTCATACAACTAGTCATCTGGATCCAGACTGTGGAATCGCCAATTTCAGCCGTTGTATGAACCGAAACACTCTTCTTAGTTCACAGCTTTTCGATATGCCTGACAATAAGAGAGGTGCAACACAAGAATCTTATTCTCGGAGAACGGTACGATTATTATTACTATATTGATTTCTGTTTTGTTTATTATTAATTCAATAAAATCTAGTTTGTTTTATATTGATACATTTCACTGTGATGTAAGCATTTCGACCATGTTTTTTTCGACTTTTGCAACACAAATAACTTGGTTCATAATCAAGAATTTTTTTGCGTAAGAAATTTCATAGTTGTATAGCGAGCCTATTTTTAAAATGTGCTCCCTTTTTGTTTTACAATGGAGAGGGGACTCAACTGTTAGCCACTAATTCACAGGCTCAAAATTCGCTTCGCCTAATTTGGCTTAAAGTACTGGGTGATATCATTAGTCTTCACATTTAGAGTGTAACTCGAAGCCAAATACACTAATCTACGTTTGGTAAAGAAGGGTTTTATGGCACAGGATACCTCATTTAAGAGGACCAAATAAATGAGCACGTATGTATTTCTGCTCATTTATCCAGTGTTAAATCTGAATAGAAACGATAGTACAATCGGATATCTTAGCAGTCAACTGTAATTGGAAATCTATGAATATGAATTTACAATGAGCTAGGAAGCAAAACTAAGAAAGATTAAGTTCTTATTGTGTTACGTATATGTCTAGATGTAATTAGTTCAGCAATTTTTCTCATATAATTAATTGCTTGTTGGTTTAATGCTTACATTAAATCTAAAGATTCATTGTAATTCATATATTCCAATTTTAGACTTCTTTCTCAAACACACCAAGTTCGTCTTCAACATCTGTGTCAAATCATCAGGATCCTTTGCCACTTTTTGATGATACAGGTGGATTAAATTTGAATGAGTTAACTAAGTTAGCTTTGAATAATATAAATTCCTTGCAATCATCGTCATCATCATCAAATCAACAAGGACGTAGTTTAGCCGCGTTATACACTTACTGGTTAGCTGCCGCAGCAGCAGCTGGATCTTTAAATCCTTTACATCATCGGCACAATGAAAATCATAATCATCACCACCAACAACAGAATCACTCGGTGCATTTGTCCACTTCAAATCAAAATTTCAATCCACTTGATATGAAAACTTCACTATCATCATTGAAAACAGCACAATCTTCAACTGTGACCACTACATCAGCAATAATTGGCTCAAATCAAAATTCTACATCACAATTTAGTATGAAAACAAATCCAAATAGTTTATTTGGACAACATTGTAATTTAGAAAATCAGCTACTTATTAATGGTTTAAATCATTCGTCTAAATCATCATTATTATCTAGTGCAAGCAATCATTCAGATGCTTTAAATGTGTTGATGTCGATTATGTTAAATTCATCGGATCATGTTGGACTGAATAATTTCAATGCTTTGACGGATGCAGTTAATTCAACCACAGCACATTTACAAAAAGCACCAATCAATCATCATTCTCACCAGCAACATCCCTTTATGCTTCAACATCATTCTCATCAGCATCAATTACAGATGGGTTCTTCAAATTCTCACCACTCATCCACTTCACCGAATACACTTGAAATACCTATTCCTTCCACGTCATCTTCATGCTTATCAGCTTCGCTATTTGGTCTCAATAACACCATATCAACTATGAATAATAATAATAATACCAATACTATTGGTAATGATAATAATGTTACGATGCATTCTGCTGCTAACAATAATTCGCCATTCATACCAGCACCTCCACCAATCAAGTCAACAAATTTAATACAACTATTGTGCAAACGTACTTCAAATAGTCAGACAAGTACTTTAACTGATACTGACGATAAATCTAAGGGTGGTTCTTGCAGTAGTATGGTTGCTGCTACCACTAATGTTAGAGGAAGACGAAGTAGTAATAGTAGCACTGCTAACAATATGGAAGAGAATACACACGAGTCTGGTGAACTAATCAATAGTTATCGAGGTAGGCTATGTGTAAAGTTTACCAGTTTCCTTCTGCTAATTGTTATTAAATAATCTTAGTCGAATGTTAAGTTATATTGACTTTCTACTGAATGAAATATGTTTTATATATTAAATACTGTGCATTCCTTTGAAATTGACCAAAACCATATACTTGACACTGGCTGGTAGTATATATATATATAGACAATCATCAGTTTTTCAAAACTATTAAAAACCAAGTTATTACTGCACTAAAAACTGTAAAGTTGGGGGTTTTATAGCAGGTAGTATAATAGAGATCATTAAATATAAAATCACACATGTTTAATCGACTGATTCAACTCAAATATATACATTATGATCATGGTTTACATTTCAATGAAAATATGGATTGGGTGTCTGTACTTATGATTTATCTTAGTGCATAGGTATTTATGTTCTATCAGTTATACTTGACCTATAATTACAAAATTTTGTACTAATATTTCTCACTGAAACCATATTAGCTTATTTATTTCTATTACACTACACAATGAATTACTGAGAATATATTTTTGCTAAGCTATAACCAAGGGACTTATTGCGCTGGGATTTGGAAGCAAACATCAAAAGGATGAATAGTAACTGGAAAGGATTGCCCAGGACGGAGTTGGATGGAGAATGCTGATGGCTGACCTATGCTCCTCCATGAGGGGTAACAGGCGTAAGCTAATTAATAATATTCATCCATTACATCGGGAGAATTAAATAAACTGGGTTTTTTTGTTAGTTTAATCGTTTCATATTCAACAGATTAGTGTATTATAATTTTTAAGACTTATTCAATAGATGTCACATACTTTGTAAGTTAGAATAATTATTCTGTCTATACATTGTGTATATATGTGTCGTATAGGGATAATGTTAATTAAATAACATTGAAACAAAGTGGGATCAGTTATGATTACATAATCCTAGTTTTCTTTTTTACATTGAAATGTCAGTGTATGCAACAGTATTTCTTAATGTGAATATAATACTTAAATTGTCCGGTTGATGATATTATATGGTATTGATCTTAGCGAAGGTGGTATGAATTATTTGTTTAATTCAAGATATAATCATGTTACTTTTAAGCGTTTTTCTTTGAACATCATTATTAGTTAAGATATGAAATCATTAATATATGTGAAATATTTTTTAAATATTAGCTCACTTTTTAAGTAGTTCATGATGAAACTAATGAAAATTAACTATATATATATATATATATATATATATATATTCTGTATTGAGTACTATTGTTAACAATGATTACAATAATGCAGTACAAATCGGTTAATACTTATCAACTATATTGTTAAGTTGTGTGGTATTAATAAATGTGTGGAGTTTCTGTGCGTAGTTTATAGTCAATGATACTATTCGTAATGTTGTTTTTTTTTTCTTCTTTAAATTGAACCTCATACACTAGCTATGTATTTTTTTTATTTTACTCACTTGTAGGTTGTTGGTAGATTAATTTGAAATTACTTTTATAAATTTATATTGTTATCAATATCCGAAATGGATTTAGAAAGATATTCAATCGATAATTGTGCCGATAATGTTGATGATAATTATAACATTTTATACTTTAAGTTCATACACTTTGATTATTAATGTAGACTGATTTCATTTGACCTTATTCTGATATATATATATATATATATATATATGTATATATATATATATATATATGTATATATATATATATATATATATATATATATATTTGTCGGTTCACTAAAATATACATATATTTGCATACATATCTGTTTAGTAGTAGATATATTCTTTAATAAATTATATATACCATTTGGATAGTTATTACCTGACCTACTTTAATTCATGCTGACACGGCTTAACGATCTATTGTACTTTAGCATAATTGTAGATTATATATTATCTATGCTTAATTATATATGTGTATTTATATATGCATTTTCATGTTTGAACATTGAAGATCCTTATATAATTTTATGTGTATCACGTGTATACTTTTTGTTGTAGTTAATCTTGACCTTGTTTGTTTGACCTCAATGTGTCCTCGAATAATCACTTAATTCCTAACCTCTATTTTTTTTGTCAATCTAATTCATATGTTTACATTTACATCTATCATATGTATATGTTTATAGATGAGTATGTGAATGTGTGTAATATGAAGTTGTTTATTGATGTCACATAATTAGATAGATATACGTTTTCTGAACCATAGGGTTTAATTGATTTATATATATTTGTAAATTCACTTACACTTTTAAAGGATTTAAAAGGAATATGATAATAATTTCACTATATTAATGACCTTTATTATTATTATTATTATTATTATTATTATTATTATTATTATTATTATTATTATTATTATTATATCTTGTTGATTATTATTGAGTGATGAAAATTTCGTGTTTTATTATTTACTTAAACTATTAGTATACGATTAATGTTGAAGATTCATATGTTGGGACAATTTCAGATTAGATTGATTATCAGCTGTTCGTATTCATCTCACTTCATACGAATAGTAATAATATCAAGAACTAATGAGTTTAACATTCGACATGCATATATCACTGCCTGCGTGTTGATGTATACCTGTCACTACATCATTCTGTAAAACTTCATCCTTTTTTTTTACTGCAAATTATTACTGAGAACATACTAGATTTTTGTTTTTCATTGTTAGACCAAAAATAAATCTAATGCAACACATATAGATTGGCTCACATTGTTATTATTTTACTAAGTGGATCATTGAATCATATGATTTAAGATGATTACAATAGTTTTAATCTAGATTTTTGACATTAAAACTTAGGGAAACTTTAGAAATCTTTTTTTTTTGCATTTATACTCACCTGACAAATATATATATGTATGTTAGCATTAAAAGTGCAAAAATAGCCCCAGGATATCTGTCTGATTGATCAATTCTAGTCTAAATCTCCACTGAATAGTCGAGAGTATCTGTTTAAAATTGACTATCATAGTGTATTTTGAGGTAGGAATATGTATCCGTCAGTCGAAGCAGCCACACTTTATATCAGCGCATCAATCGAATAAAATTTAAGACTGGAAATAAAGAAAGGAAAAAAAAGTAAATTACAATGGAAATATAAACATGAAAAATATGATTTTTACTAGGTGCAGCATATGAGATGGATGAAAGGTAAGATATAAAATGACAAATGAAACTACACCATTGTAACCGATTCTGAGTTATTTCACTCAACGTCTCCAATCATGACCCACAATTTTCTCGCAAATTCAAATCAGGAAGTCTAGATGGGAATAAATTTTCAATCTCGTGCTACGTCTTGTTTTATTCACCCCTTTTAGTATATTTATTAATGAGAATAATTTTTGACAACTGACTATGTGTTTCATCCTATTTCAAATCAGGAGATAAATACTTTGATAATAATCAATATGTACTAAACAAATATCATGTTTATAAAGCTGCATAGTAAATGGTCTTGAGAATAGCACGATATTGCTTAAAGTAATTAGTGCTTTAATTCATTCACTTTAATATGCTCTGAGGTTTAGGTATATTCATTTTACACTCCACGAACTGACCGGACCTAAAATCTCAAATTTCAGTGATAATCATGGCAAGAATGGCCTAAATAATCTAAATTATAATTATCCTTATCATTCTGTTGATTTCTGTACATTTCAAACTATTGATAAGGTGAAAAAGACATAGAAGAATGAAACTAGTTTCTAGGTTCATTGCACATCTGTTTTTTAGTTCTAGAGTTCATGATGTAACAATAAGATTATAGAAGTAAAACTATATTGCAGTTTTTAGTTTTGTATGTGGAAAACCAACTTATTGTTTAGCGCACAATCACACAGTAGTTTAGTAAAATGTGGAAATCATGGATGAAATACATCATTTGCACATCTTTGAATTGTCTCTTACAAGCATCATTGTTCCTTCATTCCTGTTTTTATCGTGATTGCCTTCAGTTTCGTTTTCTCTTCCAAACTTTCTACTCGCAGATATTCCATTTCCGACTGGTGATACATACTTATATATGTAAACATAAGTAGCATACACCATATATATGATTAGAAACTTGTCATTGAGATACTATGATTAGTATAAATGTTGAGTCAAAGTTATTTCAAATAACTCAGATAATTGTAGTTAATTTTATCTCCTTTACTTCTTATCATGTAATGTATAGGATTTATAATAACATGCACCGATGAGCACTTATGCCACATTTTAGTTTAATGATCAGTAATTAAATCCAATGTTAAATAAGATTTCATACACATAGTTCCCTTTATTATCTTGGATAGAGCAAGAACAAAGATTGGTGCAGAAAAATATGGAACGCTTCACGATTTTTCTGCACCAATCTTTGTTCTTGCTCTATCTAAATAAGATTACTGTGTAGTGAAATGGAGAGATTAATTGTAACTTCATATTTTTTCCTTCATTGTTAATTCTTTTCTTATATGGTGAATATAACTTTTTTCTAAGATAACAGAATGATAATACCAACCTAACTGTACGACTAACTATAACACTTTCTCTTATTATTCATGTTAAAACTGCATAAAATATTGGTTTTAACTAATATTCTTGTCATAATGTGAGGCTTTTTGAAATGTCAAATATAGACATAAACTTTGTGAAATGAAATTTGTCCGTTAGGTGGCCGGAGCTAGTCAACAAGCAACCTTGAACCTAGGTATCCGTTAGTACTCGTCAGCAAGATCTACATGTAATTCTGATGGGGCCGATGCTTCCTCGTTACTTAACTCTACAGTCTGAGACAATAAAACAGCTATTGATCGCCTGTTAGCTAGTCTAGATAAAGTCGTTAGGATTTAACGTAGCTTCCAAAGCATTCATTATTCAAAATGATCATGATTTAATAATCACTGTGAAATTCATTTTCGTGATAATCTGTCTATCAAGTTTTATAGGTAACCTGTGAAATCTGATATTTAAAGTTACAAATGACTTGTTTCTTCTAACTTGGATATAATATTTCATGTGAACTTGAGATAATTTATTCAGTTTTATGAACATTGATAATGTTAATGTTTTCCCATTAAGAAATAATCAAGATACTTTGTTTTTATTTAATCTGCTGATGTTACGTCTTTTGACCTGGATAGTTGAGTTGTAAGGCTTTCGTTTTCGTTTCGAACGTCATTAGGACCTTCTGCTTTAAGTTAGACATTAATATCTAGATTGACGATAAGGCTGGTTCTCAATTATCCAGGTCGTCAAATGTTACGTTACTTAGAACACACATATGATATGCAAACTTTATCCATCATTATGATTCTTAATGTAAATGTATGTTATTATTCAATATTCATGATAACATTGAGATTTATTTCATTAACACTAAATATATTATTATATAAATATCATATACGTAGATCGTCACTTGGTTTTTTTACCTTATTTTGAATATATTTTGTTTAATTTAGATGTAAACGGTCATTTACTACCGAAAAAGTTTGAGCTTACTTCATCATCAGATGTAACAGCATTACGATCAGAAAATGAATTATTAAATCCATCTCCGAAGAAAGAGGAAACCAATTGGTCAAGAAGTCGTAAGCGTAAAATGCATTACTCGTTTCCTTCCGATGTTAATAATAATAATAATAATAATGCCAGATCAATTCGTCGACGAACACAAAGTAGTAATTCATTGCAACCTGACACAAATAATCCTATTGGATTAACTGATACACGAGAAATATGTGAAGATGATGATGAAAGTCGACTAATGGAATGTGTTTCTGAATGTACTAAATCTTCAGATGATTCTAGACCTAATAGTCCTTTGGTTGGGCCAGTTTTATTGAATTCAATGTTTGATTTAAATGCACATGTTTTCAAAGCGTATCAAGATAATAATAATAACAATCGATCTCTTAGTATATCAAGTGAACTAGCTTCACGAGTTCTATTTCTTACTGTGGATTGGTTACGTCGTTTCGATGGCTTGAAGCGTCTACCGTAAGCAAAATTTATATGTTTCAGTACTTATTTTCATTAATGTTTGTTTTATACATACTAAATTTACGGAAGATTGTACAATACATAGTTACTAATTTCTACAATCTAAATATTTAGAATCATATCCAAATAGTATATTCCTACTTTACAATCTTTATTAAAGTAATCGTGAATCTATTTATATTGGTATTTGGAGATTGAAATGTGAAAATGTATTTCTAATACTGTAAGAAGTATTTATCATTCATAAGGATTTGTTTTAAAAGAACTAATCGAAAATATTCTTCATTTCGTAAGGTAAAACTATTATTCAAACTAAACTACTTTATCTGTTGTTGAAAAAACAAAACAAACAAATATAATCATTAATCTACTTTGTATTTAGACAGTTCGGAATTAACATGGTATAGAATTCTATCTACAGTGAATTTAATTAAAATAACCTTTTATTATGTGTATTTAAGATTAAGTTTTAGAAATTCGAGTGATTTTTTTTCTCTTTTGTTTCTGACAAGTATTAATTTTTCTCGGTCTATTATTATTATTATGAGGTGTAGTATCTGTTGGAGAATCGTGAACATCAAAAAGTTAATGAACAACAGTTCCATTCTATTCTCGGATTCATCCACATACAACACACATACATACATACATACATACACACAAAACATTTCTTAAATGTTAAACTTACATTATAAAAAAGGTTTCTATGATTTCATCTTTAGATGATACAATAATATAAAGTGAATACCAGATATGTTAAACATGTTTAAGTATTAACTTAAAAACTGTGTCTTTATGCTAGTCTCACGTCATCTTAAAAAGGGTACAAATCAATTGAGATTAGATTTATCATTAATCTATTATTTAATAATAATAATAATAATAATAATAATAATAATAATAATAATAATAATAATAATGAATTCAACATTATGTGACCTAGAATATACTGTGTAGGTTTAAAAAAAATCTTTATATATTAATTTTTTTAACACTAGTTTATATTCATCAAACTGAAAACAGAAGAAAAGTGAATCATGCATTTTTTTTTCTTCGTCATTGAATCATGCCTACATTTATACATTCTTTTTTCTTCTCCTGACGTTTATTAAATCTTCAAACTGGGTTAAATTGCTTTATATAGTGATAAGATGAAAAATAAAATCTCCTTGTTTTTAATTGTTTTATCAAGTTTCTGCTTGTGTTTGTGTATGTAGGTAGATACGAGTATAATGGATAGATCATAAGTAAAAATATTGGTAACTAATCCGTTAAGAGTACAATATATATATAAGTTTTAATCACTATAAACCGAGTGTTATCAGCTATATGCACTTGGAATAATTCACCTATTTAGAACCAATCGTGTACGTGTTTGTGTGTTATACTCGAGTAGTGTCCAGGTCATTTTTAACTCTAGAAGTGTGGATATATTAGAGTGAACCTAGTTGATCTTATTTAAAATCTAAAATTTATTTAGAAATTATAATTTTCTAAATCTACTATTAAATTTATTCACAATCAATTTCATTTATTATTTTTTTCTTACGTTTTGTTCTCACTGATAGTGAAATTAGTGTGTTATGTCATAGATTTATCGGTACAATAAATTATTTCACAGATTGAAATCATGAGTCAATTGAAGCTAGACCACCATTAAAAACTTGGAAGCACTGGACGGCCATTTCGTCCTAGTATGAGACTCCTCATCAGTGCGCATCCACGATCCCGCACCCCGCGAGATTCGAACCCAGGACCCATCAGTCTCGCGCCAAGCGCTCAACCAACTAGACCACTGAGTTGGAAGCACTGCTGATGAGTCCCATACTAGGACGAAACGGCCGTCCAGTGCTTCCAGGTTTTCTATGGTGGTCTAGCTTCAATTGACTCATGATTTCAATCTATGAAATTTCTAAAATCTCCACAAACCCCTTCTGATAATAAATTATTTATCTCTTCCTGTGTATTTTAAATGATATAAGGGATGATTGTATGAGGCATGAATGTATTTTAAAAGTTTAGCATATAAACACTTGATTAACAAAATTGAACAAAGTTTTTTGTATAGAGATTTCAATATATTTAATAACCATAATGAAATTAAGGTGTACTGAATTGTTATTAACAGTTAAGAAATAAATGTGGAATTGTCACAGTTGTTAGGGAAAAAAATTTAATGATTTTATACTTTCTGGGTACTGGTGAAATGAATAAATATTCATTCTTAGTTTCAAATGAACACAAAATCTGTCTTCAACTCTAGTTACTTACCGGATATTAGGGGATAATAAAAAAAGTTAATAATTGCCCACATTGTATTATCTGAAACACCAATTGATTTGATATTTTAGTATATAAAGGAAATTTTTATTTCTGACTGATTAGTTTTTCAATCAGTTTCATAAAACTTGGGAGCACTGTTCCTTGTCGTAAGTAGTTTTTGTTTATATTGATCATTAATATGATGGTGATCAGCTCTTATGCTTTACCTTCTTGACACTTTCAGATCATTTAAATTTTCCTAGCTAACTTTTATTTAAGTGTTATCTTCAACTTGAACTGTGACTTTTGAAAACATTGATGTCACTTCTAATCACACGACACACAATGTAATAATGATTTTATTAATGTTTTTTAATAAATAATTGAGTTTTGCTTTCCTTTTAGAATTGGAGTTCAACGTGATTTAGTGGCTATTTCCTGGTCTGACCTTTTTGTGCTTGGATTATGTCAAGCAGCTGACCAAATTAATCGTTCTCAGAATCATAGGCCAAATCAAGAATCAAACGACTCGCAACCAACAAATAGCTTATGTGCACAAAACGACATTAATTCTACAAGAGGTAAGCCAATAATGTTTGCAATTTTCGCGAAGCTACTATAACGATTAGTAGTAGTCAGTTTCAGTTAAAAAACATTTATTTGATATTTGTGCCTCGGCTTTATCATTATTAAGGCAACGGTTTATTTTTATATTGATATAAACACGTTGATACGTATTATTACTTTTTTATTTCAAAGTAGTAAACATTGAATACTAAAGCTGGAGTTGGCTTCTAGGCTTTTGTTTTGTATGGTTGCTTAAAGTACTAATTAGCGGAATACAAAGCTATCTAAATCAGAATCAGGTTGAGAAAGAAACTTACCCTTTGAAGCCCATCACAAGTCAGCAGGAGACCTTTCCAATTGGGTTGGAGAACCGCTGGTCAGCGAACCGGGTGGATTGTATAAAAGGAATAGGGGGACGAAGGGTTCTTGATTATTTTGCAATGAAGCGGTCGTCGTTCTCATTTTTAGTAAGGCTCTACCTAGTTTATGCAACAGTGATTTCGTTGCTTCTAAATTTTTGACTCACGCTATTGTCTGCAGATTTTCTAGAAAAAACTTAAAACATTTGCTTGAGAGGAACAGATTGGCTTAGTTTCGGTCGAGGATACAGTGATCACCTTTTCGCCTTCGTCAATTGTTACAACATCGCCACACTAATGACAAATCAGCATTCGTTGTGTTTCTTGATATCATAGTCGTTTTAATTCGTTGAACAGGATTGTCCGTTGAAGTGGAGTTTAGCTGTAAAGTTTATTAACATTTTGGAGGCTCTGTATACAAACTTCAGACTGAGTGAAATCATACGACCACATTTTTCTATTGTTCCAATCAAACAGTGGGGTTTGTCAATGTCGTATAATTCCATCATTAACCATATTCCTCAGGCAGCTCTGAAGGTAGTATGCGATGGTGGGGTGAGTCTGTTACATGAGGAGAGATTTCAGCTGTAAGTCAACGGATAACATTGTTTTACTGCGCGATGATATACTAGGTATTCAGTTGGGAATTAATGTCCTTATGTGAAGCATGTACTTTCTTATTTTCAAGTGCTTCTGCAAGACTGAGCACAAAGCCTGTTTCTGCACTTCGTCTTTATTATAAGCGGTTGAAAAAACTCGTCTGCCTGAGCAGTTGTGTTAGTGCTGGATGTGGCATAGCAGAAATGAGATCAATCTACGTATAGTGAAAGCCGGCATAGCATATGCAAATCTGGGAACTTCATGATCTCAGTGTGGTTGTTGAAGGTCAGGTTCACTTGTTAGTGAGAAAAGTTCTAGTATGTTTTGAAAACCTAGCCCTTCAGAGCTTGTTGTATTTTTAACTGAATGGTATCTCTAATCATATACCATTTTAATTCATTTTACCACCTTTCCTGTGTTTCTTCACAATATTATCAATGAAGTTGTATGGAGCATATTTTGTATATTCTCTTATGTTTTAAATAAACAAAAAAAAGAATACTCTAAGCTTATATTTCTACAGCTGTGTCTATGTTTGTATTGTTTCTGATTGTCTTAAATTAAAAAAAATTCTACAAATCCTTCTAGCAACTTTTCTAAATTACTGGTCGTTTAATGTGAAATGAAAATTTATTACTTCTGAGATATTCTAGAGTGTTATATACAGGTTACCATAAACTTAGTTTAAGTGATCTATCAAATTGACTAGATCATGTTGTAGTTTCGAACAATTTAATATAAATCCTTATTGATACTTCAGAAAGTATTTTTTTCCTAATGTGTTTCAACTTTATTATTTTATAGGGGAATGTTTTACTACTACTCTGAACATCAAAATTGTACTTAGATTAAATTGATGAATATCTTGAATTTTCTTTTATTGGGTCTATTTCGTTTATGGTATTGATAATATTCATTTTATTTACTTACATTACTTTTAAATAATCTACTTTACAATTGACAGTTAAACAAATCTCAGGAGAACAACAAACAAATTCTCCTTGCAGTATTGCACCAACCAATTCATTTAAATCCAATAATTTTGATTCATCATCATCATCACATATTTCATCTATCAAAGAACCAATGGATACTTCGTACTTAAAGACAAATTCATCATCTTCGGCTGTGATAGAACTAGTGGAACAGCTGATGAAACAATTCTCAGGAGCTGAAGTTGACACACATGAATATACTTATCTTAGATGTATGGTTATACTTAGCTCCGGTAGGTAAAATGATATTATTTATTTTAAAATGTTACATTGTTTTTTTCCACATATTTTATTACCATTAAATAGAGTTGAGCTAGTTATGTATTACGTCATATTCATTTAAAATGATATCTGTTATTAAACGGTAGGTAAAATAGTGTAATTTTTTTTTAGCAATTAATTCAAAGGAAATCGTTCTTTTCCTTTACATGAAATCGTACATTAATTCTCCATTGAGCTGAATGTCGAGGACTAACTACTGATTAATTATTGACTCATATATTGATATACGACTACATTAATTAATTTTGGGAATGATTTTCTTTTAGTTCATATATATCTATTGATTATCAATATTATTTATAGACTTTTTTGATCATAACTTCAGTTTGTTAAAGTTCTAATCAGTATAGAATTAGATTTGAGATATTATACTACTTTCATATTCATTAATTTATTGGATATAAATGTACTTATCCATGATCATTTCAAACTAATCTTATTCAACAATAGAAATTTATAGAAATTGTATAACTTTTAGTAAAGTCTCATTTTTCTATTTATTTTTAAGGTCGTTTATGCATTAATGCAAGAGATGCCAGTTTAGCTAAACAAATTACTGAAATGGAATCACGTGTATTAAGCGAATTTCTGAATTCTTGTCTACACGTGCAGCATCCTCTACAACTACTGGTACTGGTTCTCTTTCATCGAAAAGAACAAAACCTATTATTAAAAGAGTTCTTATATTGACACAATTATTATCTACACTGCGCTACTTAGATCCAAAAGATTTAGAAGAAGCATTTTTCTCAAGTGAGTTTTTTCCTTCTGTTGGTGGTTTTCTTAAAACTGCACTATATATCCATTTGATGTTTGGATGGATAGTAATAAACGAAATTGCAAGTGTTCAATTTCTCCTGAATCAGTTAAAATAAGTGTATATTTTGTAAACCATATAATGCATCAGTGTACATGGAATTAGTCTCAATACTCTAAGACTGAATATATTTTTCTTTGTTAAAAATAGTCTCTCTTGGCCAGTAGTTTATTAACTAATGACAGTCTCCACATTATAATCAAAGTAACTTTTAGGTAGAGATCGGCTTACCTAGTCTTTCTTAAAGGGTAGCCCTGATAATATTTTTCTAGTTCATTTTTCCGCTATACCATTTACTGTTGCTTGGTTATCATCACCCTTAGTTTACTTCATCAAGTGCCCGAAGACCATTGTTTAATACTATAAAAACAGAGCTGTTCCTCTCCAAATTTCACTTCTGTAATGAATATAAAGTTACCCTGAATATTCTGTTTTGCCTATTTAGCGTGTTTATTAATGTTGAACTGTGCAGATATCCAGCCCATTCTAGTTTCTATACCTTGAGTCGTAATATTAGAAGAGTCCTCAATCGTTCGTAAACGAAATTCACCGTAGGCTGACCGGAAACCTTAATCGTTATCGTGAACACGTGGCAGTAACTAAGCAGCTCATATATGATTCTGTTTAGTGTTCATATCGTTTATCAAATGCCAACGGAAGTAAAAAATGCCCAACTAGTTTGTGACTCCACGCTATGTGGATATGATCGAACTTGTAGGTAAAATCTTTTGTTTGTTCGAGATGTGTACATCAATGATGATGTATCAATGCAAGGGAGGATATGTATATAAGATCCTAGTCATTATGTATAATTTAGATATCCTTGGATTTAGATTGTCGCTGACAGCCCGTATTCAAAAAGCAAGTAGGAAGCTGTCTAATCAAGTTCACAGTTAGAATCCGGTTAATATGATATTCCCTGATATCCAATAGGAGTAACTGCAAACATTTCGGTTCTAAATAAATTTCCATCATCTAACAAACTAACCACAACTGTTAAACAACAATCTTATTTGAGAAGGATTTGACAAATAAAGTGAATTAAGTTGAACGTCAGTATGCGGATAACAAGTTTCAAGGGCACTCCACTAGATTATTTCAAGGTCATCCACATACTAATCACGGTGGACCTACTCAACACGGGGTCAATAGTTTATACAAATATTAGCAGACTTAGCGATCTTAGTTCCATGAGGTAGTAGTTATCCATAACTTATTATCAAATGCTATTACTATGCACCGATTAACATTTTAAAGTATGCTTTGTTTCATGTAATTACGAAATAAACTGTCAAACTTTCCTTTTTTTTACTGCCAGATTTACTTGGTTCTGTATCGATTGCTCAGATCCTCCCATACTTACTGGAATCAAATGACCTATTTACTCAAAGTCAATTAGTAATGAATTCATGCCTGCCGGATAATTCTCTGGATTATAAGCCCGGTTTAAATCATGTCAAACCTCCTAACAAACAAGCTTCGAGGTCTGGTTTGGAAGATAGTGTGACAAATTTTACCGGGGATTCTCTCCCTAACAACATGACGGAGAAAACTGATAATCCTTCCTCTTCGTTGTTTATCCGCCCCGACCAGACGTCTCCACAGAGCAGATCAGCTTCTTGTGAGATTACAGTCACGAATATTGAACTAAACAATCAAAACACAGAACCAGTAAATAGTATATCATTTGGGAACGACGAAACTAATGACTTAGCCTAGGAATCAATGTTAGGATACATAATATTTAATCATAGATGAAATAGTTTCCCTCCTATAACGTCTTTCTTATCAAACCGCATCAAATTTGAAAGGACTGAGAAGATAAAGCGCCTTCTTGCTTTCAGCGCCATTCCGTTCAAAAGATTACTGCTTATTAAGTTCTATGCTGAAAACAAATATTTGAAGTGGTTTTACATGACATAAAAATAGATAATTATAATACTTAACAAAATATGCACTAGCGATTATTTGTGCCGGTATAAAAAGGGTGGTTTCAACGTTTATCTTCTTCTCAAGATCTTTTCATTCAGTAATTATAAAAAAGACGAAATTTGTACATTCTTCTAAATTCTTTACTTACAGACAGAATGAGGGTTGTAGTTACTAATTTGCACTTTCCAATTTATACACACTATACATTCAGTCTTTAATGATATACAGCTACCTCATCTCTCTGTACACCAGGTTTAATACGTATTCGTTATTCTTGTTTCGTGTTGTTGATGATGCAAAACATACAAATTAGAAGATCCTCTTAATCATTCCTATAATTTACCCATATATATATATATATATATACTCACCTATAAATATGTATACATGAACCTACTTTTTACAGCTTTTAATTTTTTGTCCCGTTTAATGATTTCAGATTATTTATATCGTAAACAAAAATTATAAATTTGGCAAACTTTTTTATTATCTATACATTTGTTGTCTTGCTTAAATAATTTTACTATCTACTGATAATGATTTAAACTGTTATGATTTCAAACTACTGATATGATTTCTATTCACTCGACTATTGTGTATTAATTGAACATTGAGAGTAAAGACAATAATGATAATTGTTATTGACGGACGAAGAGCGCCATCTCTTGATTTTGTGATTTGAATCTAACTCAACTAATTTATTTATGGGTGAACAAATATTACATAAATACACTAATGAGTGGATCAGGAACTCGGGGTACTCTTATACTTTGGTTGCTTTCACCTTTTACTATTTTCTTTGCCTACAAAAATCCATAATGTATTTAACTAATGTTGTGTGATATCTTGAATATGGAATTAACATCTTACTTCTCTTCCTATCTTGTTTTTGTTTTGTGCCTGTACTCCAAATGTAGATGTGTTAATAACCGTGATTTAAATATTAAAATAATATTGTAAGTCTATGTTTGTCTCTCTCCATATATATACATATATATACTTCAAACTATTATGTGAACGTAAATTCGAAGTTCCAGGTTCCCATAGATATTCTAACGTGTTATGAGAGGAACTTCAGCTAGACTGTAGATGCCTTTTACTATTAGCGCATCTATTTTTTTGACACACACAATTATCTTTCGTAAACAGATATAAAGCAAAACACAAGATGTTATCGTAAGTAATCTTTCAAAAAATTAACGAGTACGATAGCAATCTACATAATTAGTACAATTTGACACAGTTTATTGGTTAAGAATTACATGTTAAGGGCTCAACTTGTCGGCTAAGCTTCGTAGACCAATCACTCTAATTTAGAATTTTACAAAAATGGTAAATATTATGCATATGTAAATGGAATAGTTGGCTTTAATGCGCTAAGTAGTTAGCTCGTTTATTGAAATAGTATTGAACACCTGAAAAAATTAGCAGGACGACGTAGATCCCAGCAGCTATAAAACAGTTATTTGACACCATTACATAAGCTTCCTCCACATGTAAGGGAGCATAGCCACTAGCAGCCCAAGCTGTTTCATTTAGTGGTATGTCTTCAGAGAATGCGACTGAGTTTACGCGTGCAAAAACACCCATAAGAAGCTGTAAACAAAACAATCAGACAAGATGGGGTTAGAACTAACGACTAATAGAAAACCTATATAGCAGGATAAGTCATGATACTAGTAAATGACCATGAATTATTCCAATGCATTAGAACATTATAAGGCAGAATAATGGTTATATCTAACTGCAGGAAAAATAAAGTATTCAATAAATGGGTGACGGTATTAGCAGTACACACACTTAAGATGCTAAAATATCTAACTTGTAAAATCTCAACCAAAAATAAACATGCTTTTTTGAAGCTTCCACCACTATGAAATAAAGTGCTGGGAAGTTAAGTTTTCTCATTTTATGGAAGCAGGTGTTATATCCTGGTCACAAGGCATGGTAGTAAAATTTTAGTGACCCAAAAGAGTTACGTCTAAAGTTTGACGTGAGAGCTTTACATTGAATTTAACTTCCCTGTGGACAAGTGATAACGGCGGATTTGTAATACAAATGGAATCGACGCTTGTGACAAAATGCAACGATAATTATGCTTTTAAGCTTGTCTAATTCACGCTCCTTTTATTTTACTGATAACGTTGAGTGATTACTACGTATAATTTCTCATCTACCCATAGAGTAAAGCACAAAGTATAACTACTCCATTGATTAGATAAAAAATATTTTACGAAGTTCCAGCAGTAATATTCCTGATTAGAGCTTGTAGTTTGGGCTATGTATGACTGCAACAACGTCAGTGGTTTCAGCATGGTCACTGAACTGTATGTCTACTTACATAATACGGACGCTCGGCACTTACCTACTGAAATTTTTAGTTACATGTTTCAATGGCAAAGTACAGGATATCTTAGTGGTTAAAACACTTGAGTTTCACATACTAGACAGTGGTTTGGACGTCGTTTTAGCTATTTCGATCTGGACAGTCAGACAATATCGCTAATTTTAAGAGTACAGCTAAAACTGAGTATGTAAATCTAACCCGACCGTTGTTGCTACCTTGACGTGGTGGTCGGGCTTGCCTATCGTGATGAAGCAACCGAGCTATACTGGCTGGAACAACTGTTCCTCAAGGTCCTACCATGTCAGACAGGTCGGTTGAAGAGCGGTTTGTCTAAAAGCAACAAACCCAAGGTCCGAAGGCGAAGTCGTACTGCTGACTGTACAGAGGTGTGACAGCAGTAAGGTGCTTCCTGCAGACAACCAGCATGACAGCGATGCTGCCTTCCCACAAGGAGGGGTGGGGTTAGAAAAGGTCGACCCTAAAAATGCACACCTCACCTTACCTCACGGATTTCCGTCTCCGGTGGTAAGGCCCTTTGAAGAACGGAGCTAACACGTCACAAACCTCTCACGAAAAGGCCGTGCGCGACCGGCCTCGAGCAGTTGTTCCTTGGGCACTGCGGTCACGCTCTCAGGTCACTGAGACCGCCTCTAATCCAATTTCCTTTTCAGGTACCTCCAGAAGAACCCTTCCACGGTGTGGGCAACCGGGAAGTGATAACCGCCCTCATACCTCTAACAGCACTCGAGACCACTGTATTCATAATCAACCTTCCTCTTCAATTCCTATTATTCCTCCTACATCGACTTTCAACTCTAAACTTCCTTTTCGGCTACCTCCTCAAGTGCCATCATAGCCAACGATTCTAGCGCTCGAAACACTGTCCCGGGTCTACTGAAACCTCGCTCCAAACTACACATTGGAGCCTTCAACGTACGCACCCTATGTCAAATTGGTCAGCAGGCTTCCTTGGCTAAAACCCTAGAGTCTCTTTCCATTGATGTATGCTGTGTCTCCGAAACACGCATACAGGATTCCAGTGTGGTCATTCACCTGACCTCACCTCTCCAAAACGGAGAGCCAACGAGATACACCCTCCGTGTATCCGGTGACCCGATGGCCAGTTCTCGTGGACTGGCAGGTGTAGGCATAGCACTAAGCATGAGGGCAGAACAAGCACTGCTAGAGTGGATCCCCGTCAACAGTCGTCTATGTGCTGTTCGGCTAAACGGCTCCGTAAGAACTCGGAAGGATAGGGACACACGTCGTTGCCTTTTTGTCGTTTCTGCCTACGCTCCCACTGACTGCAGCTCAGATGATGTGAAAGATGAATTTTACAGAAAGCTGTCCGAACTTCTTCAGAAAGCCAAACGCTCAGACATAGTACTCGTAGCAGGTGACTTTAATGCTCAGATAGGTAGCTTAAACCAAACAGAAAGGCATTTAGGTGGATATTTTAGCATTCCGGCAAAGCGAACAGATAATGGTGACCGTCTGCTGCAACTGTGCTCAGACAATCGCTTATTTTTAGCAAACACAAATTTTAAGCATAAGGAGAGACATCGTCTAACATGGCGACCCCCTAATACCCTGCGTCTAACCTCACTATTACTTACCCGGTGATCCCAGCAGATGCCAGCAATATTTCTAAGGCATCTGTGGCCAAATACTAATAGCTTACGAGTGTCTCCTAGTTGTAGAGTAGATGAAGGCCAGTTGAACTGTTCTCTGAAATGTTCCGCCCATCGTTCTAAACGTCTGGGCTGGGAGCAGATGAGAGTATTGTCTTTTTCCGAAATAATCTCACTTACACTTGACTTATTAATTCCAGTTTCTTTTATTAGTCTGTAAAGCTGTCTTGTGTTCCCTATAGTCGCCGCCTTTTCCATCTCTTTTGCTTTGATTGCCCACCACTGCTCACGGTGGTGGTGCACAGGATGATTTTGACGCTTTCTTATATATTGGGACGATAAGTGATTGTGACCAGTCAGATGGGATAACGTCTAACTCCCAGATCTTAGCTAAAATATTAGTCAATCTAATCGCTAAAATTGGACCACCATCCTTAAAGACCTATGGAGCCAGTCCATCTGGACCAGCACATATGTGCCTGGTCCTACGTTGTAGCTGACTGACTGACTGATGTAAATCTAATTGTCTATGGTGTTCATCTATATTAGTTTACCAAGAAAAGGTATAACAAGTAACTTACTGAAGACCTTAACAAGATCCGAATAGTCAATGGACACAGCTTCTTTATTAATCGTGCCCATGTTCTGACAAATTTTGAGTATCAATAGTTTGAAAAGTTTGTTAATATCCACTAGTTTTATACAGGTCGTTTTTCTAACAAATCGTAACTATAAATTACATTATTTCAGTAAGACCGCTTACGCAGACTTTAGAAATACACTTTCAGTAACCTCATTTTAGAATGGAATGCTCTTTTAATTCAGTCAGTTATCTAAAACGTAGGACCAAGCACATATATGCATCGGCCCGAATTCGCATACCTCATTAGCACAAGATGAACATGAAATCCATAGAAGCAGTTACTTTAATGGTAGACTGGAAAAAGACTGCATATAAGGACATGATATAGGGAGAGAGAATTGGTTCATGGAAGGAAAGGTAGAAAAGTAAATTTAATCTCAGTTTTAAATGTGAACACATGAATTAGAGATGGAATTTTGTAACAGGTTCATTACTTAGAATAAGAATTTCTTATGAATAATCAGGTACATGTCCTCAGACGAATGCGTCACGAAATCCCAAACCACATGGTGAATCTTACGGGACTTATGTGCTAAGTACTACAGGCGGTGCATGGCTACATTTGAATTTTGTATATCCATGTCGGAAATATACCGTGCATTGACAATTTGAGATACTAAGGATTAAAGGATATGGTTCAGAAGACACATAACGTGCAACTAAGTATCCTGTTCTAGTACGTTAGAACTATTGCGGATGCCTGTATTGTTCGTAAATGTAACTGGATCAGAAGCCCACGATACTGTAGGTGTGGTTTTGGTTACGACGATTTTTGAGGAAAAGAAAATATGCACAGGTAAGGGTGGTGATGATCAACAAAGATCACACAGAAAATTAGCCAACTCAACTTAAGGAATCCAGGTTATGGGCTGAGAAGTAATATGAAACTAAAACCTTGTTGTTTGTAAAGAGGGAAATCTTCCCCATTTACGGGATATAGTTATGTACGAACTCAAAAGTCTATAAATCGAGGTACTGTATTTTGTATATTCGGTTTTTGGTAATAAAGTTAAAGAAGTTACACTTCACATGAATGGATAGATTGTTGAAATATCACTTAACTTAAGAATAAAACGCCCGTTTGTTGAGCCCCAACATTTACAACAAAATGTAGACATAATTTTTAGGTTTATATAGTTCACTTAAACTTTTAGACTGACAGTAGGATTATCGTGAATTAAAGAACGGATAGCTAGAATCACCGGCTTTTTCCTTAGTTTTCATATAGAAACGAATTTGACAAAAAGGTGACTCTTGGCCCATCTTATTTAACAGGTTTTAAAATGGGGAACATTAAAATATGTGACTATAACTGATTCGTGCCAAACATTATAAATTACAGCCAATTCATCACAAATGAACACCCACTTAAAACAAGGAACAAGGTAATATCAAAAGTATGATGGAAACTAGCTTGGATTCAGAAGTCTGAAAAACATCTACAAGTCTCTGACAAATGGTTTTGGATTTAGTTACTTACGCCCGTGTAACTTGTCATGACCTTAAAATACATTTTCATGAAAATTAGCTGATTTTCTAACATAAAAACGTTGTATGCAATGTCTGGAGGGAAGATATCAAGTAGACGAACTGGAACGTCCATTATTCATTGAATTACTTCATCTTTATACGTGAAGGAATCTAAGGAAGATACCGGATTGCATGATGGATGGTCAAACAAACCTTATCAAGTAAATATTGAGTTTAATTTAAAGAAAATATCCGATAGGTGAGAAATGAGATGGCTGGAATAAAAACTAGTTCTACATAACGACTCACCGGACGAGTTGGGTTTTTTTTGGACGTTGTGTAATATTCAAAAGAGAATGAGGACTTCTGCAAACCTAGGATATAAGTTAAGTACATTAAATATACCTTCTGGATAAAGTATGGGTTGCCAGAAGTGCGTAGATGTAACTTTCACATTTGATATAATCCTAAACAACCACTATACCGTTACAAACGTTTGCACTTCCAGCAACCCATACTTAGCCCACAAATTAGGTAACGA
The DNA here is from genome assembly GCA_944470405.2 of Schistosoma mattheei. Lineage (NCBI taxonomy): Eukaryota > Metazoa > Platyhelminthes > Trematoda > Strigeidida > Schistosomatidae > Schistosoma > Schistosoma mattheei. The sequence goes on from OX103947.1 coordinate 45,531,763, forward strand.
TGGCTAGCTTACGAATCTTAATGAGAAAATGTGGTATTTGTACTAACTGATGATTCCTTTGTACTTGATGGTACGCTTAAGAGTATTGTCTTTGGAATTCGTAATAATGATTACGAATTCCAAACACAATACGTTCAGTTGAGGTCACCTAATTTTACACACCTGAAATTACACTATTCCCGGAGTTCACAGTTAGAAAATCAGTTTAAGTACTCTTAATCATTATAGAATATTCTCCTAAATTCACTTGATGAAAGTAATTAAAATTTGTCAACGGTTAAGACGAGATAGTTCTTTTCAGAATTCACATCTGGATATGACAAATCTCCGCTATTTAATTCTTTTTAAAGACTTACGAGCATCAATATCCCCCAAACACTGAGAAGAAGAAGGACTACCGAGCACTTTGGCCCTACGAGCGCCATTTTTATACTGCGCGCCTGTTCTCTAATCCTTAAACTGCCTCAATCCAAATAGTGGCTTGATTATACCTTTTGATATGTATATGAGTTGTACAATACTATACTTTGTTGTGAAACGGAAGAATTTGGATAAAATCAATGTTCGTTGTTAAATTGTCAATATTAAGCGTTTACTGTCCACTTAGAGAGTTGATGCTGGATATGGGAAGAAAATTTTGCACTTATTATTTAATTCTCATTTGTACATTTTACTTCGTCCGATTTTTTATACCAGGAATTTGCGATGGGCTACCATGTACCATCAGTTGAAGACAAGTGTAAATATCCTTAATTGATTGAAGTGAAACTTCCAGTGAAAACCGAACTATTACTTGCAGCACTGACCCTGTAGTTGAACAGGAAGTTGTTCTAAAATTCTTGTAGGGTCAGTGAAATGTCACTGTGCCCAAGCCAAATCATACGAAAGTTTGGTCACTGAATGTGAAACAGTTCACTAATACTAGTCAAGGTCAAGGGCAACGAACGCGCATCAATTTATGGACGGCCCATGCAGCAGTGATCGCACTCTGCTCCTTGTACCTACTCTGTAATAACTTCGTTTGTGTTGTACGATCATCAAGGTAGCGATTGTACCTGGATACTACGAAAGGTTGATCAATGTTAGATACTTAGCACGAGGTATGACTACGACGCTATCTGGTTGTTAGCACCATTGCCGTCTAAATCAGCTAGGCTTCTGAGTTTTTGACATAGATCATCTACATTCCAGATACTACACGCTTATAGAATAGTGAAAAGGGATAATTATTCTCGCGCCAAAAATTCTTGTTTTTAATGTTTGGGGGGATGAAAATTGGTACATTCTGACAACTCAGGTTGAGTGATTAAAAGTGTCCCAAAAACATCATGGTAATGTCGAATAATTACGGCTCAACTATTTATTTCCTTTCTTATTTTGCGCTGGCATTACATTTCCTACTATCCCATATTGAACTTTGAGATCTTTTTACTCGGTTGAAATCATAACCTCGTGCTCTAATTGTACTGTTTCATGATCTGAGAAAAACCTACTACAGCAATCAGCTTGGCTTATTTGAAATGGAAAAACGAAGGGTAACTGCCAGTACCAAATTCAATGCAAGAAGCTTCTGTTTTACTTATTTTTTGTTAGGTCGTAAAACGAAACCTGATATATCAGTAAAATTATCGTGAAGATAAGTTCCATATACATATATCGAACACTATCCGCGTTGGAGTCATTTTTTCGCTCCGTTTACATTATATTCATACATTTGTCACTTAATACATGTCAGACTGAATACGGAGTGAAAGCCTGTAAGATAAGTATGAGATGTCACCGGAAGAATTAGAAAATCCTTGGAATAAGAAAGCATTACTCCACTAATTGGACCGTAGTGGCTTTGAGTTACTCTGTGCTCGATCGGAGAATTATTTTCACGAGACATATTATATCTGATGTAACTTGCTATCCTCTCTCCTTCAGTTACCAAAGAAGTGTGCAGCTTAATTTCGATTCCCCTAACCATGCGTCCTTTTAAGACTTGAGACAATGAACCATCTGTTGTCATTAGACGGCCAAATAATTCAAAGGCTCTATCAGGGAGAAACATTAGGTAATAGGTCACCACCACAAATTGTAGTGGCTAGGCTTCGGTTATCAATCACACTGATAACGGTTGATAAATAGATCTCAACGGTGTATGAATTCAAAAGGCTATACAAACGCTCGACTACAGTTTATTAATAGATAGTGTGGATAACAAAGTTACAAGCACATCGAGGGAATTTGAACAGAAAGTCTAATGCACGCGAGCAAGTGAACTCAGAGGTGGATTCAGAGTCAATATATGCCTTATGCACAAAGGCATATAGACGATTCGGCAGTTCGGATCTAAAATCTCATAAATAACACGAAGGGGAGTGTTTGGACGGCTAAATAAAGAGAATGAGAGTACATCAATGTAGTTGTGTTTTCGCAGTTCAAAGTTTTGAATTTTTCGGCTACGCAATAAGCCTGGGAGCGATTACACCTACCTCAGATCACGTCGACAACTAAAGATGCCAGAGATATTCGAAGTTTGACGACTTACTTTCTGTTACACATTTTCAACCTAGGTGGGCCGACTCATTCAAATCGGGAGTCACAAATGAAGAGGTTAGAGGATATGTTTCAAAGGCTATAGATATATCAGAAAGCGTTTAGTCTAGGCTGGGTAGTAGTTGTAAAAGATGTGTAGCATGGCATGCCCACTAGTGATCTGGCGCGAGTGAGTGAACGAGAGCCTTCACAAGTTGTGTCGAGCAAAACAGATAAGGTTAACATCGGCGTCGAAAACTTACAGAACAATTTATTTTGGGGGTTTATTCGGCTGCAATTAAACGCAACTGAATTTCGTAAATGTGCCCTTCAGCTTAGCAACCAATCAGAATGAGGCGGGATTATTACATCCGCCATCTTTGTAAGCAATGGCGGTCGGCTTTCTTCGTTTTGTGCTTCTTTCAGCTAGTTCTTTTGTGTAGCTATGTAATTTAATGTCTCAGTGTGCTAAAATACCGCAGTTGATGTAATGTCCTATATGTTGGTGTGAAGTTTATTTCGAATCAGCGATGTTTTCTGGGCTTTTGCTGCTTCTACTCAAGTCAATGTATTTCTTCAGGCAATCTGGCTAGTCTTGTGTTATAAAATGTCGGCCGCGTTTCTTCGTTCTGTGTTTTTTCCGCTATTTCCTTTGTGTAGCTACAGAATTTAATGTTTCAGTGTGCTAAAATCCAGAAGTTAGTGTAATACTCTAAACGTTGGAGCAAAAGTTTTCCTGATTTTGCTTTGTTTTCTGGGTTTTACCTGCTGCTACTGAAGTCACTGTATTTGTTCAGCTAAGCTGGCTAGTACTAACGTAAGACCTTACGTTTTTAAACGACAATCGGTTATGTTTTACCTTGTTTCCTAGATATCCAAAGCCGAAGTTCGTCTTTATTTAGCTAAAATATTTGTTGCTGCCGCTTGTGACTCTAACTGTTCGCATGTTCTTTCCTAACTGTCCTTTATGATGTTATCGGCAAAATGGAAGGAAAAAATACGCGTTTTTTAAATTTTCTTCAGTATTATGGACAACACTATCCCACCAACGAGTCAAACTAATACAGAGTGTCCAGCAGTAGGGTATATCGGTATTGATTTCGAAATGACCCAGACTTCCGACAACTATAGATGAAGTCACAGATGCTACCAACCTATTGCAGAGGGTTTGTTATGAAAAATATGCCATATAGCAGTAATAGAGGGGTCGTACTCATTACGCAGTGCGTTAAAGCAAGCTTAACATTGAAAAGCTGGAAATCTGCTACCAGTGTGTAGTGTATGTTTGCTGTTTTGGCCATGAAAGGAAGCCGAAGGGTCATGATCAGGGAGTAAAAAGGTAACTAACTGTTATTAAGCTCACTTTTTTATAGATCATATTTCACCACTCGTACATTTGTGTTTTTTTACGGTATGATGTCAGCTGGTACCTAATATGTTCACCCTTACGATGAAAAGTACCCGCAAATTTTCACCTTCATATTCGAATTATTTTTGGACAACTCTCTTACAGTCTGAGTGCTTCGTACACCCCGAGAAACTCTATTTCTACAACATTCGTAGTTACAGTATAACTTTCTCACGCAGTAAATTCAAGGTAGACACTAGTCTTTCTAAATAAGCCTGTTAAGCTAATATCCGTATTCTCTATTTCAGTTGATCGATGAAGACATGTACCACGTGCATCTGCTGTATACTTCCATTTTACTCCAATTCTAACTGTTATATCTTACTTTTGGATAATAAAATTGCTATATGCAGCAAATACAGACTTATTTGTTTTGATGGAGGTAGGGGGGTTCATGGGATTTTCAGCAGGACCGTATTAATATTCTCAATAAAGAGCTAAGCGAGTGCTTAAACCAGTGTAAGGTACCATACGGGGTGCATTTGAGTTACTAGTGTTCCATTAGTGCGGGTAGGGGCATTGCTTGCTTGTCATTTGAATAAGAAGCTATAAGATAAGGCGCAGGTACGGTTAGGATGTGTAACGCGTGTCCATCCATCAGCTGCCGTGACAACCCATGGTGGTTAGAATAAGCTATGAGATGACCCGAGTCTGTAGGTCTCCCAAGAAAATGACGAAGATATGCACCAAATCACCTTATGAAGAGCACATCCAATCACTTAACCTCTACTCATTAGAGTATAGACGTCTTAGAGGTGACCTAATGGCTTACAATACTTCTGGACATCCCCTAAAACACCTACTTAAGCTTAGTCCCAGAAAATAGAGACACAACATAGCAGGACGGACTGTAGACGCGACTCCTACTCCTTAGGAGTTGTCAAATGCTGGAATCCGCTGCCCGCCGGGCAGGTCCAAGCGACTTCCCAGGAGTCCTTTAGGAGGCAACTGGGCCTATTCTTAAGGATTGAGGATAGTATCATACTATGATTTACCAATTTCTCTTTCATCTTTTATTGTTAACATACCTAGGTTCCCGCCTGGAGGTTTTGGTGATCCCCTGTTACTAGACACGGAAGCCTGTTAAGCGAAAGCTCCTTTCATTCCGTCCACACCCATTGGAACACATGAACTAGATGCTGAGAGGCTCGCTTATCACAAGTCCCTTGCAACGATTAAGTAGATAAAACAAAGTAGCATTAGATTCAAAAGTTTACTCAAGAACTTTCATTAAGAATCGAATATCAAACAAAGGTCTAAACCAAGTTCCCCTTTAAAAGTTGTATTGGTAATGTTAAGCTGCAGTTTTTGTTGTTTTTTGCAAACGAAAGAGTAAAAGAAGTCAAAAAATACTGGAAGTGATTGTGAGACTAAAATAGACGTCCAGCATCCTTTTTATAATCTGCTGTTCGTTGGGTCCCCCGTAAACAGTTCCATAGGGTCATAGTTCCAAGGGCGAAACAGTTTTTAGGATCTGTGAAGGCTCACTCCTGTTGCATTCTAAATAAAAAAAAGTGATGAATTTAGTCAGAAATGTGGAATAGATAAATAACCAAATTACATGTTTTTTAGCAAAGAATTTATGCAGTTGTGATTTACCTTGAGTTCATGAATATTAGATCAGGTCAGCTACTATGACTTGTGCAAAGCATAACATGGGCTTAGTACCGTATTGCAATGCTTTTATTATTTTGCTCCCATTTAAGTATTCCCATGCATCTGCGTCTAGTTTAACAGGAAAATATACAAGCAGAGTAAGTGTCTGATAAACTAAAAGTCTCAGTTGTCAAAAAGATTTTTAACATTTTTCCACAGCCAGCTGCATTTAATTGAGACACAGAACACTCATCTTCTAAGACTGTATACTGCTGTTTTGCGGGTAACTAAAAGCTCAGACACTTAGCGATCTTGCTACCGATGTTATTGCTGGGGAAATTGTTTAATGACGGTGGTCATGAAATACGGTCAGTGATAGATGTACAGTTTAGAAATAAACACCAAACATACTTGTCGCTATCTTATAATGTATGTCAGCAACAGCATCAAAGGCACGTTTTTTCCTATTTTTAACCAGACTGATCTAAATCCGTATACACATTAGAAACAGGCAACTCTATTATTATTATTATTCACAAACATCTTATGGGTACATAAGTGTTGTGAAGAAACCATTTCGGGTTTCTTCAAAAAAATGCAATAATACACAATTTTCAATAATGTCAGCATTCTACTGGCCATTAAAAAAAATTTTGAGCAATAATAGTAGAATATTAATAATAATAAATCGGGTCTGTGCAATTGAGAAGAATATTGAATTGAGTCTAAAGAAGGAAATGCAGAAAATAAGGGAATAGAAATAAAGGAGACGTGAAGTACACAAACAGTTTAATAGGCGTGTTTATGAACATAAAACAAGAACAAACGACTATGTGTGTATCGTCAAATTAGTAAGAAAAAATAATTAAGAAAAAATAACTTATAATTGCAGTAAGATATGACGCTAGAATAAATGTTTGTGCAGTACATAGTTTGGAGTGATGCTATGAAAGTCTCAATTAAGTGAAAAGGATAATAAAATATCAATATGTATGAGTCATATATGCATAGTGAAGATAAAACGGGTCTGAGAATTTAATTTAAGTGTAACACAAGTTATTGTTTTAATTACAAACTTCGTAATCTTAAGAATAATATTTATTTAGAGGGAAAGAATGGAGTGAAAAGAAGTGAACACCTAGTGAAAAGTTTTGATCCATGATAAGAATAATAATTGTGTAATAAATATCAACCTCAGAAGGAAACCAACAATTTAGGAAAATAAAATAAAAATCCGTTAATGCACTCGGATGAATACATTTAGATTTATGTAATAGTATACAGAGTGAAACCGGATATTAGTATAAATATTTGTGCAATAATAATTAAGATTGATGCTATGAAAGTCAAAATTGATTTTAAAGGACAATCTGGAGTTAAATATGTTTAGAAGGATAAGAAGATACAAAAAGAATATCTAATGTGTCAGGGAACTAATAATGATATTAATAACGGAAATAATGATAAACACGAACATAATCAGATTTCATATATTAAGATAAATAGAAATAAAATAAAATAGATGTGGAAAGATTTAAAGGTTTTATTTTGCTTTTCAAGCAATTAAATGGATGACGGACCTTGTTTGTATAAATCATTATTGAATACATTGATATTCAATAGGTGACATAATCCACTTTCGGAAAGAAAATCGTCAAGGAGACTTTTGAACCGGGTTGTAGTTTCACTGCAACGGAGGTTCACTGGCAGTCTGTTCCACATGGTTGAGTAGCGAATAAGGAAAAAATTCTGACGTAAGTTTGTGTGGGTTCTTGGAATCGCTAGAATATTCTCCTTATTGCGTAGATTGTGGGATGATATCATAAGGTATGAAGGGGTGGATACCGAAGAGTAGGAAATACCGTTAATAAGCCGGTAGATAAAGACAAGATTTAATTTGATACGTCTGATCCAAAGAGGCTCTAAGTTGAGTTGTTGACATCTTTGGTAATAGTCTTTGTTATCGGAATACCCCAGAACAGCTTTAGTGAACCTTCTTTGAACACCTTCAATTCTAATCAGATCAGTATGTCTACAATTACTGTAAACTAAAATACCATATTCAAGAATGGGTAAGATACATTTTCTGTATAGTAACAATCTCGATTCGATATTATTGAAGTTTAGCATTATCAATCCGATGAGCTTTCTAGCTTTGGATACTTGAGATATAATGTGTTCAGAAAAGTTCAGACTGTTGCTATATCTTAAACCCAGGTCACGAACAGTGTTAAGAGGTTTGAGTGTATGTGTCTGTACAGTCAGATTTAAGTTAAGACAGCGACCAATGTGAATAAATCCACTTTTGTCAACATTAAGTGGCATATTCCACGAAATAGTCCATTCGTACAACTTGTTTATTTCCTCTTGGATTACCGCTGAAATATAGCTTTCTTTCATGGGAGAAGAGAACGAATAAACTACTTTCAGGTCATCAGCAAAAAGAAAAGGCTTACCATACTGAAAGAGGGAACACACATCATTGATAAAAAGGAGAAAGAGTAATGGACCAACCACACTTCCTTGTATAACCCCGCTGGTTACATTCACAGGTTTAGAGTAGCATGATCCAAAGCGAACGATTTGGCTACGTTCTTCTAAAAAAGATTTGAGCCAAGATAAAAGGGGATTCTGTATGCCAAATGAAGAGAGTTTTAAAAGAAGAAGTTTGTGTGAGACACTGTCGAAAGCCTTACTAAAATCGAAGTAAAGAATTATCACTGACTGACCAACATCTCTTTTCTGGGTAATTTGATCAAAAAACTCCAGGTGCGATGTGAAACATGAGCGTTTAGTCATAAACCCGTGTTGGGATGGGCTGATCAGACTAGCCGAAAGTAAAAATGATAGTAGCTGTTTGTGGATGATTTTTTCCATGGTTCTTGAGAGCACGGATGTCAAATTAATTGGCCTATAGTTAATAATATCACTACGTGGTCCTGTTTTGAATCTAGGGGTGATAAGGGATGTTTTCCATACAGATGGATAGGTCCCATATTCCATAGATAGATTGAAAAGTTTCAAACAAAATAGTGGAAATTCCCTACTTCCATATTTCACAAATGATGAAGGTATCCCGTCAGGTCCACCATCATAAGACTTTTTCAGGGCAGCTATGGCCTGCTTGATGTTGGAGGGTGTAAAATCAATTTTCGACAGATGTCTGGATGTCAGCATTGGAAATGTAATGATGGAGTTTCCAGTTCCAGCTCAAATTTGGGCTCTACTAACTAAACTGATCTGTTTTGTTACAGGCTTCAAGCACTATACTTAAGTATATCATAATTCGTTCAACTAAACTGAATTATACGACAACCAAGAACACTAAACTAAGCAAGTGTCATAGTTATTGTTTCATTTGCACAGACATGTTGCTCAAAGTAGTTAAATGTACATAATTAAGCTGATAAAACCAAAACACGAAATATAGGCCAGTTGAACTTACCTAAGAAAAAAAGGATACATATATACTGCTTTCATACCGAAGACAACAGGCAGTTGTTCATAGAAACATAGTTTACAGTACAACAAACCTTTCTTCAGTAAAATCATGCACTGACAGTCTATCTGGAAACAATCAGTTATATGAATAAACTCACTATGAATTGAGATATCATCTCAGCGTGCAATGGACGTACACTGTGACGCAGTCAGACGTGGCGAATAAAAATTAAAAACAGCAAAATTAGCTACATAATCTAATTATTTAATTAAAAATACATTATGAAATGACAAATACTGTGGTTACTTGAACGCAAAAATGACAGTGTGCGATACATTAAGTTTACATGGTTGCGTTGCGGATAAGATCATCCGGTTTATTCACTACTACAGTACGGTTCCACGATCTCAGTAAAACCTTACTGCAACCACCAGCCTGGCCTCTTTGAAATAGGGAACAACGTGTAAATTTCAGCAATAAATACTCTCAAGTAGGATCATTAGTCTTCAGTTAAATGTGAAATCACTAACGGAAACGACAGGGTGCACCATCATTATCTAAGTTCCACAACTTTGAAAGCTTATTCACTTAAACTTCACATGCCTTTCTAGGTGGTCTGTCATGCTATACTTTTAGGTGATTTATTCGTTAGTCTCGCTTCAGCCGCTATAATTACAATACTTCAACAAATATGTAGCAACGAATACATTAAGTTATGAAAGGAACAGTTAATAAGATCCTCGTATGAATTGAAGTGTAGTGAAGTATAATTGGTGTAAATCAACGTTAAAATGAAGACTCCAATCGAATTTCCCAAGGTCTATTATTAGAGCAGTACTAATATCATAGCAGACCATAGTTCTACATTGGTAATCCCGACTAAAGAAACGCAACCTCTTATTAGTAATCCTTATTTCCACTTTTAACTTTCTCGATCTATTTTATATTTATGTTAACCCTGTATTCTAATAGTCCTCTGATTAATGCTCACATGTATTATCGTAATGTTATATTGATTAGTTCTCATGACATACTAGCTCAGTTGATAAAAACTGTTCGTCTATATAATCTAATTAGCTTTGATGGTTCGTTAACAAGCTTTAATAGAATTTACATGCTTCAGCAACATAGACTTGTTTAAGCATCAAGCTCTAGCAAATATGACCTGTAAATAACCTAAATATACATTGACTAACAATGCAATCAAGGAATAAATAGTTATCTGGATCTAATTCTCAGTGTTTCCTCAGTTAACACCTCATTCTGTTTTAAACTATGCACTATCCTGCAATATATTTTCTTCCGACCACTGCCTGTCTAATTTCATATTTTCGAGTTCCATTGCCAAACAACAAGGATGACACTACTCCAAAAACATACGGTGAGTTTCAGACATAAGTTTTCTGCAATCATAAGCTCATTTTAGATGACTCGTTCAATAACAACCACATAATTATCTGGATTCATTCAATTGTTCTGATCCGAGCGAGTGACAAAAACCTCAACAGCATCAAGCACCCTGGAAGTGATTGCCATACTGCATGTTTTATTCTGGATGCTTTTGGATCATTACTATTCACGAATGGCGTTATATATGTCGTCCACTGAATAATCTAATTTTCAAAAATAATCCAGGCGAGTTCAACTATTTTACTTAATGATTTTTTGTACTTAACATGTATATGTTTTCCAGTTGCTTTTGCCATATATTTGTAAGTGTCCCTAGGCTAAATGCAGTAACTTCTTATGGAATGTTTATAACGCGTCATATTCCTGCCTGAAGTTTCACAAGCAGTCTTAACTTTAAAATTATTTTCTGGTCATGTTCATTATTTTTAAATTGTCATATACGTCAACAACCTGCATGTTAACCTGGCCCATACATACGTTACACTATATCTTCATGTCTTCTAAATTTAGAAATCATCTGAATCGCCTTTAACATTTATCAGTAAACCCATCATAGTCGTTGTTGCTAATCGTATTTGGGTTTATGGATTGGTTTATCATATTAGCAGCCTAAAATGCGAACATAGTTTAGATAATAAGATTAAAAATTTAGGTACTATCAACTGCACTAGTAAAATAACTAAATCCCTAGGTAGCTGTTGGCTAAACAAACGTTTAAAATCAAAACTCCGTAGCCTACTAGAATTAACACTAAACGAATCTTTCTGAATTAAAATTTATAATTAAATTAGGCGTCTCGGATTCTTTAACGTTATAAATTTCTGATAATTTCGAATCACCTAAAGCAACAATACCTATTTTTCCACTGACTAATCCTCAATCAACACTATAACTAGTTAAACGTAATAGTTTCAGGATATCGTCATAAAGCATTGTCATGACTTGACAATCACGTAATATGATTGATAAAATTAATGAAACTATTAACAAAATCGGTCAGCAAATTGACTTATAATTATCACTAGTGTTGTTTTTCTTTTATCTTCATTCACTACAGATGATTACAGTATGTTTCTCTATCAGTTGCTCATTCAGTAAATATCTCAAAACCTTGTCAGTCTAATTGATGGTTTAGCGACACAATCATGCATGCAAATAATCAGTATAAGCAGTCGAGCAAATCTCCTGCAAACTGAAAACATCAATGTCGAATTTACCCCAACACTGACTAAGGTTCAAGCCATTATCATAGACATGAGTTGGGAGTGTACTCCCCTTGGTTACAACTTATGTACTCCCTGATAATCACATGAGCATCACTCACGGTTAATCATCTTGTAAAAACTTATTTAGCCGAGTACATCTTACAGCACCACATCACCTAGTAATGTGACACAGGCTTAACTGATTTCAGTAACTTATAATCACCATATCTCAATTAAATCGTATTCTGCCTGCATACGTGCAACTAACTTGTATGCACCATCAGCCGGCAAGTATAAATATAAACAAATAGTCTATCGCAGATCAGAACATTGAGTCTAGAGCATGTCTCTTACGAATACACTCATGTTTAACGATTTGTTCCTAGCTATCTCTCCAAAATTCATATAATTATCACTCACGTATTTAAATTTTGTCTTGATAACCATTCATGAGTGTTAGTAGTATTACTAAATTCTATCACGGTCAAGTAAAAATGAGGTTGAGAAAATCTCCCCGTAACTAAATAAACCGTATCAAAATAACTGGAACACTAGTTGGAATTCTTCTCTACGGTAATACTTTTGTTCCTTCAGTTAGCCTACTAATACAGATGCAATTGGAATTCAACTCATATGGACAACTTACCGGCATAATCGTTATTTGATTTCATAATTTTAACCAAAACTAATACCAATATTAACATTTCTACAATATTCATTACTTTAATATTTCTAAACACAAAATACTTACTACCTATACGTTAAGTTATTAACCAACGGCTATTAACACGCATCTTCGTATTATTATTATTATGATTGTAATCCCATTTTTTATAGCTCAAATAATCTTCACCCAAATTTTCATTTCAAGCGTGTTAAGCATGAAGGCAGATATTTTAAAATTATTACATGTATTCCTCGACCAGATGCTGCCGCCTTTTTGGTTTATCTTTCAGCTTATCATTACCCGGGGGATTCTTACTAGTTTTGGTAACCTTCGGCGCACGACAATCCCATCCACTTCGGTATCGAACCAACATCACTTTGATTCTGGTGGGAGAGTAGTGTAGTGGCACTGGACAATAGCCATACAATCCACAAAGCTGTGAACACGAGACTACTCAGAAAATAGATGTTCAGTATTTAACGCGGAGAAATACCTAACGATGGAGAAGGCGCGAGCAAGGAGTTGAATGGATTGGAGTTTATCGAATGGCATGGCTCGGCCATGCAGGCGTGGTTCTTGTTGAATATTACCTTATATCTTTTATTCATATTAAATATATTGTTCTTTCTCTAGCCTAAGCTTGTTCTTCTTCATGTATTGGTAGTTGTTACGATACAATGAGTTGGTGTAGACGATGATGTGACTTCCACGTAAGATCTTATAGATTAGGCAGTTATATCATGACAAATCTACAATTTTAGGATTAGGTCTATTATTAGAGCAGTACTAATATCATAGTAAACCATAATTCTACAAGGATTTATTGAAGTATTTGACAGAAACTCATGATTTTATTTAATAGTACGACTTCAAAGTTGCCTAGTATACATAATAAGTCAACCGTATATAGTGGAATCAAGCGAAGATTGCTTTATTATTATTGACCACAACAATTTCAAATAATTTGTTTCTGTGTCAACTATATTCCCAAATTGTTTGCCCGTATTTCCCCCATTTTTGTTTTACGTTGGATGTGTGCTAACCTCTTCAGGAACATTATATTTCGGTTGGCTCGGCTATAATAAAGTACACGTCAAATATTTAACCAGAACCTTCGTTATTCCATACCGTTTTTGACTTCTCAAATACTTCATTCAAAGCCCACAAAATGACGATTGATGGTTGATTTATTTTTTCATAATTTCGTAACCTGTTATTCTGATAAGCTGAATGTCCCGAAAGTCCTTTCAAAGTTCTGTATTCAACAGTTGTCTTTTCCTGAGGTCACTACGATCGAATTATAGGTGTTTAACTAACATAGTCATGACTGTCTATTTCTACCGGTGACAACTCACAATGGTCTTTCAGGCTTTTGGTTTGGGTTGACTCTGAAATGTGGTATATGACCAATATATGAATACAATATGAACGGGGTAAAACAATGACTACAACACGAGTAATTCCCAATATAAAACAACATTCATGCCGGACATAATCAGAAGGTTTTCTTTTACGACTAGACAAAAGACATCGATAATATGCAAAACAGAAATTAAACTTGTGCACAAAATAGGGCTACTCAATTCCATGCTAGCGAGTAACCCTCGTTTTACAGATATAAAAAACTGGACTGATAGTGAATAGGTCTTTATGTAGATCTTAGACTGTCCAGTAGACCGCGAGGTTATCTTTTCAAGCACACAAAGCTTTTCAACACTCAATACAAAATAATGGGAGAGATAATACACATAAAAAATAAGGAAATGAATGAACACTTGAGTTATAATGTTCAGAAATTTACTTAGATGTCTGTGGTCGATGCTTAACCAATCAACCTAAGTTGTTGCAACTGTCCAATCAGTGATACCCTATATAGAAGTCTCACCATTGTCTAAACTGAGCCGTCCTTTCGTGACAATAGGTGGTTGTCGATAAAGTCGTCTGGAGAGTAAATCTGGGCTGTAAGAGATAATATATTTCATATGAAAAGGAAAACGTTGCGTGAGGCTACCACGCCTGAGTAGCCGAGCCATGCCATACCGGTTAAGTGTTCCCGCACTCACCATTTCTGACCTCTCCCTGCCAAATAATGGGTGTGAATCTTCTCAGTTATCGTATGTCTAGCTTCGAGGTTCATGTGGTTGAGAACCAACAGCACAGTGTTTTCGCACTACGGAAGCTTTTGACTATATATTAGGTTAGCTGCACTGCTGAGGAATTTTATTTTTTTGATGCAACTTCACATAGTAGCACTTTCCTAATTCAGCACATCGATTGTGTTTTAATATAATGATTGAGAGGGGGGATCCGAAGAAGCGTCGCACAGTATACAGAACGATGTGGTTTGATGTTTTCGAATAAACCTTGGCTTTGTCGAGTTCTTTTTACTTTCAGACCAAACAGTTGAAGTCTGGTCATTGGAGTTATTATGACATCCTTGTCGTAATTTTATTCAGGTGTTTAATGATCTTACTTCTTGGCGATCCTGCTGCAAGCATCGGTCTGAAAGTTCCTGGTTCATTTTCTCTGTGACTTCAGTAATGCATATACTTGCTATGTTTATCGTGGGTGATTATGAATGGTGCTGCATTTTCAAATTACGGACTTTTGCCGTTTAAATTTGCTTCCATTAACTGACATACACCATGTACACTTAGTTTTGTGTGGTTTCTATAAGCACAATCGAGGTTCGCTCATCGGATCTTTGTTTACTTCCCCTTGGCTTGTTTTGCGCCAGAAGGTGCAAAGGTAATCAGTAAATCTGTGGAGTAACTCAGTTTTGTCGTCATCCACTCTACCGCTCTCCCCGTTCAATACGTAAAACTTAACTTCTGATGTTAGGCTAGAATGAAAAACCAACAATTCGCAGAGGAAAGAGTACCTTTCTCCTCATTTCATAACCTCAGGTTTTGAAGTTTAAGTTCTATGTCAATCGATATGTACTATAATGAATCATAGTCAAAACATGTTTTACCCCATTCTCTTATATATAGGTCGATATTTACGGATGTGGAAGGCGGGGATTCAGAAGTGTCGGTGTGATATGCAACCAGTCTGTCAGTGTTATGTATTTACTAGTACTCTAAGACCTCGATACCTGCTAAAATTTACCGGGATGTCTCCAAATGTTGTGAGATAATAAAGATTATTGCTAAGGACGCGGTAACGTTAGGACTTCAGATTGTACGGCTCGTCAGTTATCCGATACTGCCATTAATACACCTATAAGATGTCGTCTAGAGAACGGGATTAACTACGTCTCACCATCGTGGAAAGGATGCTGATCATCTGTGGAGATTATGAAGAAGGAAGGCCAATACCATAATTAAACGTAGAAATAAAACCTGCTGAGTTTGGACCGGAGCATTAATGTTATAACTTGTGCAATAGGGATAAATAGATGGAATATGATCACGGTGTACTTAAGTAGGTAAGGACCCCCTTGAATCTCAAAACTACACTAAAGAGGACGTTATTTAGGGACAGACGTTGAAAGGGTTGAAAAAAGCATAGGCTAACAACTGCAGTACGAATCAGTAGGCTATGGAGAGTTTTTCTTGGGGGGGTAGTGTTACAGGAAAACTGAAGACATTTGACGAATTAAAACCCTTTTATTGTATACTTATAATTTACTGTGTTTTTGGATGTATTTGTTTTACTTAACTTTTGAACTTGTTTGTTTACATCATTATTTCGGGTTTGGTTTCCCTTTGTCGTTGGTTTGGTATTTGGTAGTTTTGTCTCCGGGAGCCTACAAAATTGAAGGTTTGTTTTGTGATTGTTATCATTATTGTTGTTGGAACGACATTTGGTCGACTATTTGTGAATTGCGAATAAATTTGGTATCTAAACTGGAGTTTGATCGAAAGTCCGTACTTCAATAATTGAAACGAGCAAAACTTGGACGTAACAGGTAGTGATGAGACTATGGATTAAATCCTTCAAGCAGAGCGTCAACAGACCTGTTCTCTGAACTGTCGGCTCTTGCCTTTTTTTATTTCCCTGTGAAATCATAGAGCGTCTGTTCTGTGGTAGCTTTAGAGACCACCATTTACTAGCAAGCTTCTTTTTAGATCGGCAGCACAGTTTTAGGAAGAGGCATTCCTTTGGCAGAGAGTTGGTGAATGAAATAGATAGATGTACTAACATCTTTGATCTTAACTATAGAGTAGGTATCATGCGTCTCAACATTTTGAATAATGCTTGCCTTATCATAAAGTTCATGCAGATAAATGTTTAGTTACTGTTGGTTCATTGGCTTAATTCATAATTTGTCAGTCCATACTTTGCTCTCGTCCGATATTAGAGCACAATCAGTTGATTCATTCGTAGTTTGCGACCACTGATTGCAACAAAACCAAATTCCATTTTAGGTGTCACGGTTTATTTATAAATTACGAGTAATCAACCCAAATATATCGTTTCAACAATAAATATAGCAGATACAAAATAAACCAGTTTTTAGTATTTCGGAGCAAAACTTCCAAAATATATGTCTCATGCGATAATAACACTTTCTCTTACAATTAAGTGTAAATTTAGCAATTTTGACGACTTTGTTTTTGTATGTTCACCACATTTTTGGTTTGCATGAGATAAGCATAAGTTGGTCCGCCTGTGTGTTTTGTTTTCTAGTTCCTGTTTTGATCTCATACACTCTATTACCATCTCTTATGAGCCTGTTTTACTTCATCACTTGAATTTGGTGGCAACCATAGCGAGTGTCTATTTTTGATTTCTACTCTTTGGCTGACAGATTAAACTATTCTTGGAGTATCTAAGTCACGATCCCAGTACGATAGAGAGGTGCGAATAAATAAGTAAACATTTTGAGGATTTTGACAACTTATTCACCTGATCCACTTTAAATTTGATGAAACTGAAATGTTTTGATTAGCTGATTAGAATCTTACTCAACTTAACCTCCCTGTCTTGAACTCACTAGTGGGAAGAGACAAGTATTTAACAACTCCAGCCATAAAGGTTTGGAAATTACATGAAATGCATGTTTAGGTTCAGTTATAATGCTAACTACCAGATATTACCCACTGTTAGCTTTCTCGCTATCCAGCTTTGGAGTCTGTGAAAGTGTATAGTCAAGTTTAGCCCCACCCAAATATGTGGTGAGCGAAAATTCCGGTGATACGGAGCGCACTGTAGAAATGGAATAGTTGGTTTACACAGACTCATCTGGCGTAGAAGCAGGGTTTATCCCCGAAGACGTAATTATCTCCACCACGTCCTCGTTTATTTGTATGTAAGACCAAGTAAACCTAACAGCCATCTTCAATGGGTCATGTTATGACTTTATGTCCGGCTTTCATCACTCAATTTATCCACCAATCAAAATA
The DNA here is from genome assembly GCA_944470405.2 of Schistosoma mattheei. Lineage (NCBI taxonomy): Eukaryota > Metazoa > Platyhelminthes > Trematoda > Strigeidida > Schistosomatidae > Schistosoma > Schistosoma mattheei. Next base: position 45,549,362 of record OX103947.1, read on the forward strand.
CGACTCATACAATCTTCTCACTGTGCCAAACCAATGGCGTTCGACCGGTATGGGCAGTCTGGCGTCCTTATTGGTCCTATGTCCGCCTAGCCCGTCCACTTGAGTCCAGAACACCAAATACCAGCTTCCAATATGCGAATCGAATCATTTATTTCAGACATACTGGGTTTATATATCAACCAAACAGACCGCAATGCACCATAAAATAGGAAATAACATTGTACGCAATAAAGCCAAAAAGTAGTCAATAAACTGAACATAGCTTAAGAACAGCAAATCGTACAATAATAAATTATAGGCCAAATAAAAGTTATAGTAAGAGGAATATAAATATACATAATCTAATTATTGAATAGTTATACCATAAGAATGTAAAGATAATATTGGTCAATTAATATATCTCAGAAGTCACTCGTGATTTAATCTACGCTCGGATATGACAGGTCATAAGGGAGATCAAGGACATTTTTAGACGTAAGGTACACTGATATATATTTATCAACACGATCCATGAGTGGCTCACGTACGGTTAATTTAAGAGTAGGAATTTATTTGTAGATTATCCAGTGAGAAAAAGCTATTTCGAGATCCTCGAACGAAGCCCAGTGTCAAGAAGAGGACTCAGAAAAATGACGGGATCCTGCTGCTCCTACCCAGGAAAAATCCACCGTCACTGGGAAGTGATGTTGAGAAAGCTAAAGCGTTAACAAAATATTCTGATAAAGTATTTCCCAATGACAATAATAAAAAACTAGCAATTAGTCCCAGGAACGGAGGGTTGTTGATGAATTTTGTGCTTATTTAAAAGGACTCTGTCTTACGACAACTCCAACATCTTAAATCGGACACGTCCAGTGGTTTTGATGATACACATCTACATATGAGGGCAGGTTTGGAGGATATTCGTTCCGAAGCACAGGTATTTCAGGAGTCATAGTAATCTTCACATCTGAACATTGGAAAGAGTCATGTAAGGCTAACTCTATTGAGTCTTTGCGTCTTACGAGCTGTTTGCAGGTCATCTCATGGTTTTGATGTATGAGATACTTAGGACATGATACTAGACGTATATGAAATGAGATTTGGAATTTGGGATTCTTGAGGCGAGGTCTTTCAGGTATGAAGTAAATAAAGTTGAATGGTTTCGACGGGGTCAAACTGGCGAAATGTCCGTCAGACCTCTCTACTGAATATTGACTGAGATGTCATGTCCTATTTCCGCTACTTCACCACAGATCTCGAATTGATTGGGTAGTAATGGTAGTGACGGTATTCCCCCATTACTGTTAGACGAAAATTCAAATCTGGAAAAAGCTGAGACTTTATCAGACTATTTTGGCGAAGTCTACTCAACGTGTATTGTTAACAATACTTGCCCTAATCACACCGAGATGCCAGCCATAGGGCCTGTACATGTGACTGAGGAGACTGTCCTTCCATTGATCCCTAACCTCAAACCTTGTAAGATACCGGGACCTGATGCGTTACATCCACAATTTCTGTCATCATTTGCAGACATTATTTCAGGATCGCTGATGATGCTCCTCAACATTTCCATTCCATTCATTCAACTCCCTAGAGATAGGAAAGATGCTAGTCATTCCTACATTTAAAGATGGTTAGAGGCAGATCGTATCGAACTACCAGCCTGTTGGTTTAACCAACATAGTTGTCAGGTCATTTGAAAAGATGATTTGGGTTAAGTAATTATGTCACATAGTTTCGTACAATCTTTAAGCTCCCGAGAAACTCGGGTTTCGGAACAAGCATTCATGTTTAACCAACTTACTTATTACGAGAGAGGATTGGACAGCAACCCCAGTCTGTCGATGTAATATTCATAGACTTTAGCGAAGCGTCTGACAACTTTTCACACTTGGGTCTTACTCAGAAGCTCTCGAGCTTCGGAATAAGAGGTACTGTACAGGAATGGATAAGGAACTTTTTATGTGACCTCATAACGAGAGTGAGGGTTAATGGGACACTATTCGAATGGAAGCCAGTCAAGAGTGGCGCACCCCAAGGCACTATCTCAGGTTCCCTACTTTTCCTTCTCTACGGAAATGAACTACCACCATTGCTTAAGTCGTCGACGTTATTGTTTTAAGGATGATGTCAGAATCTGGAGAATAATAAGAAGTGAGGCTGATCATTCCGATCTCTAAGCTAACCTAAACGAATTAGTCAGATGAGCTCGATGTCGGGGCTTGGAAGTTAGTTCTGGAAGATTGTGCTCATGCATATCGGACGCAGTAATAGTTATGTTGTAACTGTGACTGAAGATTAGAGCGACGCGTATTATCGATCGAACCAAAGACGCGTAAAACACGTAAGAACGACCTAGAGTCCCGATTGGCCCTGCTTCCTTGTCTAGCCCAGGCAGTTGAGTCCAGAACACAAGTCTCAGACTCATCATATTTCAAGTATACTGAGTTTATATACCAATCAGCCCGACCACAACGTGCCAATAAAATATGAAACAACATTTGCACAAGAATTAGCCAGATGTGGCTGTGAATGAGGGAGGTAGCGATTAACAGATAGGGGATAATTCATGAATGGTAAATCGTACAATAATAGTTCATAGGTCAACATAATCTCATAATAAGAGGGGCATGAATATGAACAGTTTAGTTACATAACAATTATACGATAAAAATATAATCATAATATTGGTCCATGAATGGATCCCAAAATTACCATTCATTATTCATATCGGGATACAACAAGTTATTAGTATACTATTGACAACACATCTTTTCCATGCGTGCAAGAACATAAAACTTAGGAACAATAATAAGTCACGACTTGAAGCAATTACGCATTGCCACGCGGCTGTTGCCAAAGGGTTTCATGCGTTATGGTCACTTCGCCGAGCATTCAAACGCTTTGAAGAGATGTTTCGAATCTTATATTCCACCTATGTAAGACCATATTAGAGTGCCGCATCCATGTCTGATTATGGATACTAACCCACTTCAGCGCGTTCAGCGTGTGGGAACAGAGTTGAAGAAGGGTCTTTCTAAACTCTTTTACGTTGAGCGCTTAAAATGCCTAATGATTTTCCCCATGTCGTATCGTAGGACGGCATGTGACCTTATATTGGCATTTCGTATCTTTAATTATGATTGAGATACCAATATGTCTTATATTTTTGCTCTCTCCAGCACTAATAACGTCCGAGGTCACAGCAAGAAGGTTCACAAACCGCGATCTAATAAACGTGAAGTGGGGTTCCGTTTTTCTCATAGAGCGGTCAATGAATGGAACTCTATACTCGTACAAGTGGTATCAGCCCCATCAGTGAACATTTTCAAGGAGAAGCTAGACCTTCAATGGAAAGCAAACTGTCAGGATTGACACAGGTCCACCAACCTACTACCCTATAATTGAAGACTGAGACTGAATGTTTTTCGTTTGTAGGTCAGTGCACGTGCTCATTTTGACCCTCAGGGTCGCACTCGCAGCAACCTATGTCTTCGGAGAAGATAGAGTCGTTCCTGAGTCAATTATCCAATTCAGATTTATCTAAACTACCTGAGCTTATTCAGTCTATCACTGAATGTCCAGGTTTGATTTCTGGTTGGACATATGCCTTTATTTTCTCGAGGTTTGTTCGTCTTTGGTGAATTTCTTGACCACCCAAAAATTAAATCGATTGAGAATGGGGAATATTCTCAGTATTACAACTTAATGAACCTATTTTGCTACGGGACGTTCGAGTTACTTTCCACCAACCGGTCTGCATATCCTGATTTACGACCAACTCAAGTTCGGAAGTTAAAGCAGCTCTCGATAATTGATGAAGCGCATAACCAGAAGCACATACCTTATGGTCTTCTGTTTAAGAAGCTCGATATTGCATCTTCAAGAGAACTTGAAGACCTTGTTATCGAACTTTTTTACCTCGAAGCCATAACAGGAAAACTTGACCAACAGAAAGCACTGTTAGAGGTCAACTCTGCCATTGGGCGTGATATACGTATTGAGCAGGTAAAATGATGATATATTTCACCAATTAGCAGATAGATGAGCTGCATCAAAAGCTGGATTCATGGGGTGTTCGAGTCGAGTCTGTATTGGCTCATATAGCTAATGAAATAAAGATGGTTAATGAGCGACGATATGAATCCGAGTTACATCAAAAGGAGATTTTGGAAGCGTCATTGTCTATCAAAGAGGCCTTGCGTGGCCAAATGGCGAAATCAGACGTACGTTTTCTTGCTTGTACTTATTAACCAACAAGTCTGTATTGAGGGAACTTTGGCAGATCTATGATTTGATATACTCCTATGTTTTGTGTGTAATGTATGAAAATAGACCATTGAGTCAATATACTGCTTCCAGGCCATTATGTATTCAGCGGTATATGATATGATTCAAATATAATCGGATGTATCATGATCTTAAAGTATCTATTTTCATTTTTCAAGGGATTTCAAACAATAATCTATTTAAGGTATAGACTTCTATAGGGTTGACTAAAGCTGTTTTAATTCACAAACCCGCTAGTTGCCTCGTGAAAATTTTAAGAGTTTTTATATTCGTTATGTTGATCGATGACCGAGGGCAGATGAATCAAGTAAGAACTGAAATCCAAATTTTTTTGAATATATATTTCAGTAATTGGATTCACTATCATGTACAGTAGTAGCAAAAAATGAAGGTGTGATTAGATTGAATAGGCACAACCGGACTGGAATAAAATTAGTGTTGCATGGACACCAGATATAGGCCTCTGTAATTGTAGTGCATTTACATTAACACTGATATTTAGGGTCACCAGTAATTGTATTAGAATAGAACTAACAATGGTAACCGAATAACCAGCAATTATGTATTATAATAAATCCAGGACCAAACTAGACTGATCTAATCTGGATTATAGTGATATGAACACAAGTTCTCTGGCGTCAATTAGCATGTCAAGTATTTATAGATCAACATAATGATAGAATAAGACCAACGGTTATATAGATAGACACAACCAATAAAGGGAATATTAGGGTCCATATATATATATATATATATATATATATATATATATATATATATATATATATATATATATATATATAATCGTAACCAATGGTTGGAGACTCTTGGTGATAGGCTCAGAATCGACCACAATGGAGTAGGTGTATACACTCTCTGTCTCCCCTTAAACGATGAGATTAAAATTACTTTATATCTTTCTTTCTACCAACTAATTGTTTCTTCCTGTACTATACCCTTATATGCAATCTTCCTTTTATATATTACCACAATTGACTTAAGTACTATGAATCCGGTGTTCATCTTGTTGTGCTAATGAGGTATGGGAACTTGGACCGATGCACATATGTGCCTGGTCCTACGTTGTGGGTGACTGACTGATTCACATATAAGGCATTCGAATTAATGACACAACTGGGCATAATTTAATCGGTAGAATTGAACTAATGCATTTGACTGTTACATTCTCAGTTAAATATCGTGTTCCAAAATGAGTATACAATTATGTTCATTTAACATGTTTTTATTAACTGCCATAGAGGTCCATGTGGCTGAACATCTCTCTAGGTCTTAGTGCTGTAGCATAAAATATGTATCTTTTTGCAGTGGAAGTTAGAGTAGCTTACTAAAGTTTTATGCTGTTATAGTGTGTCAAATTAACCGTTTGGCTCGTTTACTAGTTCGCTTTATATAAGTGGGTATTATTTCTAATGTGTAAGAGTATTTTAAGGATGATAGATGTCCTATTCTCTGAAGCATGTCAGTAAAAATGTTGATAATCCTGGCTTTTCAAGCTTCAGAGGATCCATTATTTACTTATGTACTGACTCTAGGATTTAAATTTTGCCATTGAGTTTATTCGGCATGTAGATTAGAATTCAAATCTGCGAATTATGGTACTGTAAGTTCTTGTTCTATTTTATAGGCTCAAAGTTTACGGATGGATATGGACGACATACTGATTCATCCAGATTTATTAGAAAGTCGTGTAGAAGCAACTCGTCAAAGTTCAAGCAACACTGAAAGTGTTGGTGACCGTGATGTTCGCAGTCGAATAACTGTTTTTAAAAATCTTCGGCATGGTAAATCTTCCAAACAACAGTAGTGTTCAACAACTGTGAACATGTATGATTTATTATTCTGTGTATAACTTTTATAAATTACTGCAACCCATAGAGTGCTGCGTTTTACCTTGAATTTTTCGCAATGTCAGCGTCTTGGATATAAAGCAGTCAATTTATTATAAATTTTTCTTGAAGCAACTTTTTGACAATAAAAACCGAATTCTAGGTAGTTGGTCATTTTCATACTAATCAAAGTCTTAGCAAATATCAGTTGTTGATAAGGTTTTGGGGATAAATGGTTACAATATTGTACTTTCGAATGGTCTTTTTTCATTAGGGTATCTTTTATCTTTTCCGCAAACTGCATTTTGATTATCGGGTTTTTACTTCGAGATGGAGAAAATTAACTGGATATTTCTTACCAATATTTAACATAGTATCTTCATTTTATTTTGTTGCTTGTTAGTGTTTTACTCTGGACTCCTCTGATGACTTTAACTTGTGCAGTTAGTTCTAGTCATTCACTTCAAACCGTGCTTATTGAATCCACTGATTAGGAATGCTGCATTTTCGTCCAAATATCATTGGGTTTAGATATCTATTTCGTTTATCAAATGTATAAAATGTATAAAAGTGGTTTTTGCTTCTTGATAAATAAGGGATTTAGGTCATGACTTTGGCCGTTAGCATTTAAGAATGCAAAAGTGTAGCTTGTTTTTCACAATTTCAAGATATGGATATAGTATATAAAACTAAAAATCTGTACCAACAAAGCTGTACTGGCGTATGATGTCTTTGTTTATACTTTTTCTCTTTACTAAAGCTGAACTCCTCACTATCTTGTTCTTAGCATTGACCTCTAATGATATTGACTCCACTTATAGATTAAATATTTGCCATGTGATCAGTTTTTCTGTCTCCCCACATTATATCTTCTCGACAGATTAGTGGTAGTACTGTGGAATCTACGTAGGATAAGTATCACGCTTAGATCTTAACTATTCCGTCCCTGGACCGATACATATTTGTTCCAGGTATTTATTTTATTTAGTTAAGCACATAAACCTTGGTACAAGGAGGCACCAAATAGATATGTGCCGCATAAATAATTCAGTTTGTGTGAGGGGCTGGGATACTGACCAGGTACCCGAGCCGGAGCAGGTGGTTTTCTTAGGGGGCTACACCCGAAGCCTTCGACCTGAAGGTCTGATCCACAAGGCAGTGGAGCGACGTCAAGAGGTGCAATTTCATGGTAACCGGTGACCATACGCTATTCGTTCCTTCAGGATATTGGAACCCATGTGCACCATTGGTTTGGAATGAGGGTTTTCCAACTCCCCTAGGTGAACTTACCGTGTCCACCAACCCGGTTAAAGCACCGGACATTCGCTTTTTGTCCTCTCAATTTCGTAAAAATTACCCCCGCCTCGAGAAGCCAGTGAGTAGGACTTCGCTGGCAGTGGTTGTATGTGTGTGGCCATGTGAGAGCATTTGAGAGGGAGAGCTAACTCTCCTCACTCTCGGCCATACCAGGGCATATGGGGGTATTATTTTGTATATGACTGATTGGTTTCCTAATGATCGTCTGAGCTGTTCGATTTCAAAGCTGCCAACATGTACTACTGTAGTGAAAAAAACAAGTGGGGAAGACCAGTTTGTTTTCTAAAGTGAACTTATACAGTGGCTTAGTAAAATATGAAAACCATACATCAAATTCATCCTTGACACATCTTTGCGTTGTCCTTTACGTGTTCGATTATTCCCCTGATTCTGTTGTTATTTTTATTGCTCCTCGATTTCCTTTCTGTTCTCTTTAATTTTACCTTCTGCTACCAGGCATTTCACTTCCGATTGCGACTACATACTACTTATATCTGTCGGCATAAGTAGCATACACCACACTATCATCTGCTTTTTTTCTTAGTCTAAAGCAGAGTGATATGGAAGTGGTTATAGGACCGGTGATGTTATATATTTGTACTTAGTACATATTGTTTGTGAAATTGATCGTGTGTTTTCAAGTTATAAAAAGTTTTATAAAGCTTATCAGTTTCTAGTTCTCATTTGATGTTTAATGAACGTCCTTCAAATATCTGGTAAAGTGAAATAAACTAGCCTTAGTTAAAACTGAGTCAAACTCGTTAACAGCCAATTGATACCGGGTTAGTAAGATATTTCATTTGAGATGCAAAAGCATATCACACATGTCTGGCTCTATCTGATTGGAACATCGGCGAAAGTAATGTGTTTATTTGTGAATATAGATAATAATTTGAGATCTCTGGGTATATTCAATGTGATTTATGGATATTTTACGTAGATCCTATTGGCAATGTAACCATTTTTAATAATAGTCATGTTTATGATTCCTTGAACTTATTCATTTGGAGTCGTAAATGGTGTTTTAATCTATCTTACATTCGTTCAATATTATGTGAATTCTTGTTTATAGTTCTAATAGTAATTTCGACACAACTACACAACAGTGACCTTTTTAATCCATGTTGTAATCACTGCAGCTAGTAGTGGTGGTACAACAATTCGTTGAGTTAGCTGAGATCAAACTTCGATAAAATTTTAGCCGCATTATCTGCAGTGGATTTATAATCTATCTCTAATTAAATGCCACAATAATTTATTGATTAACACAAGCCGTCGAATGAAGTTTTCAGCAATTTTTAGTTTATAAATATTTCTGACCATTGTCGCCGGATTTTACAGTTTTATTAATCAGTTAAAGATATTTTGATCGTTAAGATTTAATAGAGGTTTCTTGGGTGAGACCCACACATGAAATTTTGGATTCTATTCAGGGACCTGAGGGATGGTACAATTTATGGACCCCATGATTGCAGGTCACACTGGTTTTCAGTGGTTATTCTGCCAAGTTTGAATGCTGGAAACTGCAGGGAGAAAGATTTGAGGGAGAGGAGCTCTTTCAGTTAGAATAATTTCACCAGCAAAATAAACTAACCTTGTTGAGACAATAGGTTCTGAAAATGTGACAGTTTATGCTTGATTTATTTATTTTTTAAATTGTTTATTCCAGAGAAACATTTTAATGTGGCTTGTTGGTAAGTGATAATAAAAATAATCTAATTAGTTTACTGACCACCGTAGTTAGATGTTGCTATTTTTACTTGAAAGTATCTTGTATTCATGTATTCTAGTTGTGTAGAATAAAACTTGGTTTTTCATGCCAAAACACATTTGTTTTATAACTATTAGATAAGAAAATGTGCGTATTCCATACATCAAACGATTTTTCAAATACATTTCGTCCCTACATACTTTTATTGATTTCCAAGAGACATGTGGAATACAAAAATGTTAAAAAATAAGATGAATATTTTGAGAGAGATTCTTTACCTGTTTATAAATACTAATCTAGCACTGTCTCATGTTTACCTGACTGTAGTTCATAAACATCATAAGATTGGTGTTGAAAACAGTATGGATAGATAATTTGTCAGCGATAATGCAGGAAAACAGTAACAGTACTTCAGTTAAAGTGGACGATCTAAAATATGATAAGGTCCTAGACTGTCTAGAAATACAAACATAAGTAATGAATGCAAAAAGTATGACAATTCCACAGGTCTTTTGGCGAAAATTCAGTTAATTGGAAATTAAAACATTAGATCTCTGTGCTAACTGAACTCTGACTCGCCAGCCAATTTATTTGCTATAGTGCCGTTGAAGTAACTTCAAAAACAGTTTATTATCATTTTGGGATGTTTTATGACTCAAATTGCTCATCTACCATTCTTCAGACAACGTAGGATCAAGAGTTAAATGCTAAGGTTTATGGAACAGTGCGTTTTGGTCTACCTATATATCTGGAAGTGTAAATCAGACATAAGAAAGCAATAAGAAAATCAACCGATAGGCAGACAGACTGACAAACAAAACATCAAAGGATTAAGTTAAGCGTGTATACAAAATAACGTTTCTACAGAGTTAATTATTATTTTACAAATGATTCCTAAAAATAAAAAGTATGCAATAAATCTAAGCTGAATGTAGTCAGGGCTATAAAATATAAATAAGACTGTGGCACTGAGACCGATTTTGGCTCAATCGTGGGTTACGATTATCAATGAGGTTCTACATCTACACCTGACGTGTAATTCCATATATATCTCTATTAGAAGATCTAATCCAGAAACATATTTATTGTCAATGGAAATAGTAAACATAGGAAGAAAACAAGGATGCATTACCACTTTTAATAGTGTATATATTGCTATGTCCAATACTCTTAATGAATAAGTTATAAATATGCACAATATTAATGGTGATAAAATGTTCTTCTGTATAGAAAAAGGAAAATCTAATAGAGTTATTAAGCAATTATAATACAAATAGAAATATATTTGAGTTCTAGTTTAAAGTCTATTAAAGAAAACAAACAAACAAAAGTATCGTCTTTCATAGTTGATGGGTTTTCCCTGATTATTTCTCATGGAAGGCAAAACAAAACAGGAGAAAGGAGCGATCCAGTTTGATTTTGTTCAAATATCGTTTTACAGAATTCCATTTCTTCAAACTTGTGCAATATTAGCTGAAATAAACACAGGCTAAATAGAAATAAATGCACAACCTATGGTTTATGTAATATTTTGTCATTAAGTAACTGGAAATAATTGTTATTATTAGTAATTAACTTAGTACTGGGTAGATTCGAGATCTGTATTTTGTTGTTTAACTAGTGATAGACAAGAAATTTACCGATGAAAATGATCATATGAATCAGCTATGCAATTTTCCAGTGATATTCTAAGTTATGAAAAATTTTCTTTTATGAAAAACAGAAGTTTGTTGATTTGAAAATTCTTATTCATTGTGAATCATCATAATAAAGCTTTCGACTGGTGAGAAGACATTTTATTGAAAGTGAATTTATATAAATAACTTGTACTTACATTCTTCTAACTTTTCATTGTTGTTAGGACTAGCAACGTTTATCAGTTATCCGAATGGCGAGGTAAAATTATTTATTTTTATGCATATATATACATGTTAAGTTTTCTGAACTCCGCCTATAGCTCTCCCAGGATTACTGCCGGTCCGAAGCCTGTATTAAGGAGGAGAGTTGATCATGGGGTCGGTAACCCATCCCATGCTAAAAAAACGCTAACCAGAAAAGTCATCCAAACTCTGCCCTGGGAATAGAAAAATCTTCATTTAGAAGAGTTGTGAACACTCATGGTGAAAGCCGAGATTCTTCGGAAATCACGAGGCCGGTGCTTCTAACGACCAACTAACTTCCGAACAATGTGGGAGACCGGGAGGACTAATCAAATAGCTACGGAAATGAGATACAACTAGACGGTTCTAGGAAACAGTGAAACCCAAGTTGGAAAGAAAAGGTTAGATTTGGTAGATATGCTGTTGTACTCTGGTCGTGAAGAAGAAAATGCTTCTTACACACAGGACGCTGCAGCGATGCTGTCTAAAGAATGATGAAAAACATCTATAGAATGGGAATCTTATCATTTCAGGATCCTCGAAGCATCTTTCAAAGCAAAGAAGGAGGGAAACAATGAATGTTATCCAGTGTTATGTACCCGCCAATGATAGCAATGCCGGTGATAAAGATCAGTTCTATGAAAAGCTGCAATCGACCATAGCGAGATGCCCAGGAAATGACCCGACAATCCTGAAGGGAAATCTGAACGCCAAAGTCGGGATAGACAACACCAGATATGAAGATATCACGGAACGACATGGATGGACTGTGAGAAAGGAACGAGAATGGCTACAGATTTGCAACTCTACATGCATTCAACAAAGTGGTTATTCCCCCACAAACGCATACACAAAGCTACATAGGTCTCATCGGATCATATTACAGAGAACCAGATCTACCATATCTGCATCACTGAAAAATTCAGATCAATGGAAAACATGAGAACTAGAAGAAGAGCTGAGATGGATCACTACCTATCGGTTGTCAAGATGAAACTAAAGCTAAAGAAGCACTAGACAACTGAATAAACATTACTACAAAGGTTTAATACAGCCTGCCTTGAGATACTGAAAAATTCATGATAGATCCCAGCAACAGGTTCCAAGCCTTACAAGATCTACTCAAAGAAGGGCAAGCTGCTATGACGAGCAACTGGAAAACTATCAAAGAAGCACAAACTTCAACGTTTCAGGAGGTTCTGGGCCTCAAGAAACAGCATGCAGAATGTATCTGTTGAAATACTCGGCAGGATCAAGAAGACCGCAATTAACAACAGTCGAACGAGAACAGATAAAGTCAAGGCACAAGCTGAATACACAGAAGCAAACAAACAAGTGAAAAAGAGCATTAGAGCCGACAAGCGGAAATGTGTGAAAAACCTAGCGATAACAGCGGAATAAGTTGCAAGAGAAGAAAATATGAAACAATTATATGGTATGACAAAGAAACTAGCAGAAAAATATAGCAAGCCAGAACGACCAGTCAAGGACAAATAAGGCAAAACAGTCACTAAGATTCGAGGACAGAGGAACAGCTGGGTAGAATGCATCGAGGAACCTTAGAGTAGACCATATCCATTGAATCCACCGGACATCGAAGTAACACACATACCTTCCTATAAATGTCATCCCATCGACGAAATCAAGATGGTCATTAGACAAATAAAGAGTGGGAAAACAACAGGACCCGACAATATATCACATAAATCACTGTAGTCATACATAGAAGTAACTGCAAACATGCTCCACGTTCTATTCAGGAAGATTTGGGAGGAAGTACGAGTGCAGATGAGTTGGAGAGAACACCTCATCAAGATACCAAAGAAAGGAAATCTGATAAGATGTGAGAACCACACAGGCATCACACTACTGTCAGTACCAGGAAAAGTTTTCAACAGTGTTGCTCAACCGGATGAAAGACTCAGTAGACTCCCAACTTCGAGATCAATAGGTTGGATTCCGTAGGGGTCGGTCGTGCACAGACCAAACCGCGACGCTACGGATCATTTTTGAACAATCAGTTGAGTGGAACTCGTCACTATACATCAACTTCATTGCCTAGGAGAAGGCATTTGATAGTGTGGATAGGAAAACATTAAGGAAACTTCGACACTATGGAGTACCTGAGAAGATCGTCAACATTATCCCAAATTCATACGATGGGCTACAATCCCAAGTGGTGTATGGAGGACAGCTAACAGATGCGTTCCAAGTGAGGACCGATGTCACACAAGGCTGCTTATCCTCCTCCTTTCACTGATAATGTTGTCGGCATTTAAACCATCCAATTCAGAAAACTTAAGGGCATCAAAAGCATCTATTTGAGCTGAAATATTCTCCATCATATATATCTGCAATTATAATGTTCTGTTATGATATTGGATTTTCTATAAACTGGAGTTGTTATAATTGCTTAGAATTCTTTGGACACCGCTTCACTCGACATGTCCCCAAATCTGAATACGGTTGAACAGAAACGCAATTATCTTCCACATAAACAATACTGAATGGGAGTAGGAATTACATTAGCGAAGACGTTAGTATATTAATAATTTTACACGAGAAGATTCTGGATCTTTCTCCAAGTATCTGCTGCGTCGATTGTCTTAGAAATGGCTAACCAATGTTCTCCAACACAATCCTTCACAGAACATGCTTTAATCAAAGCTATATCCCGCTAACAGAAGTTATCCTCATCTATTGTACAGTCAACCCATGATGGGGCAATGTTTGACCAAGGATGAATACGAATTTTCCCAAGTCATCATACTTTCCGATAAAACAACAAAAATGGAGATAAATAAATTCAAAAGCATCAAGTCGGTATTCATATGCAATGCAGTGGAAAGCTAAACGTGAAAAATATGGTTCAGAATGAATATTCGAGATTGAGGAGTAAAATTGTTTGGCCACTTCATATAAGGTTCTGAACCATATACTACGATTATTGTGGAGATGCAAACTAGGAAATTTGTCCTTCTCAACATGGCTCAGGTTAACAGTCAATGAATCCATGACCTGTAGCTATATCTTGTTCTGTTTGCTCCTTGTATTCTTCCAACTGAACATTATGATAGTTAGAACAGCTCATCAGCTTAAAATGGTTTTATTGAATGAAGAATTATTACTTGCTTCATGTTGACTAAACTCATGAACTGTACTCTTGTTACAGTATTAAGAGCTATTACTCGATGTTGTGGGTTGATTAAAGTTAAACTTACACATTATTGAATCCCGGCTCAGTAATCAAGAGCTTAAGCGTTCGCGTGTGAGACTTAAAGTCCTGGGTTCAATTCTCGGTTGCGAGTTTGTAGATTTGCAGTGCTAAGGAGAATGAAACATCCGTTCAGTATTTCCAGGTTTTCAGTGGCTGTCTAACAGATCGGTTTCTGTTTTCAATGAAATTCGACAATCTCCACAACCCCATGTTGACTAAACTTTATTTTTGTTAGTAAAAGAATATAAATTGTATATATGATATTCTAAATTCCAGGATAACTATAGCTTACCAATATATGAAACTTGTTTACGCACATCACACGCTTCATTCTACCGTTAATAAGTAAATGGAGAAATTAACGTTAATAATTAAAATAAGATAAATACAAGTTAACAAAATGATTATTGAATAGATTATTCATTACATAATATTAATGAACGGGGAACAGCTAAAAGATAGGTCCTGTAAATATGGAGTTTCAGTGTGCTTCTCTCAATAGTGTCTGCAAATTCACCATTACAGATGAATTTTATAACGAGTGTATATTTAAGAAATCATTTTGTTATGGAAACATTGTTTCATCATTCTAGACAAAAAGCGTTGCGCTTTGCATCTTAGAGAAACTGAAGTAGTATGTAGAGCTGACTTAGAAATATTGGGTAGTAGTTGTAGCTCTCATTATATTATAGACAACGGTTTTGTTTTCCAAATCACAGTATGCTGAAGAATGCCTTTAAATTATGAGCATATTGCCTCGATATTGGCTAGCGGCGGAATCCAAGACGCGCGTTTCGTCCTATTTGAGACTCGTCAGCAGGTACATCTAGCTGGATTCCACTGCCAGCCACTATCCATCTTTGCTTAGATATACTCTGTTTGTATAAAGAAATAGGAATTCTAGTTTGCTCACATATATCACCTCAGAAGCCCGGAAAACTCCATTACTCATAGTAATAGTAATCAGAAAGTGTGATGGCGCTTAAACGTGGAGTGCTGACGAGTCTCGAATAGGACGAAGCCCAAATCCTGGATTCCACTGTTAACCACTATCCATCTTTGCTTAGGATGCTTGTGAATTAAAGCAATATCGAGGCATTAAACAGTATGCACATATGCCAATAAAAGGCTGATCAATTGTAGTCCTAAACATCAATGGAAAGATTTAAGTAAACAATACTAAGTGAATTTAAGCTAATCTACTTTCAAAAAAATTTTCCTTGGAATTACTAGTTATTTAAAACATCTAGGTGATTTGGCAATTTATAGACTAAATAGAATTAATCAATAACAAATTGAATATATTTAGAGAAATGTAGACAATGAAGTAAACATATTGAAATGGATTCATTATTATTTTCTTGTTGTCAAGACAAGATTAAACTAAATTAAAGCAGGTATTTGAAATTCTAAGAAACAAAATGATATGATCTAGTCAAAACAGATTAGAAATAAATGAAACACAAACTTGAAATGTATGAGATATGAGGAAAAATTTGTTGGGTTGGCAACACTTTTAAAAAAGAATAGATAAGGAATCAAAATGTTTTTTAAGAAGTAAGTACTTCATTGTAAGAGATTTACTAAGATTTTGTATAAAGTAAATGAATAAATTCCTTTCTAAGTCATTAACATGTAATTGATTTATCAATTTAAAAGGTAAATGTGTTATTGTAATGTTAGAGGAGTACGATAAATTTCAAAGAAACAGTTGACAGAATTCAAGATAGACATCAGATTATAGCAGATATCTGCATTGCTCTTGCATATAGTTGAGTTAGGAAAGAATTTAATGATTAATGATACTCTTAAGATGAATCTAAAATGTGTTGTATGCGCACAAATAAGATATTTCCTACTTAAAACATTTTTTTCTGGATTCACTTTTAATTGCTTAGTAGAAGCAAGAAACCATGTGTCAATCTACTTCATAGTCTTTTGATAAAACTTGGAACTATTACTTAATGACCTTTGTCTTATCATTTTTATAGTAATTTTGACTTAAGAAATAATAAGTATTCGGTTTTCATCTTCAACTAAGAACTATCTGGTGTATATTCCAAGAAATCACGTTAAAACAATTAATTATCTATGAATTACTACAAATTGTAAATGCATTAAAAAAATTTGGTCCATATAAATTCTAAACTTTAATTCATTGGATTTATGGTTACGTATATTATTTATCAAAAAATGCTAAACTATTGTTGTTTAATGATCAAAACGTATTGTACTATCTATATCATCGCCTGAAAACTTCCAACCCTGTGTAATATTACTTATAACTAGCGGTAATTAGAAGCATTTATGATTACATTTATTTCACTAGATGAATAGAGTTAAAAGTTAATAATCACTTATTGCAATTCAGATATATTCAGAGATAACACTATTGATGTTCGCATTAATTATTCTACTTATTTTGTATTGGTCAGGTGCAGGGTTATTATAGTGTTGTAATAATCCTAATTTAATGATTGGGTTTGATAAGAAAACGATACGAATGATATGGATTAGTTTCAGAAGTTTATTAACGAAACTAAAAGACTTGAATGCATTTGAGAATGTTTTCTGAAAGGTTTGACAATTCTAGAAAACATGACTACAGCTTTAATGGATCCAAAGTAAGAATCTTACATAGTATGGCTGAACATATTCCACATTGGATGAGGAATATTATTTTATGTAGTGGGTTCACAACTATTTATAGTGCCATATTAAACTGAAAAACTATGATTTTGGGCCCTCATTTAAGCTTCAAGAGATTTTAGTCGAAGAGAAGCATTACAATTCGTTGCTATTATTTGAATTAATTATGCAGATAATAAAACATTATCAAACGATTACATTCCTACCGAACTACGAAAATTGATATTCGTCCGAACTGAACGGTTATTAATAGCTTGAGTTGGTCGAAAATTGTCAGCCATCGATCCTGACCATAATGTATCGGCAACTCGTAATCTCCGAAGAGTTTTTAACTACAGGAAATAAGATTGTACATAAAAATGAAAAAAAACATCGAGTGCATTAATAACTGGAAACACATTTTAACTTAAAGTTATTTAATTTTCTCTTGCTGAAATGTAGTTCGTTTGTTCGATAAAACAAGATTTAACAAAAAAGGGAACTAATAATTTAGAGTTTCACTTAGAACAGTATAACTACTATGACAAACAAGTTATCATCAGAATGAATATTTTTAAAGTAAGGGATTGGCTATGTGAAAAGTAATTAATACTTTTTACTATTTTTCTTAGCATAGACTAATGTCAACCAGAAAATCATTTAGAACTATAATGTATTGAATTAATGTATGATACTGTTAACCAATAATGGTGCCAATCAGTTATACTACTGACTTCTTCATTATTGAGTAGTATGGAATTCATTGAATAAATAATGATCACCTTTATTCCATTTACTTTCTTCATCTGTAGTCAATTTTTATCAATCAAAGTTAAAACATATATTTATTGTATTGAGTTAGTTTTGAGTCTGTTCTACGTTATTTTCAAATCTCTAATATTTTGTTGTATATGTTTCTAACTAAATTACATAATCAGATATATTAACTAGTTTACTAGTGACAATTTTGTTTGTCTGTTATTAAATTTGATTTGGATTAGTAAGTGATGGTGTATTGATGACATTTATTAGATACTTTTGACATTGTTAACTATAGTATGAATGATTGTCCCGACTGGTGCTTAAATTTTATGATATTAAAAAGATAATAAATTAAATCTATTCAATGATTGTCTTTCTGTTTAAATGAATTGTATATGAAAACTAGTGACAAGTTCAAAACTTCCAGAGATCACTGGTAATAGTGTTTTAATGCTAAAATTTGATTATAAATAGTGCTTTTGACTTGTACACTATGTCTAAACCTTCAACACCAAGTGAAATCTTTAGAGTTGTAAACATTTCGTATGCATCAATTCCAACATTCACAAAACTTAATAATCATTGTCAGAAACTAAAATATTACAAACTATCAGTAAAACTCTTAGTAGGCTATTAATTGTCTTGTTCCTCCTAAATCTAAAGTGAAAATTTGACTCAGAGTGAATTTGAAAAACAGATATTTGCCACTTATAATTAAATAACCGATATATAAGTAGCATCTTTCATTTCACGCTTCTTTGATTATAGTCTTCCCAGAATAAATGATATCTATTTGTACCGCAATTGTTATTGTGTCTCCCAGGAAGTACTTTTTAACAATAAACATTGTGGATTCAAGATGTCATTGAAATAAATTATAACTTGATGGATAATAAATGACGTTGGATAGTGAATCATGCTATGCTGTCTTGTTTCTGACTCGGAATATATTTCAAGTTAAGTTATTCAACATTGAAGCATAATTTACTTCATTTGGTTAATTTAATGTAATGGGAAAAAAGGCCTCGATCAATATTTTGTCTTTATTAACGATAAAAAGCAAAATGCAGTTCCATATATATGAAAGAACTAATATCAATTTTAGAAAAAGGTAAAACATGTCATCTAGTTGGATAATTATAGACATAAGTAATCCAGTTAAAATTAGTCTAGATGATAATCTATTTAGACTAAAATTCTTCCAGAAAATAGTATTCCGAAATACATCTGAACAATTTTATGGAATTTCCTTTTTAGATTTTATCACTAACCAACCATTATTTCATTAAATAAATAAATAAATAATGCATAGCAACAAACTATTTAACTTTTACCATACTGAACTGATAGAAAGAGCAAAATTGTTTTTATTTTTAGGAACAAAAAATGAAAAACAGAAAAGGAATTCAAATGAATATTTGTCAATAAATTATAAAAAACAATCTTATGTATAACATTCTAGTCATGTAAAGGAAAATATGAGAACATTTCCTTTAAGTTTTCTGATTATCATTTGGTATTGTTTACTTGAATTTTCCCATTGATGTTTAGGACTACAATTGATCAATCTCCTATTGGCATATGTGCATTATTTATTACTTAAACATATAATCATTAGTACAAGGAGGCACCAAATAGATATGTGCCACATAAATAATTCAGATTGTGTGAGGGCTGGGATACTGACCGGGTGCCCGAACCGAAGCAGGTGGTTTTCTTAAGGGGCTACACCCGAAGCCTTTGACCTAAAGGTCTGATGCACAAGGCAGTGAAGCAACGTCAAGAGGTGCAATTCCATGGTAACCGGTGACCATACGCCATTCGTTCCTTCAGGATATTGGAACCCATGTGCACCATTGGTTTGGAATGAGGGTTTTCGAAGTCTCCTAGGTGGACTCTCCATATCCACCAACCCGGTTAAAGCACCGGACATTCGCTTTACGTTTTCTCACTTTTGTAAGCAACATCCTTGCCACAGAAGCAGTGAGTAGGACTTCGCTGGCAGTGGTTGTATGTGTGTGGCCATGTGAGAGCATTTTGAGAGGGAGAGCTAACTCTCCCCACTCTTGACCGTATCAGGGCGTTTGGGGGCCTGCATATGTGTATACTGAGCTTATTGCCTCGATATCGCCTTAATTCACAAGCATTATAAGCAAAGAGGACAGTGGCGAGCAGTGGAATTCAGGACGCGCGATTCTTCCTATTTGCGACTCATCAGCTAAATGTACCTCCATCACAGAGTTGATATTCACTCTGGGACTCAAACTCAATACCATTCATTTGAAACGTCATCGCATTATCTGCTTAACTACTGAGTTCGGATTATCGTTGTAATAATATTAGTCGATTTCAAATTTTTTCCAATTATTTAGAAAGAAAATATATCAGTAAAAGGTTATTTAATGGTAGTTTAATAAACTATTGCATTTAAAGAAAAAATTAAACAAATAATTAACACTGATTAAATTGACATGTATAAGTGGAAAATTTGTGTTCATACTTGAAACCTTTCTCCCCCTCCAACACCACCACCAAAAAAATATCCAGTACTTATAAACTTTCATATACATATAAAAAGAAATACTCTTCAATTATCATTTATCATTTTACTTAGTTATAATAAATATATAACTTAAACAAAACAATTAAAAGTTAAGTAGATAACTAGTTTTTTGTTGTTGGTTAAAATAACAAGGTTGATGATAAGTAGTATTTGTGATAGAAAAATGTCTTTGTCAAGTGTGTTTTCTTTTTATAAAAATAAAAAAAAGGATTTCAAAGTGTTAATAATTATTTCATTTGAAGTTGGTATCTTCACAATAGTCTTTTATTCAGTTCTGTTTTGTATTTTTAAAGAAAAACCATTATTATATTTAATTCAAAAAAAAAACGTTTAATTAGAATTCAAATGGTAACTTCATGGGGAAAAATCATGATTCTTTATGAATATAGTACCAAAAACCAGATTAGAATCATTCCCTGATCAAACGGTGGCTACTTACAAAAAAAAACAACAAAACAATCAAAAATATTGATTTCATTCACTGTTCTGGAAAAAAAGCAACTTCAATTTGTTTAGAATATATTTAGCCAGATTGAATATATTTTGTTTTAGCAGAATAACAAATCTAAGTATAATTTTAATATTTGTAATTTAAGAAATGATATTCCATTGCTAGGAGCCTCAAAGAATTTTGTTTCAAGAAGAATAAAGATGTTTCGGTGAAGAAAAGTTTCTATTTTTTTAAAAGAAGATATCGTTTTCTCAAACTGAACAATCGTATCTGTAGTTAAGTTTCTACTGAGAATTTCCAGCTTCTTTGATAATGAGGTCACAGTTGTATTAGATATGTAATGAACGAACACACAAGTGGGGACAACATAAGTATTTTAAAAACACTAAGTTCAGCTAAGAGATCTCTTTTCAACGAATTTATTATCAAGCTGTACAATCGTATATATATGAAAATTTTGTTGTTGTTAAAGTACTAATTCCTTGAGGAAATGTGAACACGAGTAACTAAGATGACGTGATAGGGGATTATGATACTAGATTACGTAATACGAATAATAACAATAGATTTAGTGAATGTAATAAGATAACTAAAATGTTTTTGTTACAACAATAAAAAATTTACAGCATGATAATAAATTCGTTGAAAAGAGATCCCTTAGATGAACTTCATGTTTCGAATTTTTAATGTTTAGATGGGAATTATCTGTCAATATGTATTTTAATACGGGATTACAGAAAGTTTTAGTAAAATATGAGAACCATAAATTAAATACTTCATTTGCAAATTTCAGTCATTCGTCCTTTACATTCTGTATGATCCTCTCTATTAGTGATTCTTTTCTATTTTCGTTTCTATTCTCTTCTACTTGATCTTCTTAGCCTTCGACTGGCAGGGTTTCCATTTCCGATTGATGTTACATACTACTTATGTTTCACGACATAAGTAGCACACACCTCAGACATACTAAATTTTTTCATAGGGCAAGATTTATGCTGATAGTTTTGACCTAAAGTGTTTGAACTTTTTATAAAAATCTCGTTTAGATATTAAACAGGTATAAGATTTTCTTTAACATATTTCACAAACCATCCGTAGAATGAGTGTTGCGGGATAAAGGTAGTTTGAGTCACTCTAACAAATCCTGAGTATTTTTGAAAAACGTCTTTTGTTACAGTCTAGACAGATTTAATATTGCTGAAATATATTCATTTCGATCTATAAATGTTTTTGTTTAGGTTTGAGTTAAATCAACTGTGGATTTCTTGTTTGCTTTTCATAACTGAGTGTATCAATATACGTGAGACACCTTACAGTCAAATATTTGGTTCGTCGATCACATTTTACATTAAGACCCACATTGGAATGTCTGATTTGGTTAATTAAACAGATAATTGAAAAATGACCAATTGTCACTAGTTGTTTACAAGTACACAATCGTCAGGCAGCTAGCTTGTTTAGAAAAAAAAATCAGAAAGTGCTTTACTAACCTTGCTGATTGTGTTTTTTATTCTATGCAAAACAAACAGGTTTTTTCTCGATAGTTAAGGGGGGATAGTAACTAGTGATAAATTATGTATGTACCACTTGGTTTACTAACAATCCACCCATTTAGAAACGAATTGGAGTAAAAATATATGAAGTATAGACGGTAAAAAATATTTACATGTTTAACGAAATTAAATATTTTACTTATTTGTTTATATTTAAGCAATCATTGGGTGTTAACCATTGTGGTGTTTGTGCAGTGTTAGTGCCCAATGACCAATATCATATTTATCATATCTCTTGTTGCTAATCGAATTCAGTTTATTAGGTCTCAGATTGTGAGTCCAAATGATGAGGGTTATAACCATTCAGCTAACAGTAGTGCCGTTAAGATTACATGTATAGTTTTCTAACGATTCTCGACGTCTGGAAAGCCTTAGTTACCTAACACCTGTCTGGTAATTATTGTTTTCATTCCAAATTTATACATACTGATCAATAGCTCACCACCATTTAATTGGTTTCTACTCGGTTTCCTATTATAAGAAAAAAGTTATTAGTGTAAAACTAATAATAAAAAGAAATATTTATTCGCTTAACTTCCTTTCTAAAAGATGATTTTCGAGGAAAAGCGCAAGTCATCCGGAAAAAACAATGTTAGTTTTTGAATGCTTTTTATGTCTGATTTCATTTTACTAATGAAATATTACTTTTTTTGATAAGTTCTTTTTTCCTATACACTCTTGGTAAAACACTTATTATACAATGATTTAGACTTCATAGAAGCGAGTTTTGATTATCCTTACTTCTATAATCAAATCCAAGTAGAAATAGAGAATAAATTTAGTTGTGAAGTTGATGAGGTTCAAATAGTAACAAAATTAAATAAAACTGGAGTTCGAAATCCTCACACACTGCTTATGAATAACTGAAAAATGAGTTAATATATGCAAAGATATATTAAAGATAAAATTTTAGTCAGATGGTTAGTGAAAGCTTTGAAATGTTTAGGGTAAATAAAACTCAACATACATCAGTACAAAACAATAAAGATAGCAACACAGCTGTTACTTTTTTTGTTGATTATCTTAACGAAAGATTTTTAAGTCAACATAACAGTTTCACATTATAATCATAGATTTCTTAAGGCCTAGATTATTGTAGTTAATTTAAAGCAAAATCTTAACATATAATAAAGGAGATTAACGGCAATCCAATTTACACATAAGTCATCCAACGAATAATTCATTTTCTAAACTTATATACTTTCCAGATAATTTCGACTAATTACCCCTCTTTTTATCTTGATAAATAATTGAAAGCTTTCCATTCAAGTCAGTAAGTACCTGATAATGATTTTATGTATTACCAGTTTGGTGAAACATCTAAAGTGTGATAAAAATTGGAGTTTCATTAAAGCTATCACCTGCTCACTAATGACTGACTTCAGGAGACACTCCTGGAGTTCTAGTGAGAAGTCGTTACCAGTGGAGTTCAACCAGGTCTGTTGTGAGATAGGAACTCACTGGAGACAATGGTGTACGGTGGCGCAACTTCGTGGATTGGTTGAAGTTAGACATTAACACCGTTGGATGTCAGCTCAGTGGTCTAATGGTTAAGTGCTCGCGCGCGAAACCAGTAGGTCCTGGGTTCGAATCTCGCAGGTGGCTAGGTTGTGGATGCGCACTGCTGAGGAGTCCCACAATAGGACGAAACGGCCGTCCAGTGCTTCCAGGTTTTCCATGGTTGTCTAGCTTCAATTGACTCATGATTTCAACTTGTGAAATTTCTAAAAATCTCCACAAAACCCATTCTGATATTATATATTTGTTAATTAGCTAAACTATGCACATTTATGTTCCTCTTATTATAAACTTTATTTTGACCTATAGACTATTATTGTACGATTTACTGTTCTTGAGTTCTTCTCAGTCTATTAATAACAGTCTCGCACATTCACAACCTCTTTTAGTTAGATCATGTACAAATGTTGTTTTCTGTTTTATGGTACGATGTGGTCTGTTTGGTTTGTATATAAACCCAGTATGTTTGAAATACGTGATTCATATCGCGGAGGCTAAGATTGGTGTTCTAGACTTAACAGGCAAGGCTAGGCAGGAAAAAGGACCGATAAACACTATTAACTGCTCGTATGGGTTTATGCTTCATTGGTCCGGTCGATAAATCACTATTCTTTAATTGGCGGTATCATTACGTTATATATTGATAAGGGCACAAGGCTACAAGTTACAACATTATGTAAGAACAGTTACGAACTATGGACCTTAAAAGAAGTAATAAATTCAATTGCTAATATTAAGACAGTCACTTGAACCTCGAAGTTTTTGGTTTTTGTATTCTTCCTTTAGTTCTACGACAAATTAACGTTTCAATAAACTGTGGTATTTATATGATAATATATTTATTGCATATACGATAAAATAAATGAATTTTAACCCTTTTTTAGAAATTATTTTAATATAAATGCTAGTACACTCTAATCTGATGGTTATTTCGACATTTCAGT
Source organism: Schistosoma mattheei (assembly GCA_944470405.2). Lineage (NCBI taxonomy): Eukaryota > Metazoa > Platyhelminthes > Trematoda > Strigeidida > Schistosomatidae > Schistosoma > Schistosoma mattheei. Next base: position 45,574,028 of record OX103947.1, read on the forward strand.
ATACAATTAGAATTAACAATCTATTCTTGTGATTTTCCGTAATTTAAACCATTTTTCCAATTATTATCAATTTCACTGGTTGAAATCATGAGTCAGTTGAAGCCAGACCACCATGGAAAACCTGAAAGCACTAGACAGCCGTTTCGTCCTGTTATGGGACTCCTCAGTAGCGCGCATCCACGATCCCGCACCCCGCGGATTCGAACCCAGGACCTACTGGTTTCGCTTCCAGGTTTTCCATGGTGGTCTAGCTTCAACTGACGGATGATTTCAACCAGTGAAATTTCTAAAAATCTCCACGAAATCCATTCTGATAATATTATCAATTACTTCAAATTTTAACAGTTCACGTTGAAAATAGTTCTAAAATTCATATGAAGAAGAACCTTTGGTAACTTTTCTAATAACCCCTATTTTGATTCTTAATGATCTTTAATTATTACATTTACTTTCTTTTGTTTCTATCATCTTGATTATTACTTACTTACTTACGCCTTTGACTCCCAATGGAGCATAAATCGCCGACTAGCCTTCTAAAACCCACTCTGTCCTGAACCTTCCTTTCTACTTCTATCCAATTGTTGTTCATTCTTCTCATATCTGTCTCCATTCCTCGACGTAACGTGTTCTTTGATCTTCCTCTTCTCCTTTAGCATTGAGAATTCCACGTGAAGGCTTGCCTCGTGACGCAGTTGAGTGATTTCCTCAATGTGTGTCTTATCCACTTCCAGATCTTCTTCCTGATTTCTTTCTTTTCTGGAATCTGGTTTGTTCTCTCCAACAGTAATTTGTTGCTCATGGTATTTTCATTATTGATCCTGTAGAAATAATGTTTCAACTCCCTATATATTTACAGCAGTTATTCCGGTATATATGTTCTGTTCGTTTTTTGGGGAGAGGGGGAGGGGAGGATGGGTGAATAGTGGAGAAACTATGATCTGTAAGATCCAAAACATAGATTATTATGCAGAAAATAATCTTATGATACTTTGTATCTCAATTCCTGCTTTCTTCTTCTTCTTCTTCGTGTTTTCATAAACTTTTTTAATATTTGACAAGTTTTTTCTTAATATTATTTATAAATATTACATACCATTTTATAATTATTTATTATTTTAATAATTCGATAGAAATTATACTTTTGCCTACATCATTATGAAGTTGGGGAGGAAAAAAACCTACAGTGCATATCAATTTGTATGGAAATTAACAAGAAGTATAATTGATCATTTAAGTAGGTTGAACGAATTTGTCAAACATGAAACTAAGTTTAACATTAATTTTTTCTTTAAATAAAACCATAAACAGAATTTTGTCGGTAGAAATTCATTTGATTGTTGTACATTGGAAAAATGAATTATCATTCGTACTTTTATAATAATAAAGAAATTTCATACTATTTCATATTTATATTCGGTTTAAACAAAGTCACGGATGTTTTTTTCTTTTTTTCTAACCTTAAAAGTTTGATCCTTCAATAAACATTTTTCATTTTATCTAAAATATAGAAGGGAAAAAAGAATAATAAACGGTGGAAACTTTATCAATGTTATATTACTCATTTAACCAATAATTTAATCACATTATAAATATATAGAGTAGTTGAGTCAAATTTTAAATGAATTGCCTATTAGATATAAAGGATTAATTTTGTTTTGAAAACACAAAGTTCAGCGAAGGGATCTCTTTTCAACGAATTTATTATCAAGCTGTAAAAAAGGTACATTGATTGTAGCCAGCGTTCGCTTTAAACTCGGATACGAGAATTAAATATCCAGAACTATCGACTCTATCGCTGCGACAGAGAAACTAGGCGAGGAGGTGGTTGCATTATATATGCTTTGGATACCCTAGCAACTAATATAGTTGAAGATAGTGTCCTGAATAGTTTACCAGAATCAGTTTGGATATCAGTCAACACCCTGAATCATAGTCTACTCCTTGGATGTATATACAGAGCTCCTGATAGTTCGAATAATGGGAATGATCTTATTATCAATGCATTCATACATGCATCTTCTCTAAACTTTAATGCTAAGGTTATCACTGGGGATTTCAATTATCCTGGGATCAACTGGAGTACCGGTAGTTGTCAGTCATGTAATGATGAGTTCTCGGCAACCATTAACATGCACTGCTGGTCACAGTGGGTTCGTGCCCCAACTAGAGGCGATAGTATACTCGATCTAATATTTAGTAGAGATGTTATCCCACTATCTGTAAAAGTATATGATGAATTTGAAAGCAGTGACCATAAGATAGTAGTTTGCGCTCTCCCTATCTATCTCTCTTATAACCCACCCATTCAAAAAACCTGTCAATATAGAGACTATAAGCATGCTGACTGGGACCTCCTGCATTCATTGATTAAACTTTCAGACTGGGATAACTTTTTTTCATGTAATAGTCTCATGGATGCTATCGACGAATTCTATCTGATCATTAACTCTTGTTTAGATTCCAGTGTACCTCTTAAAACGTACAGGTTTAGTAAACCTTACGAATTATATATACCAGCTAAATATCGTAATAAACTAAAACGCCTACAGAATCGTTATTTTAAGTCAAACGACTTCACAGCAGTTGCACAAATAACAATAATTTTTAATCAAATTAAAGAGAAACATAGGTTAAAAGCCATTAATGAGGAGCTGTTAGCACTTAATACTAACTCGAAAGTACAAAACTTAACTCTCCTTTTCAATAAACGCACTAAAGCAACTCGAAATGTTGATATACCGTGCATCCAGCATAATAGCACTTTTATATACGACTCTAAAACCATGGCCGACCTTTTCAGTAGTATTTTTGCGAATGGTGTAGAAAACATAAGTGGCTATGCTTCAAGAGTTATGTGCGTGACTAGCAACTCAATAAAATCTATCTCCTTCACATGCATGAAAATTAATAAGGCTATAAATACCCTTAAGCTTTCGAAAGGTCATGGAGTAGACGGGATTTCATCATTTCTCTACAAATATGGTGGTCCAGATATTCCACTTCTTCTTCTAAAGCTGTTTACTCTCTCTATGGAAACCGGTTCTTACCCTTACTGTTGGAAAACCGCGTACATCATACCACGTTACAAATCTGGAGATAAGACTGACATGAACAATTACCGGCCAATAAATATTACTCCAGTTATTTCTAGGATTATGGAAAAAATTATAAGTGATGAACTTTCCAACTATTTACTTGCTGGAAAATTTATCAATGATACTCAACATGGATTTCTTAAAAATCGTTCTTGCATGACATGTCATTTTGACTTCTTTAATTTAGTCTATTCTCTACGTAGCCAAGGATATCTAGTCTTAGTGCTATATCTGGACATTTCTAAAGCCTTTGACATGGTTAGCCACCAACTTCTTATAGGTAAGCTCGCATCTTATGGGGTTCAAAATCCTTTGCTTGCTTGGCTTGATTCCTTTCTCAGCAATCGACATCAAATAGTTAAAATTAACTCTTCATTGTCTAACGCTGTCCCTGTTAGAAGTGGTGTAATACAAGGTAGTGTCTTAGGTCCTTTGCTCTTTTTAGTGTTTATCAATGATATTTGTGAAAGTTTTTGTGTCGGTAAGCCCCTTCTATATGCAGATGATCTTAAAGTAGTATATTCATTTTCTCCACATGACCTGAAAAATATGCAAAATTGCATCAGCATGGAGCTTAACAAGGTAGCACAGTGGTGCTTAAAATGGCAACTGGAGCTTAATACGGCTAAATGTGGATGGATATGCTTCGGCGATACATCACTCAACCTAGACATTACCATAAATGGAGAAGTGTTATCTAGGTTACATACAGTAGTAGACTTAGGACTTAGATATTCCCAAGACTTGTCGTTTACAGAACATATATTAAAACAGACCTCTAAGTCTCAACGTCTAATAGGTTACATAACTCGAAATCTTTACAACACTGAGTCACGTATTCTAATGTACAAAGTTTGTGCTCGACCTCTTCTAGAATATTGCACGTTTATTCTTAGCAGTGCGCTCATAAAGGATAAATTAAGGCTGGAATCAGTACAGAGACGATTTACACTTCGTATTCTTGGAGCTGATTGTACCTTAACTTATAATTCTAGATGTAATAAACTTGGGCTAGACCCTTTATGGAGGAGGAGACTCAAACTAAATCTTATCTTTTTCTTCAAACTACTTCATAAACTATCGTTTACATCCGATCACGCGATTCAATATGCAGAAACCTCTCATTATGACATCCGTAATTCCTTGGCACTAGTGAAACAAACTCATTCTAAATCATCTCTTTATATGAATTACTTCACCTGTAAATTTTCTAGACTCTGGAATAACCTACCACAATCTATCCGCACGATAAAATCACTCCCATTATTTGTTCGCTGCATCGATGCATACTGCTCCTCTGAAAATGCATTGAATGGTCTAGCGCCTTTAAGTGTATCTCATTCCACAAGTGATATTTTAGGAACCTTAAATGTTTAGCCATCTTTATTAGTGAATTCCCTTAGTAAAACCACCCACTTGCTGTCAATATGTTAACACCGCCCCTAGCAACTTTAACTAATTTGAATAACATAACCAGTATATCACTGTGTCACATGACACACGCATTTAGGTAGACCTGATTGGCATATTTTGGTAATTACTGCTTTGTTGTTCCGTGCTCTCTGTTTTCGTTTTAATTTCTCTAGTTGTAGATAATTATCATTAATTCGATCTGGCACACGAATTGACCTTAATTACACCGTTCATAAATCAACAGGCTGTCCATTTAAGAAATATTAAAAATTCCCGGCTGATGCATTGGATCGCTGTAATATATGTACTACTTAAACAACTACTGAACTAGTATACTTAAAACTTTCTTTTATCACATGTTTGTTCTGCACGTCTAACGTTACTATTTATATCAAATTGATCATGCCTGTAAACTGGCGTGAATTCTGTAATTATTATTTTCAGAATATAAAATTATTATTATTATATCCCAGTCTGGTTCTAAAAGGGTGAAAGGAAGGTAGATAGGAGTTCTATACTTGAACACCTAATCGACTGTAATCAATATCCGAATCCGCAGTGTGATTTTAAGGTTGTTTATATGATTCGTTCAAATCTACCTAGATTTCTTCGTATCCAACTCTTGAAAATCGCCGAAGCTCTTACCATCCAGGAGCTTAAACCAGAACTATGCGTACAAAAGAAGTATGTCTTATCATTATCGTTACCTTGGCCTTAATTAATATTATTATTACTCCTTTCCCCTTTACTTTTGTCTTATATTCTCATTGATTTATTCATAAATACTCACCATGTCACCTTATTTATTTTTATACCTCTATAACCTTGAATTATTATAACAAAAACATTTTGATCATCTTATTATATTCACTAAATCTGTTGTTATTATTCGTATTACGTCATCTAGTATTATAATCTTTTTATTACGTCATCTTGGTTTATTGTGTTCATATTTCCTCACAGAATTAGTACTTTAACAGAAAAATTTTTTAAAATATATATACGATTTTCACAGATTGAAATCATGAGTCAGTTGAAGTTAGACCACCATGGAAAACCTGGAAGCACTGGACGGCCGTTTCGTCCTAGTATGGGACTTCTCAGCTGACTCATTTCAATCTGTGAACATTTCTAAAATCTCCACAAACCCCTACTGATAATATATACGGTTGTACAGCTTGAAAAGAGATCCCTTAGATGAACTTCGTATTTTCAATTTTTTAATGTTTAAATGGAAATTATTTTTGTTTTATCATTTGAAAAATAAATGTTAACTTTTTTCTTTTAAATATCAGACTTAATCTATAATTTTTTAATGATATGCATGCAATGAATTTTTCTAAACTGTTACATTAAAAGTGATACTCATTACCGATTACTATATTGAGTTGAGAAAGAATGAACAAATATACCTTTTTAATTTCGGTAGATATTTGAAAGGAATAGATTAAAAGTTCAAGTTCTAGTAAGCAATGTTGGGTAGTGGCTAGCAGTGGAATCCAGGATGTGCGTTTCGTCCTATTAGGGACTGGTCAGTTGGATGTACCTGCATCTCAGAGTTGATGTTCGCTCTGGGACTCGAACTCAGTACCGTTCGCTTCAAACGCCATCGCGTCATCCACTTATCTACTGAGCCCTGATAGCCACTTGCTTGTGCAGTGGGGTGAATTTAAATTCACTTGGTATTGTTTGGCTTGTATCTTCCATTGAGGTTTAAGACTGCAATTGATCAGTCTGTTATTGGCATATGTGCATACTGTGCGTATGCCTCGACGTTGCCTTAATTCACAAGCTTTTTGTAAGCAATGATGGACAGTGGCTAGCAGTGGAATTCAGGATTATTACATATGCCAATAACGGACTGATCAATTGCAGTCTTAAACCTCAATGGGAAGATACAAGCCAAACAATACCAAGTGAGTTCAAGTTCTAGGTTTGATTATTTTCTGGTATTTAAAAGGAAAGAGAACATAAGATATTAATAAAAGTTAATAAGTTATTGGAAATATATGCTAGCACTTTTCAGTGGCGTAGAAACATTTACAGTACGTCGACCAAATAGTAAATTTCTTTATATAAAACCGGGTTAAATACACTAATCATCCTAGTGACGATATGCATGAACTCCTGGATTAAGTAAATGTATCGTCATGTCAATTATTCTTGACTAGTATGTTTATTGCATGATCGTCTGATAAAATTCAGTTAGCCATAGAGACTATATTACATATTACTAATAACTATCATTTGAATGACTATAAAACCCTTTAAATGAGGTTAAAAAATATATTTCTTTTAAGAAATTCTAGATTTTCATGTATCGATCAAAAAGTCTTTCATCTTTATTATGGAAATTTGTCCATAATTACCGGATAATAAGTATTTTGTTCTATTGCAACCCGCCAAAATATTTAATTTGTCGTAAATTAGGAAATAATGGAGAGAGATTGTGTAATTCGGATTGTTTATAGCTGAAGAGAAATCCTCCCATAAAATGATTTCATTTCAGTCTAAGACTCGTGTTTTTACTGACTTAAAACACTCATAGGAATCACTAGAGAAAATATATGAATTTCATTTAACAATTAGGATTTTTTTCGTAAACTCACTTCAGTTTCAGTAATCATTATAGGATGATTCAATATGATCCAGGTAACTGTTTCATGGCATGGAGGAAATGGCAATGATCCTTCATATGTCATAAACTCATGTGTTGATGTTAGTAATGAGCGCAGTTCAAGACCTTTTAGCTGGAATGTTTCACCTGCAAACGAAGTTTGAAAGTAGTACTAAACAGTCAGAATAATAGTATTTATAATAATTATTTACATTAAGAAATAATCATATGTTTTGATTGGTTAATGGAAACGCCATAATGAGAACTAAAATAATATTAATCAGTATTGAACTTACTCATTACATCAAGTACTATTCTAAAGTTTAAATGTTAGTGATCTTGGACGATCTTATTAGTCTTTAACTCACACTAATTTTCTACATTGTAGACTACACATTTAATCACGATATCGCTTATTTCATACATTGATTGAATTTCCAGCTACAACATAAGCTAGTTCCCTATAATAGATTTTTATGTAAATGAATCCACTAGTTATTGCTAAAAATACCCACTTATCTTCATTTAGAATTTACTGTTTAGAATTTAGCCGTATAGTGATATGCAATTCTGCTGAATTCCAATCACTCTATGAACTTACGAAGTAAATTGAAAACGGGTTTGAAATTAAGGTACGAATTCGGTCTTTAAGCATTCAATTTGTAATCTTTCATTTTGCTAAATCAGATATGCAACATTTATTTAATATTTATTAAACTTTAGTATTAATATTGAAAGGTCTAGTAAAAGTTTTACTTGGTGTTTCTGACCAACAAAGAGATCACTGAGCAAATTACATTTCAGTTTTGAATTGTTCTTCAAATATTATCAGTTTTACAGTGAATACCATGATCCAGTTATTCAAAACTCTACAAACAACCTGTCTAATCATAATATAAGTTTCTCGGAATCAAACGACTGTTTTTTTCTAAAAAGAAGTGATGGCTAAAGTGTACAGTGTACATAAAATCCTAATGAGTTTTCAGTGAATAATTATAGTTAGTTTCTTGTCAACACAATAAATGAATGTTTATTAAATTAGGATCATCAAAGAACTACATAGTTAGCCTGTTACTACACATGAAAATTATCTTCAAGATATTTTTTTGAATTAAACTTTATCAGTTTATCGTCATAATGAACTTCTCTTATTAAATCAATCACCTGTGTAATAAATGAAAGAAGGTTAACCGTGTCTACTCATGCATTATAAAAGCTATTAACATCATTTTAAAAAATAAAACAAGCAAAGTGAATGCCACCATTCAAAAGGAGACTTCAAAAGCATATTTTAATCAAGAAAGATACTTTACATTTATTTATTAGTTTACTGAACTGAATTACTTGTTTTCTGTAGGTAAACTATTTAGTTGTATACAATTTATGATCATTAAATATAAGGTAATTATAGTTCAGAATATTTGTGATAATTTTATTTACATTTTTGACCTGATTTATTAAATTTCATAAATGAATAGTAACTGATAAAAATTATTGGTTGTTGTTTCCTGTGAAAAAGTTTACAATAAAGAAATAAAAGGCTAAATTTCATTAGAAAAGAAATAATTGAACTGTTACTATCAAAAATTTTATCTGTAGGATCTTTGGTGAAATGGTAATGTTTGAAGAGATCATGATATTACTTAAAAACGGCAAATGGAACGAAGGTCTATAACACAATAACAGGATAAGCTAAACTAGTTCCATTCTCCCTAGCCCTGTTAACTAGAAGAAGATCAGATTCGTAACTTAGGTAAAAGTATATTCTACAAGCAGCCAGGAGCACGAACGAACCAAGCACGCAACTCAAGCATATATATGGTATAAAAAGGTTCCTGGGAAACTTTACAAACTGGCTCATTGAAAGAGGTAATGAACCAATGATATTTAAGATCTTTCTAAGTGGGAAATATAATCTGAAAATAAAAATTGGCGCTTTCAGTGCGGAAACGAGAAATTTAGATTTTCAAAATAAAACTAAAAAATTAAGACGTTTATCAAGAGATTTATAGGGATTCGGCATCTCCAACAGAAATCCTGATTTATGAGTAGTTTATGTCTCAGTATGAACATTTTTTTTTTCAAAAATCTATGGAATCCTCAAAAGGTGTATAAAGAATTCCTGTTTAAGTAAGTTAAGACATTACTTAGTTCATTTGTCAAAGTGGATAATTTTATTACCAATATGGATATAATGGTTGTTAGGTTTACATAGTAGAAAAAGAAATGGATACCAAAGTTAGTCAACAATTAATTAATCTAATATTTCGATTTTTAAAATCTGCGCTAAATGTCCCTCGATAACAAAAAGTACAAATGAACCAAGCAGGTTTGAGATTCAACATCGAGACTTCTAATTAAATTTTAAATAAAATTCAATTTACAACTCATGAGAATTTATATTCTAAATGAAAAACATGTCTTTTGATGTTTATCTTTAGTCACATTATTCAAGACATATATCTAACTTTACCGAAATACTTTGAACTCATTATTGAATTCATCAGATTGGAAACGTCCAAGTGTTTAAATAAAGGATATGTTTTGCAACTTATAAAAACTTGTGTATCAAACTAAAACTCCAAACTAATTGATAACATTAAGACAATGACACAGGAATGTTAAAATTATGAGTCCCAAATCGGATAAAGTGTGTTTTTTGGAATTCACTACTACTCACAATTCCCCTTTACTAGAGCGTAAGATAATATCGAGAGAATCAATCAAGGACGCATATATGGCAATAGAGACTGATCTTTTGAAATCCTGAATGTTAACAACAGAAAGTTACAAACCATTACCGTTACCAAATAAATAGATGTAGAGTGTTTACACCTCTGTGCTTGTATTGCACTGGTGAAGTGATTGAACTGGGCGAAAGCAGAAAGCACCTTGTTTTGAAGTAATCCATTCTTTTTATAATGACTAGTTGCTTGATTGATAAAAGTGCTCAATACATTGATGTAAAAGGTACCGATATAATAATAAAGCTACTGTTTGGAAATTTTCCCTCACATATATTGTCAAACTTCCTATGATATATTTAAATATCAGTAATGAGTTTATCAAAATATATCAAATAGTTTACAAGATCTAAACTGATGAAATTTTACTATCTCAGAAATGGTTATTCAAATAAAAATTATTCCATTGATGAATAATATATAATGACCATAATTTAATGGAGATAAATATTTACCTTTAAATATTGTTTGTTCGGCTGCAGCTACAACTCCTAAAAGGTCCTTATTCGTTGCATTTCCAATCTGTAAAGTAGAAAAGATATTGTTTATTAAAGCCTACTAATGTTTAGGCCTTCAGTAAAATTGATTTGGAAAATAGTTTCTAAAGTTATCAAGAGTGATGAGCTGGGTAATTTTCCCAAGTTAATATACTCAGATAAAAATATTATCATTAAAACCTCCTGAAGTTGACTAGTTTGGATCACAAAGTTATAATCGTTGAGGATGGATTAGAGACAGTAGCACACTGAGAATACTTCAACTCTGAAATTTTACTGAGCTTCATCTCGTTTAAAATTACGGAATGGTAATTCAGTATATCAAACTGGACGTTATAGTTCAAGATCATGCATTATTACTGTTAGAGGATAATTAGAAATAAGTTATTTATTGTTTAAGATTGCTTTCTGTAGTCAAAATAAATAAATTCTATTACAAGTGCCTAGGAATTAAAGTTACGTTAGATGGGAACTAGTGGGTGTACAAAATGAATATTGTCAACAGAAAAAATGTTAAAAGTCTTTTTCTTCCAAGTGAACCAGCTACTAAAATGAATTAAATTCAGGACAACCAAGAGACCACTACACCCTCATTTTTGACAATTTTTCTTGATAAATTTCCTTTGTCAATCTAATTGAGTAAACAGAATTTATAAGTAAAATTTCTTATTAAATGCTTTACTGACCCAGTTACCTCTTATTCACATTATCTATTATTCATACAAATGTATATCTGGTGATAGAATGACATTAGATTGACGTTTGAAATATATATGTTTATCTATTATATAGTTTTAAACTATAACCATTGTATTCATTTACAAAACTTACTTTAAAGAAAACACTGATAGCAAGTATACCATTCGGACGATAAAATGCCTCAGATAAATTATTGTATAATTCATTGTTGAATGAATAAATCTGCAACTGTGAAACAATTGACAATAAAAATAATAAAAGATTAAATTATCAACAGAAATAAACTAAAATAAACATTTTGTTAGAAAGAATGGATATTGGCTAGCAGTGGAATCCACGACACATATTTTGTCTTATTTGGGACTCGTCAGCTGGATGTACCTACATCTCAGATTTGATGTTCACTCTGGGACTCGAACCCAGTATCATTCGCTTCAAACGTCATCGCGTTATTCATTTAGCTACTGAGTCCTCATGGGAAGATACAAGCAAACAACACCAAGTGAATTTAAATTTTTTGTTATTTTTATCAAATTTGATATCTTCAGATTGTTATCTGTTATTATTGCACATCATTTGAAGTGATTAGATTTATATATATATATATATAACTGGGTACATATTATTTACAAGATAGATTGATGGTGCATCCCAAATAGATTGAAATTTCTCATTTTTATTATGCATACATAATTATTAACATACACTATGTTAATTTAATGTAATAGACATTATCTAAAAGTTAGCATGTTTGGGTTATTATTTGTGGAGACTATTGTAGCAATATGATAGGTCGAAATGAAAACAGTTGAGGTAGGATTCAAGATTACAGTGCAGTAGATTAGTGTTAGATGTTTAACCACTGAGTCACTGTTTCATATATCATTTAATTTTTCTTCAAATAAGAACACTGCAAATTAATCACTAAATATCAGTGTTGGGTTGTAGAAAACATTGAGTTTTTGATTGAGATATATCAATGTCAGACTACTGCTGATGAGTTCCACTCTAGGACGAAACGACTGTTCATTCCTTCAGGTTTTCAAAGGTGGTTTACCACTGATCGTTGTATGATCTCAATCAAAACCTCAACAATCTTCACAACCCTATACTGAAAATTATCATATGCTCACTATAGACTCTTTTCAAGAGGTAATTCTCGCAGTTCAAGTAAGAAGCCATGATGAATGGAGCTAATCTGTGTCCGATGTGAAACAGTTATCCATCAAAGACAATACAAGATGATCATACAATTTCGTGTATTCACTAAATAATTTTTTTACATAACGATTAATTAAATTGAATTTTATTTTAATTTTCTTTTCTTGTTCATTTATCCATTTACATATCTACATATAGACACATAATTAATACACCTATTTTATATCATTCAATGCTTCAATACTAAGAATAAATTCAGTATTTTCTGGTCTATCGGTTGTTTTACTTCTTTTTTTATTTATTTCTGGATATCAAGTGAAAAATTCACAGAAAATTATTCATTAAATATTTTTCAATTTTCATTTCACATAGAAGTACATCTTTGTTTGTTTTTTTGTATTTTTTTAAAAAAAATAAACAAAACAAATCAAAATTTTAATTTAATTTTATTTGAGGATAAAATAAAGTGAAATGTTTGTCTTTTTCGGCGGTGGTGATGGTGCTGTTGTTGTCATAGACAAGTAAAAACTGATAAAGTATAATTTATTTGAAATAACAATAGTTATATAATAGTAGTATTGGCAATAATCATATTGGTTAAGTAGAGAGAAGAAGAGGACAAGGGTTTATTTTAATAATAATAGTAATAAGTTGAATAATTATTATGTCATATAATTACAAAATATTTATTATTCATTTCCGTTATCAAAATAAAGAGTAGATGAATTATTATCAGAAGGGGGTTTTGTGGAGATTGTAGTAATTTCAATGGTTGAGATCATGAGTCAATTGAAGCTAGACCACCATGGAAAACCTAGAAGCATTGAATGGCCGTTTCGTCCTATTTTGGGACTCCTCAGCAGTGCGCATCCACGACTCCGCCTCGCGGGATTCGAACACAGGACCTATTAGTCTCACGCAAGGCGTTTAAGAAACTAGACCACTGAGCCGGCATCCAACGGTGTGAGTGTCTAACTTCAACTAATCCACGAAACTAAGTAACACATCCACCATTGTGATCAGTTAGTTACTACCTCACAAAAGAATAATAGTTTTATTGGAAATTATTTAATAAGTTTTTTTTCAAGAATAAATTTTATATGAGGACGGCCCAAGTGTGAATTTGAGGAAACTCTAAGAAGAAGGAACAAGTACATTTCATCTAATCATCGTTTGGAAGAACTATCCAGGATCTCAACGTGTAGCTTTCCCATTGGACAAATGCCAAAGACCACTGGATGAGGATTGGAGGACTATAATGATGATTTCACTTTTAATGGTTTAAAGATCCCCATCATATTAAAAGACCAATATTTGAACGGAAAATATTCTTTCCGATAAATTCCCTTCACTTTTACTAAAATATGTAAATACTTGAGAGTTTTGTAACATATTTGATACGGTTCAGAACAGCATTCCTTCTCATTCTTCTTCTGTCTTTTCATTTGCGAATAAGAGGATTCTAGTGTTTGAGTGCTCAAGTTGTACACGGTACATCAATGATCTAACCTCTAGACATAACAGTTCAACTCATCGATAACTTTCGATATAGTTTAACTTAATTTAAACTCTTAATAAAACATTTATATTTGTAACATAGGGGATGTGGAGATTACTAAGTTTTTGATTGAGATCATGAACCGATTGATATTAAACCACTATTGGAAACCTAGAAGCACTGGACGGCCGTTTCGTCCCGTTGTCAGACTCCTCAGCAGTGCTTAGACTAGTGACCATATAGCAAACTAATCAATACAATTTAATCAATACCATGGTTATTAATCAGTGATCAGCTGGTGCAAATATTAGTAAATTCAGTAACTAACCACAGGTTTAAAAATCAAGCTTTAAGTAATACTTTATGAATGAAGGATATTTATGCAAATCGAATTAAGTTAAAATGGAATTCAAACTAGTAATTCAATAGTTGATATTTAATTAGTTTTATTTCTAAGTCACTTATTTAATTTTAGTCAACATACAATCCGAAGTAAACATTTATCGTATTTTTGAAAGCTAAGAAAGGAAAAAGAATTTCGACAATATTTAATTGTTAAACGCTCAAATTAAAGTTTGTTTTAAGAAACAAGTCATTACTTTTTTTGTGAAGTTAATTTAAATGTATGAATGATTTGTCTGAAAGTTTTATTGTATATTTTTTTGATTCATTCGACTCAAATTATAATTACAGTAATAGTGATATTTGCAAGAAACTCTTTCTTAAAGTGAATGATTCAGGTATCTATGAGCTTAGTTTATTCCTCCTGGAGCCCCTCTGGGGCTACTTCCGGTCTTAAACTCTGATAAAAGAAGAGGGTTGGGCATGGAGTTAACAGTCCCATCCAGTAGAAAACTAACTCCCTAAAAAACGCCACTTTAATGATTGTCAATTAAACTTGTCTGAAAGTATTTTGAAAAGGAACTTTTGTTTATAAAATTTATTTTTATTTTATGTATACGGAGTAGATGAAAGCAAACAATTCGAATATTCATTGTGAATTGAAAATTAGTATGATCAGATATAATGATAAATGTTTATGACAGGTATTTTAGACATCAGTTATCAATGCCAGTAGTTTAGGGACTGGATGATACAAGTTGTCATACCAAAAAAACCCTATAGGACTTACATTCAGATCTTAACAATGAGTACTGACAAATAAATACTCAGGTTCAAAACGCTCTGTAGAATGTACTTCTACGTTTTATGGATGAGCCTATTAATAAGAAAACTGATATCAGTAATCCAATTTTCTACTTATTGAGATGTTACAAATTGTTTCGTTATTACAAACAATTACTAATAGTAATGTTATAATAGTCTAAGCATCTATATAAGTATGATTGTGTGAGATGAAAATCGTTTTCAATACAAAAAGATAACCACGATATTGTGTGGTGTGTATTGAATTATACTTTGCTAGAAAATACATTGATGTTTAAATATACAAACAACAATTTTTTTAAAATCAAATTTGTGATTGAACAATATAAATCCTCATGTTTGTGAAGCATATGATGCATTAAAATGTAAGTTTTACAGTTTGTAAACAATTGCTTACATTATCCGCAGGTTCTCAGTGTATTATAGTTTCCATATAAATGTTTATATGATTATGTTTCATAGTTAGTTTCATAGTCAAACTTAACATATACAGTGAGAGGCTTTTTCTATGGAAATAAGTAACAGTGAGTATTGATTACTTTAGATCTAATTAAGTTTGGCGTTAATGCCAATCATTTATAAATAAACTATACTTGACTTAAACATAATGGAAAGGAAGCATTTACAATTAAATAAAATAACTAAAATATTGTGGTACAAAACATGAGTCTTTAAATGCAAAACAGGGTATAAAATGAAAAAAAAACCCACATAGATGTATAATTGTAATAGATCCTTAAAGTAAACTAATTAAACAGATTGAATAAATATTTTATTCAGGAAAATAACTTTATAACTAGAATAATTTATTATTTATAAATAGAAAATAGTCTTACTTACTTCACCTGGAAATGCTTTACCATCGATTGTATGCTCTGATCCTTGAGTTGATGCTGATCCAAATTTAATTTGCATAAAAGAAATTCGATAAGCATATGAGGATGGACCACCATTTAATTGTACAAATTCATTAGTTAAACTTATACGTATATCGTATCCACAATTTTCAACGATTAGTTCAAGCTTATAAACAAAATAAATATATTAAAAACAATGTACTAATTAAAAGATAACACTTATCAACAAGAGTATCCAGAGTAGTTCTTTGAAATTTAATTAGTATCTTCTTATAGAAACATAGATTTAGTTATCTGTTATCTATCAAAGTCATATCACAGTTTTTCTTAATGATAACTAATTTCATAAACACATTCACAACAAATTACTTGAAGGTAGTCGTGATTTGTAGTATCGGTTGTGTTGAAAAGAAAGTTGTGTAGAGACTTTATCTTTGACCATCAAATATTAAGCTCATATATTTTTTAGTCCATAGATTTATAAAATGATTTGAATGTTTTCGTTACCAGAAAATCTTATTATATCAAGCCATTTATCTAATATGATTTGAAATGATGTATAAATTTGAAGACTAAAATGGGTGGGGTATTCCAACGACATTAAAAAATCACACTTGATTTGTAACTTAATGTACAAGTATAGAGAAAGAACACATTTTAGAGTATGAGGTAGATGAATTGTAAAGTTTGTTCAATTTGAAGATAGTTTACACAGGAAACTAACTTTAAATTTATGACCTTTTGACTCGACATCCACTTAAAAAAACAGTTGTCTAGTGCTGACTTATTTTTAATGGTTGTCTAGTTAAATTTCGTTATAGACTAACTTTCATGATTTTTAAAGGAAAGATATTTGAGGATTTCCAGTGAGACTATAATTTATGGACGAGTCAATCAGAAGCGTTTCAGGTATTTCAAGATCACGGCACCAATTTCAGAACCTGATACTCACGTACGATCGGTTCACAGAGGATTTTGGAGAAAATGTGACAACTGGGCGACTATAATAAATGGGACTACTAAGAAGTTCCTTTATTTGTGATTGTGGTAATCAAATTACTTGTGGACCTTGCGCAGACTATCGTGATGTTATTGTCTTTTTATGTAATATGTGTTGGAAGAAGTCTGCTAGAATAGGACTTTTTTTGCCAAATCCAGATTGAGACTAGGGCAAGTTATAAAGGTTGTTGCGAACCGGATAATAAAAACACCAATAACACTGGCTGCTACCGTGTACTACAATGTATACGGATGATTAAAGAGCGTACAGATCGCTACATCGACTTGTTCATGTGTATCGTATCGTTATCCACACGTGGCGTTTTGTGAACCCAACAACCGCAGGGCGCACAAACAATACTGAAGCTATGTGGTCAAAGCTGAAACAGTTTGCCGCGATCTTATCATGGCTCCGGAGGCCGACTATTATGGAACCATGTGGATGATTCTCTCTACTGCATTTGTTACGATTTTAGAACCTTTGAACCTCTTTCTAACCCTGACAAGTTTTTGAACCATGTAAAGCAACTGTATATTTTTACTCTATACGAACTGTTTTCCGACTGGCTAATATCTCTTAAGGTCACATTAGATTCGTCCAAAGGTACTTCATAAATTATAGTCACGCCTTCACACAAAACTGAGTCGTTAATGTAACACCTTAACACAACTGATATCAGAGGATAAGTTTTCTTATTTAATAAAATAATATGTTAGTACATAAACCATAAAAAAAGACTTATATGACCGGTTTCATAAACCATTGGACAAAATTGATTTGTAGGTCATTCATCCTCCAACAAATAAGATTCAGAACGCCTTATCATAATATATATATCATTACATCATAAATGATTGAACTATATAAAGAAAATTTGATAAAAAACTAATCATAATTAAACAGTTTTCATTCATTTTATTTATTCTATAATAGAAAAAAATGTATTCAACTATTATCTTTCCATGAAATGAACATACTATCTAATCAGTAAATATATTTATTATCCCCATAATTTAGGTTAATTAAATTAGACAAGTACATACATCTATCTATTTTATGAATGATAAATAATGTAATTTGTCATTTAAACAAAAGTTCATTATAACTAAATAAAATGTAGATTTATACGATATGAATAAAGATATAGAATAACTAATTACACTTATTGAATTAGGATTATTGAATAGAGAGTTATGTATGTTGAATTTATTCAAGAAAAACAACAACAAAAAATAGAGTATTCTGTCATTTGTAACATTGAATACAAATTTTTGTAAGTGGACACTTGTCATAAATGAAAACAACGAATAGAATAAATAAGAACTGTGAGAATAATGTAAAAAAAATTGTATTTGACAATTGAATATTTAGTAGATATGTGTTTGAATCAGTGAGTCGGTTTTATTTTATTCATATTAGTTAGTAGTATAAAATTATAAACTATTAGTTTTTTTATCTTTGTGATCGATTCGATTTGTATGACTATTGGTTAGATTAATGAATTATATTCGTATGAATATAGAATAACTAAAAGTTTATGGGAACTTGGGTTACACCGTAATACTTTAAATAATGTTAAATGTAATAGTTGAATTCATGAGTCAATTGAAGCTAGACCACTATGGAAAACATGGAAGCACTGGACGGTTGTTTCGTCCTAATATGGGAAACCACAGCAGTGCGCATCCAAGACTCCGCTTCGTAAGATTCGAACCAAGAACCTATCAGTCTCGCGCACAAATGCTTGACCTCTAGACCACTGAACCGGCATCCAACGGTGTTAATGTCCAACCTCAACTAACATCAACTAATGCTCACCAGTGACTGGCTTCAAGAGGTGGTTTCTGGAGTTCTAGTGAGAAGCAGTGACTAGTGGAGTTCAACCAGGTCTGTTGTGAGATAGTAACTCACTGAAGAAAATAGTGGACGGTAGCGCAGTTTCGTTGTATGCCGGCCTGCTCAGTGGTCTAGTGGTTAGGCGTCCGTCCATTTCTTCCAGGTTTTCCATTGTGATCTAGTTTCAATTGACTCATGAATTTAACTATTAAATTACTATGATATCGACAAACCCCCTCTTTGATTACAATTTGAAATGTGGATATTAAAAAACGTTCAGTGAATTTATATTTAGTAGATAATCTATTTGACAAAATTTGCCGAATATATAGAAGTTATAAATGTAGTAAAACTTATTAGCCAGAAGAAACAAAGAGGCTTTAATGTTTGTTTTATTCTTATTTTAATTATTTTGATCATTTTTTTCCCAACATTCTAGTAGTAAAATATCCTCGTTTATGTCTTAGTTTAAATTATTTGTCCAACTGCTATGTGATGATGAAACTAGTCACTAAACTTCGTTCACATTTTAATGAATGACAAGAATTTACTCGTTAATTGTGGAGATAATCGTTTTATCCATTGATAGTTAGTTCTTTAGAAGTTTAGTTTTCAGCTCATTTCTAGAGTGAAATTGAACTGCATATTAAAAACCAATGGTATACTCATGTTCAGGAAATTTTCATGTGAAATCACTTCTTAGTATGATAACAAATAGTAGATAAAATAAATCATGTTTAATAATATCCAGTGAAAGTCAATCTTTGTCAGTTCATTATCTTCCTTCGCCAACTTTAAGTTGGCTTGTGATATGTTGGAAAACTGGGTCCATTCATTAAATTATTGATGACGTAGAGAGAGAGAGAGAGTGAAGCTTAAGTGTTAATCTGACTAAACAGTTTATTAGAAATATTGATAAAGCAAGGTTACTGAATTATCAAAAAGTTTTTATTATAACTAATTTACTTGCTTTTCTAATCCTTCTATCTCCATTGCGGATAGTGAATGATCATAAACAAGATTTTTGGTCATAATATTAATCGGTGATTGATGTCTACCATTTTGACATAGGTTAGGTGGTCCATTTATGAAGTTTTCTTTTAAAAGTAGCTCCTCGTTCCATATTTCAGTACCTTTAATTAGAATTCACATATTCAAAAAATATGTTTTATCTTTTAGTTAAATATGGTTACATTAATTTAGTTATTCTGAAAAATCACAATATTCTTTACATTTAAAGCATACAGTTAAATATTATAAACCGGATCTATTTTTTAAAAGCATACTATGCTTTAACTATTATATTGTTTTCTAACTTATATTTGGTATGCATTCAGTGGTTGAGTAAGTTATCATCAACGGATAAGCGACTAATTCTTCGAAACCTGCTTCAAAATGCCAAGTTCCGTTGAGTAAATAGTGATTGGCTGAGCTAAGTCTACATGGATGTAACTATGCACCAATAATGAGTGCTTTTTATTCAAGGTGATATAATGAAATCGTCATCTTGAACATTCATATATTGCACATAAAATATTTGTCATAAATTGTAAGTGGCATCTAATAATAATTATTTCTAATTCATTTTAGACTAGTTTTTAAATAGACCGGTCACGAGTATGTGTACTGAACGTTAGCTATAATGTTAAATTATTAAACAAAGACTCAGTATGTTACAAATTACTTGGATCTATTTTCATTCGGTTGTGTGTCTACCATTTCAACTCTTCATTTAAAAGGACTCACTTAGTGCTCACACTTTGCAAATTTGGTTGTCAAGTTTCTAAACGGTTTACTTCATCGCTAAGCAACAGACAAATAAGAGTAATCAAGAGCTTTTGAACTGTTTGATGATTTGCTGCATAGTGTGCAAATAAGTGTACTAAATATGGCTTATTCCACTGGGTTCCATCTTTTTAAGTTGCCTCATTTCGTTCAGAAAAACATCCAATAACTAGACTGTTAATATGCAGTTTTATTATTTATTTGGTAGACAATAGTATTTTGAGGATGAATATTGTTTAGAATTGAATATCTTTTCTCGTTATTCTCTTTTAATTATAATTAATGTGCCTAGGTAATCTCTTTCAATATTATACCTTTCAGTGAAAGTTTTCAACAAATTATTACTATATAATCTGTTTGTTTCAATGAATAAACGTAACAATAAATCAGTCCTCTCTAATCTTAGAATACAATTTTGACTAGTAATTGTAAATAATTCTAAGTATAGAAATATTGTGGATAAGACCACAGTTATTAAAGTGCAAAACCGTAATAAGGAATCAGTTAAAGCATAACAATTTCTATTTCAACTTTTCCTTCTATATAAGTCTGGATGAGGAATTTTAGGTTACATTTAAGTCATTGCTTTCGTAATAGAAGTAATTAAATCATAAACAGCTAATTGGACTTTGAGAACCTTATAAACACGTCTTATAAACAAGTGAAAACCTAAATTTATTCATGCGAAAACTCAAAGAAATACACATCAATTTTCAGTAGTCAATGTAACTACCAAAAACACTTTCTGGTTGACTACAAAACCAAAACAATAAGTTATAGTAATTTAACACGTAAAGATATAATCAGAGAGGGGTTTTGTAGATATCATAGTAATTCTAATAGTTGAATTAATAAACACAGGATTCAAATCTAGCGAAGCGGGATCGTGGATACGCACTGCTGAGGAGTCCCATACTAGGATGAAACGGCCGTCCAATGCCTTCAGGTTTTGCATGGTGGTCTAGCTTCAAGTGATTGATGAATTCAACTTATATATATATATATATATATATATATATATATATATATCAATTCCATACTATCATAATGTTTGTTCATTTATGTTTTCAAGTTATTTTTACAAAAATCTTCGAGGTCAATACTATTTATTTTAACCTTATAAATGGAGCTTTTAGACTTAGTTGTATTCAATTGATAGTTTTTTCAATTAGTGCTAACAAATAACGAAAATTAGTTATCTGTCATCATGAAATACAGACCACCTTTATGCTCATAAACAAGAAGTTTGTTTCGTTGATTAAGATCAGGATCAATATTATCAAATGTGAAAGACAATGATATGAACATGTTTAGCAAGTAGTTGTATGTTGTATAGAGAAGAACTATAATGATTTTATTAATGATTAAGCTAACTACCAATTTTAAAGCATAAGTTATATTATAACCCATAGAAATAAGAACAAAATCTTTATAATTTTCAGTTTATTTCGTTAGAGATGTTACAGTTTATTGATCATTCGTAAATCATAAATATATAGATGAACTGTGTTGTGGCACTTGAAGCACCTGGTGCAAGACTGATAGGTCCTGGGTTCGAATCTCGCGGCGGGCGGGATCGTGGATGCGCACTGCTGAGGAGTACCACAATAGGACGAAACGGCCGTCCAGTGCTTCCAGGTTTTCCATGGTGGTCTAGCTTCAACTGACTCGATTTCAACCAGTGAAAAAGTATGATGGTTGGATTATATGATCCATTAAACTTCTGTTGTATATTCGTTGATATATATGATACGATTGTTTTTTTTTAATTTTTAAAAAAATAGAATACCTATTAACGCTACAGTTTTTTAAAATGAATAGTGTCTTATTTGTGATTTATTTTACCTCTGGGACATATCGTAATATTTCACTAACTAATTACAGTTTAATTAAAATGATTAATATGATATTCATTTTGCATATTTCTCATTTCACAAATATTTACATAATTTCTATTTATAAATAATCTCAGTATATATATATGCAGTTATATGAAAGTTGGAATCGAAATTTAATAGTCATAATGTTAATAAACGGAATCTTCTTCATGCATTTTAAAATTATTTCAACTGACATGTAAATTATTCGACTGCAGTATGGGTTGAACATATAAATATTGGTACAAGGGGGCACCGAATACATATGCGTCACACAAGTCACTTGATTTGTATGCACGCTGTGATACATTCCGGATGCCTAAGCCGAAGCAAGTGGTTTTCTTAGGGGGCCACACCCAAAGTCTTTGACACAAAGGTCTGATCCACAAGGCAGTGGAGCAACGTCAGGATATGCAGTTCTATGGTAACCGTTGACCAACGATTAGTTCATACGCCATTTGTTCCTTCAGGACACTGGAACCCATGTGAGCAATTGGTTTGGAATGAGGGTTTTCCAACTACCATAGGTGGACTTGTCGGGTCCACCAACCCGATTAAAGCACCGAACATTCGCTTTTCCTTTTTTCACTTTTGTAAGCAGCACCCTCGCCGCGAGAAGGCAGTGAGTAGGACTTCACTGGCAGTGGTTGTATGCGTGTGGTCATGTGAGAGCATTTTGAAAGGGAGAGCTCTCAGCCGTACCAGAGCATTTGCGGGTATTAATAGTTTACTGAATCACAGTAATATGTGTTTTTATTTGTTAACAAACTGAGACAGGTTTTTGCATGATTCTTAAGAGCAGTTATTTAGAAACTGTAAATTTAATATTTAATGGTTAATTCTTAACTTGGAAGATTATTCTAATGTAAACAGTTATATATTTTGTAAGTCACAAGGAATTATGAAGCTAGTGTGCTGAGGTTCATAAAATACAATACCAGTTTCCATAAACTTGGACTGTTTTGAATGAAATAGTTTGGTACATAAGTGATTAGAAAAATGCTTTAAACCTATATATATATATATATATATATATATATATATATATATATATATATATATAAATTGCTATGTACTGCTACAGAACCTTTGAAGGTGAAACTGGTTTCATTTGTGAGTAGAAGAGAGGCGGATACTTATTATAACGTATCAAGATGAAAATTTATTACTTAATATAAAAAAACAATTATATAAACAAAGAGTATTCTTTTCAGTAATTTCTCATCAGGTTCTACAATTATAAATCCAGATTAATAATCCATAAAATTGGCCAGATTTAAGGCAAAATACATCATCATTTGGAAATTGTAATATGTGAATCAGGAACTGTTTGTTATATAAACAAAATTGTTAATGTTGGGGCTGACTAATATGAAGTGTTAACTTGAATCAGTTTATAAGCGAAGTGAAATTGTGAGATAAATTATCAGAATAAATATGGTCAACATGGGGTAAGAGAGAGAGAGAGAATATTGTGATTACAAATCGGAAGTTGCGTAATATGTAAAATAATTAGGTCAAATATAGTAGATTCAGGGTGGATATTGAATAAATTCCTCAAAAAGGGGTTATCAAGTGTAAAGACAATAATAGTAATAATAATAATAATAACAGTAATAATAATAATAAGTTTGGGACATAAAATGAACATTAATCAGATTATGTCACCACATTATAAGATTGATTATTAGCTAGTTGGCCAGGGTAAAAGGAGTGGTTGAACGTACTTCTTTTGGATACAAAGCTCTGGCTTTTTGATCCGAATAGCAATTGCTTCAGCCGTCTGTAGGATTCGCAGTCTGACGGAATTAGGTAGACTGCTGTTGACACGATAAACTATTGCAAAAGATTGCTCCATGTTGGCTGTATGTCCTGTTTGGACTAAATGGTCTAAGATGGAGCTGTTAACAGTTTTGACAACACCTTTGCTTAACCACACGGGTAGGTGCTCACGAGCCCGAATGTACAAATTCCTAGAACATCTGCCAATATAATTTGCTCCATTTGCTCTACTTAATATAAAAATATAATGAAGTATATTCTGTTTCTATGTAATGAGTGGTTATTTTTTTTCTTTTATTAATCTACACCCAATTTTTTACTCTATAATTATCAGTTATTTTTTTCATAAATTTCATTTATACGGGTTTTTTGTTGGTTTCGATCATGATAAAATATATCCATACGTAATATTAAAACAGTCTCCATGGTTTGTACTTGTTTCTCTCAACAACAACAACAACAAACAACATACCTCCCTGTGTATTTTTTAAAATTCACTTTTTCTTCATTGTGATCTATATCTAAAAAGATAGTTTTGAAGTCGTTTTTTTCTTTTTTGTTTTTATATCTGTTTCTTATTGTAGCAGATTGGTTGGATTACAGCTGATTAACACAAATACATACATGAACACATATATAGATATGTAAACAAACAAATAAATTACATACACCAAAAAAATAATGTGTATTGTTCCCAATATGGTTGACAAAAAAAGTTAGACAGAATAGAAGGTAAGGAATAAGAAATACATGTATTAGTTGAATATTAGACATGGATGAATTTATCGAAACAAAGTAAAAATGAAATGCAAACTTATTAAGCAATAGATTCCATCAACCGTTTTTGTCTTGTCTTAAAAACATTCAGTAAAAACAATATAAAATACAAACAATATCCAGGAAGCTTGTAAAATGAAAGAGAATTTAATCACAAAAGGATTTGAAAAATCAATATTCTGAAATTGGATCTACTCAATTTTAATCATATAATGATACATTATCAAGTAAACTATAGAAGACATGTGTAGACTGTTCATTTACTTAAATGTGAATACAGTAAACTGAACTAATCTATCAATAATTCTTTGTCAATATAACAGATATAATTTTACCAGTAAGATTTAATCTAGTAATTTGAGTCACTTTCTCTGCTAATTATAATAAGGTTTGATGGTTATCTCAGTCAGTCAGCTAAAACGTAGGACTAGGCACATATATACATCGGTCCAAGTTACCATACCGCATCGGCACAGCAAAATGAACAGCGGATTCATAGGAGTGGATAAGTCAGTGGTGGTAATATATAAAAGAAAGATAGCACATAAGGATATAGTAAGGGAAGAAAGAAAGATATAAAGCGATTTTACTCTCATCGTTAAGGGCAGACAGAGAGTGTATACACCTACACCATTGTGATCGATTCTGAGCCATGTCATTCAGAGTCTCCAACCATTGGTTAGGATATTCACGCACGTCTAACAACACTCAAGATCACTGATGGCTACCTAGTTATAGTTGTTAATATTTTGGACAGTTATTTCATACTTTATAGAGATTTATTCACAGTTCTTTATTGTTCAATGTATTGCAAAGCTAAAGAATTAATAAATATCTTACTGTTCATTGGTTAGGGCTGATTATAGTCTCAAAGAATTTTATATCTTTCCAATAAGTATCCAGTGTTGAGCTACTCGTTTACTGTCTGGGTTGTATATATATATATAATACAATCTAATATTCAATATAAATTTGCTAGATTTGGAAAATGCATCACATTGTGATTATATTTCCATGTTCACATTTATTTGCTCTAACAGTTTATCAAATTACTACAGGTTATAATCTGTAGAAGTGATATTTCAAAAGATAGTCAAAGTTTAATAATGTTAGGAAATTTTATATCTAAACTCTGGCAAAGGTGAATAAGTGCATATATGAAGACGATTGAGTACACTAAAATACAAAATTGTAGACGTCTAAGTACTATCGTACTAAGGCAGCGAAAGTTCTCATTGGTATGTGATACAGGAATTCGAATGTGCAATATTATTCATCTAAAAAGTCTACAATTATAAGTGCTTTTTAAATAAAATGTAGCCATTTCATGATTTTACTATCATCTGTTCACTTTTTCATCGTTTACCAGTGTAAATCAGTGCAGCAATTCATTGATTGAGTCAGGTATTTTGTAATTTAATCAACCTCTGAATACAAGTCAGGCTGTTCATTTTCTTTGTAATTGTCGATAAATTTAAGTGAACTTCTCATGTAAAATAAAAAATAACGATTCATATCTCACGTTGATAATTTTCTCACTCGTTGGATAATAGCTCAGCAAGTTTAAGCAACACATTTTAGTTTGAAAGATAGTAATTCCAAGCAACTTTAAGAAACATACAGTATTATCCACATGAATCTTTAGCAAACAGTCTAAATAAAAGAATTCAGAAGATAGGATAGAGGCAGGGAAAGTGTTTTTACAAATAGTTGTTTGCAGGTATACTCTTAGACTTCTTACTTTGGGATGACTTTAAGTATGATAATTTCTAAGACTAACTGAATTTTGGTGAAATGTTTCGACTACAGATATCAACTATGAAGATAATTGGGATGTCTAAATATTATTAAGTAAATATGATCTACCTGAATTGAGTAGAAGTCATTAATGTTTAGTAGGGGGTATAAAAATATTGTATTTATTGACCTAATTATCTGTCAGTCGTTCGTTTTACACCATACTCAAAAATGGATTCATTACTGAGAATTATTTAAACCCTGACATTGTTGATGTTAAAGATTTGGATTAATTAATCTCTTTTGCTGTATGTTTATTTCGTCTGGATTGCTCTAATATTGTCATTTAGTCATAAACAATTTTAAACAAAGTTCGGCAATGGATAACGCATTTAGCGTTTGAATCAAAAAGTACTGGTTTTAGGGCGTGGTATAAACATCAACAATGAGTGTAGTTACATACATTTGAATAGTCTCAAAAAGAACAAAATGTACATCTTAGCTTCCATTACTTTAAAAATATCTAACGATTGTTATGTTTATTTTTTGAATTAATCTATTACAATCATTCTGTTTATCGTTTTATTTCATCTTTTCATATGTTAAGAAAGAAAGAAAGACAACATATTTAGTTTACATAAACAAAACAAAATGAAAATCATCTTTTGATTATTCTAATAAGTAACATATAAACAATGTTTCGAATGCTTTTAATTTTGTTTTTACACAAAACATACTTATCTTGTTTATATTTTTTTTTTATAAAACAAAACAAAAATTTCATTAGACGCCATTTCAATTGAACAAATGAATCTCATTAAGTATATTACAGATATATATCTATATAACTTATGAATTATAAATATAATTTGTATATATTCATTAGAATTTGTAGTTTTCAGATTTTCTTTCTTTTTTTTTGTTTTAATTTATGTTAATTGAATGTCCCGCTTAAATTAATTAAATTTA
Source organism: Schistosoma mattheei (assembly GCA_944470405.2). NCBI lineage: Eukaryota > Metazoa > Platyhelminthes > Trematoda > Strigeidida > Schistosomatidae > Schistosoma > Schistosoma mattheei. The sequence goes on from OX103947.1 coordinate 45,601,539, forward strand.
TTTTTCAAAATAAAACAACAAATTTAAATAAAAAAATTTTCTTTCTATTTTTGTTTCTCTATTTTTGGTTGGTTGTTATTGTTTTCTATAAAATAACAACATAATATATAGATATATAATTCGATAGAAATATGTTTCTTTTTTTCTCTTTTTCTCTCTTTTTTTTCTCATAAATTTTATAGTAAAAAAATATCGAAGGAAAAAAAGCTTCATTTATCTATTTATATGTCTTTATTTCAATTATCTAATTGTATTAACTTTTAATGAAATGCAATTAATGTGGATTATTTGAAAAATGTTCATTATTTGTTTTAAATATACGATTGATAAGTTGAAACTAGAAAATCTAATATATATATATATATATATATATATATATATATATATATACATTTGCATAATTTCTAGAATATAAATCTGTGGTTATAGATCTAACTAAATGATGTAGAAAGTAGATTGGTTATTCGTTTATAATAAACATTGATGACCTGACTGAATATCTGGGTTATCTTTTCCTATTGTAGTGAACAGAACACGGGTGGGAGACAATCGAATTGTATTTAACACAAAATTACAGAGTTACTTGGTAAAGTAGAAAAACCATACTATAATAATTAATTTGTGAAATGTTTAATAATTGTCTCGAACTTCGTTGTCCTTGCATTCCATGCTAATTGCTTTCTATCCCCGCTCTTTTTTTTCTTGATCTTCCCCATCTTCCACTGCCAGACATTACATTCCTGACTTGCGTCATACACTACTTATATCAATATAAGTAGCACGCACCATACTATCATTTAGATATTTCAACAAGTTATCAGTTTTCTTGTTTGTTTTAACATATCATTATGCCTATTAGTCTCATAGCCTATTCAAGTGCGTTTATGAAATGTTTACGACCTTAAGCTATACAAGTTACAGTAAAGTATAATCAGAGATATTGTGGTGACTGGGAATATGCATTCGAAAGAATATACATTATTCAGATGTCAATTCCTGAACTGATAATATCTAACTGGCGATCACTCAATAATTATCGTCAGGATTGATCAAGGAATAAGAAACAGATACTTGCTGAAATACTTTGTGCTGAGAATTCTGTATTATACCAAAATATATAATATTGAATAGTCATTAATAATAATAATAATACATCATCTATGTAGAATTTGTCTCATTAACACGACAATGATTAATCTATGGAATTTTCTTGTGTTTTAAGTTGTCATTTATCTTCTTGTCTAAAATGACATTTGAAATTTTGTAACTAATCCAATTCAATGGAGAAATTAAAATTTCACAAGAAATATATTTCTTAATAATTTTTATTGTGTCATTTTCATTTTATAAATGATCTTATTGTTTTCATTATTGTTTTTATCATTTATCGAAGTAAAACATTATCACTTATATTATTGAGATCATAGTGTGATATTTCAATCTAGAAAAGAATAAATTTCTATAATAGTAGAGATTAATAATTTTTATATTTTTCACAAGTATTGGTTGGATGAAGGGGAGTCTAGAAATAAATACATAATAATAGCATAACTACTTAGAAATCCATCTGGTACTGCTTTAATGAATCGAGAATTTATTTCTTTTCAGGTTAAATATATACAAATGTTTCAAAACATTATAGTAGCCAATGGAATGATTGTGAAGGATTAAGTAATAGATGTTTCATTTCAATTACAAAACGTTGATTATGAAAATAATAAATGTTTCATTTATTTAACTAAAAGTGGACTCAAGATTGACGATAGTATTTGTATCAGTTAGATTATCACTATCAGTTAAAAAGAAACTATGGTTCAAGTTTATAATCTCATCTCATATAAATTGATCTATTGTTTCCCATATCCCTTTAAATCATATCACAAATGTAATATGGTATATTTTAACAATTTCCATTTTGTAATTAGTAGTCATAGTTCATGTTCAAAAGACTACATTGATCATGGATTCAATATTCATATATATCGGGTATTGGCATCACATTCAAAATTAAAAGCAAATTTATCAGAACGGATATCAAGTTAAACATGTATATCACGTTTATGTACATAATACTATAGTCAAATGTATATAAAATTATTTATTTTCCAATGAGTGGGTTATCTTGTCATTAAATATTTAGAGCCAGTTTTTAATTTACCTAACCTTTAACATAATGAAATAAACAACAGTTTTAAAACACAATTTAATGGTCAGACATATCTTTTCATCCCTCTTTAGTGGCATAATATCTGACTCTAGTTAGACCGTATGATTGCTATTGAAATATGCATGTCATCAATCCTCGTATAAAATTATAGAATTAACTCGCGTTGGTGAATAATGGAATTAAATAAGTCGAATGAGTATATTTAATACAATCGTTAATTCAGACAAACGATAGAGGGAACTAAGCGAAATGATGTGCAGTGGAGAAGGAGTATAGTCCAACTCCATTTAACCAAACGTAAAATCAGTATTCATAATCGAACAAAAATAAGTTACAGACATGTGATGAATATGATAAGAAGTGTACACATATACGCTCATATAAAAACAGTCAAGGTTGATAAATGAATAATTAACATGGTCAAAATGTGACTCAAGGCGAATGGATAAATTAGACTATCCGGAAACTAGAGTAAATTATGTGGGCTTAACATAATAACTGACACTACACCTTTTTTTTCCTAAAAATATCAATTTCGGTAATATTCGTTGCTTTTATATTATTTATTTTTTGATTTTATTTATTTTCAAGGTCATATTTTGTATCATGGTGATTAAATGGAAGTTTTATTTCAATTGAATAGATCCGAACCCATTTCCTGTAGTGAAAAAAACATTTAAAAAAATCCGATATCGTAACTAGTTTTTCTTTAGTTTCTAAATGATTCCAACTTGTTCAGATTACATTAGTAAGAGTATGTAAGTCATGGTGATTTCAACTAACTTCCAACATATCTAATGAATAAATTATTATTGTCAAGAATTATTAATTAGAATTTTTGAAAATATACAAATTTTAATCTGATAAGGACAATAAAAGGTTAACTAATATCATTAACCTCATTTACAAATAAATTTAACTTTTAAGTAACAACATTTGAAATAAACAAAACTCTGTATATTTTCAAAATTGAACGGTTTTTTTGTTGTTGGACTTAGGTCATTAAGATTTAACGTAACTTTTCTTAATATCTGCTAAAAGACTCAGAATTTCTAAACTATCATTAATTCGTATAGATTTAATTATATAGATAATCGATTATATAAATATTGGGTGATTTAATTTTGGTAGTTTGAATGATTTTAAAATATTTATTTCTTTATTTGTTTCAATGTTAATGTACATGTTACCATTTATTATCCCATAATGTCTTTATGACAGTTGAGGATAGTATAGAGTGTAAAACTATGCTTTTATACTTAAGTATACTGAAAAATATGGTGAAAAATATGGTTATTATTTTCATCATTAAATACTCGTTTATGACTTATTATGATTTTCTTTCTTCCGGTGATCTACTGGATTATGAAGATGTCAACATCTGAAGGGGGAAACACAGGGTACAGTGAACAGCTACGATGCAGTTGGATGATCTAGACATCGCAGATGATTTGGTTCTTTTATCGCACACACAACAACAAATGCAGGAGAAGACAATCAATGTAGCAGCAGCCTCAGCAGCAGTAGGTCTCAACATACACAAAGGGGAAAGCAAGATTCTCCGATACAACACAACATGCACCAATCCAATCACAATTGACGGAGATTTGGAAGATGTAAAATCCTTTGCATATCTGGGCAGCATCACTGATGAACATGGTGGATCTGATGCAGATGTGAAGGCGTGGATCGGCAAAGCAAGAACAGCATATTTACAACTGAAGGACGTCTGAAACTCAAAGCAACTGTCAACCAACACCAAGGTCAGCATTTTCAATATAAATGTCAAGACAGTTCTACTGTATGGGGCAGAAACCTGGAGAACTACGAAAGCCATCATCCAGAAGATACAGGTGTTTATTAACAGTTGTCTACACAAAATACTTCAGATCCGTTGACCGGACACTATTAGCAACAACCTACGGTGGGAGACAACAAACCAGATGTCAGTGGGGAAGAAATCAGGAAGAAGTGCTGGAAGTGGATAGGTCAAACATTGAGGAAAGCACCGAACTGCGTCACAAGATAAGACCTCACATGAAATTCTCAAGGTCAAAGGAGAAGAGGAATACCAAAGAACACATTACATCACGAAATGGAGACAAATATGAGAAGAATGAACAGCGATTGGATTGAAGTAGAAAGGAAGACTTAGGACAGAGTAGGTTTGAAAATGCTGGTTGGCGATCTATGGTCTATTGGGGGTCACGGGCGTAAGCAAGTAAGTATAGTTGTGATCAGCTACCTTGCCAGATAGACCAGAAACGTTTTGTATGTAGTTGAGCATTCATAAATCTCTAAAAATCTGTATTAAATCTTTCAAAGAAAAAGTATAGAACAGGAGAAATCTTTTGATGTATGCTTCATTTTATTGAAATTCAATTGAGAAGCCAAAGTACAAAGCGCTTTACTTATATCTTATATAATTAAATGTAAGCAAACTAATTAATGAGTTATATGAATAATTATTTGATGTATACTTGAAGCATTTCTTGAAATCTTCGGTGTTTTGACATTTTTTCATTTAATTCAGTAATTATAAGCAGATTGATTTATTTAACTTTGAGACTCAGTGATATTATACATCTAGTAAAGTAAGTGAAGTTCGTTTCGAATCTTCTACTCGGTTATTAAAAGGTGGCTACTGAAATCATCATTCCTCTATAGATTAAAACTCGTTAATGATTTCAGCTAATAATGAATTACTTACTCATTGGACGGGTTTAATAACGACTTGAAATAACAATATCTGAGCCTTTTTGGGTTACTTATCGGTTGGAGTTAGACAGTAACACCACTGGATGCCGGCTCAGTGGTCTAGAGGTTAAGCGTTTGCGCGCAGGACCGACAAGCCCTGGGTTAGAATCCTGCGGGCGAGATCGTGGATGCACACTGCTGAGGGGTCCCACAATTGGACGAAACGACCGCCCAGTGCTTTTGGTTTTTCCATGGTGATCTAACCTTAATTGACTCATGAACGTAACTATTAAAATTACTATAATATCCACAAAAACCCCTTTCTGAAAATATAGTTTCATTGAATATATTAATTGTAACAACAAAAATGACTCATTTCTAATTAAAAGAGAGTTTTAGACATAACAGTTAAAATTAGACTAGAGTGTTTAGAGATGGATTGTATAACAAATCAGTTTAATATATATTAATTACTTCCGCTTACTGAATAACAACCATTAACTTGTTCAACTTCATATATTTAGATTTTTTAATAATTAAAAATGTTGTTTAGTTGAAACATGTAAGTAGACAGATAAAACGTTTGATGGATATGAAATCACTTAAGTTAATATGGAGTAACTAGGGTGTGACTGATTAAGAAAATCAATCCAGTGGTGTGAAATTGTATACCCCAATGATATTAGATAAAAATACTAGCGTGTAGTTGTAACAAAACATGTATACAAATAACTCACTTAAGTAGAAAATACTTATCATGTACATGAATATATGTAAATACATTTCAAATATATGTTATTCTGGGATAAAATCTTTTGTGAGGCGATAATATCTTAAATAGTTTTTTATTATAAAAATGTACTTGATTCATTGGTGAGTAGAATCGTACTATAAAGTTTGCTTCATAAAAGTTTAAAACTCAGAATCTGATTAATAAACTTTACCGAATGTTTCTGATTGGATCATGAACCGATTGATATTAGATCACCATTGAAAACGTGGAAGCACTGGACGGCCGTTTCGTCCTATTGTGGTACTCCTCAGCAGTGCACATCCACGATCCCACTCACGAGACTCAAACCCAGGGCCTTCAGTCTCGCACGCGAACGTTAACCTACTGGACCGCTGAGCCGGTATCCAATGGCGTTAATGTCTAACTTCAACCAATCCACGAAGTTGAGCGACAAATTCCATTGTGCTGAGGTAGACACCTGTCTCTATCCGACAAGGATTAGCTCCACTGATCACGGTTTCTCACTAGAACTCCGAGAATTCCTTCACGAAGCTAGCCACTAGTGAGCACATAATAATTATCAGTATATGGGTTGTGGAAATTATTGAGTATTTGATTGAGATCATGAACCGATTGATGTTAACCACCTTTCATAATAACAACATCAGATCCTTTATCAGTTTATCTATAATAATATCTGCATTATTTCGCAATACTTTTAATGATTTGAAGTGCAGAAAAATTAATGTGCTTTTCTGCTTCGGTACATGAGATTGAAATTCGTGCGCGATATCCATTGTTTAGCTTTAAACCAACTTTGATTTTGTTATAACGGTTGGTTTTCCACGTATACATGTATGGGCATTATTTACCTTAAACGAATATCTACGCTAGATTCCCTCCCAGTGTCTATTCTACAGGACTTCAACACAACTCAGACCAAGAACAGGTGATTAGCCTGACTGGAAGTAGGATCAGATGCAACGTAAAGGGAGGATTGGCAAAGCAAGGGTCGCATTCTTACAATTGAAGAACGTATGGAACTCAAAACAACTTTAAACCAATATGAAGGTTAGAATCTTCAATACGAATGTCAATACAGTTCCACTGTACGAAAGTGAAACTTGAAGAACTACTGCAACCATCGTCAAAAGATACAAGTATTTGTAAATAACACCAATCGGTTCATGATCCCAATCAAAAACCTAATAATCTCCAAAATCCCTATACTGATATTACCAAGAACATGTTTTAAACTATGTAACTATGAGAACTCGAAATTCGGTCAAAAGTATTTCAGTACAATATAAAAGCATTATTCATAGACTATAATTTAGTAAAATTATTTATGAAATAGATTTAGTTAAATATCAGTCTTAATAGCATAGATGAATTTGATGGTGTTTTGAAATCTTTAAGCAAACTATTTAAATGATTTAACTCTCATTACAGTTCTAGATAACATTAACACCAAGTTTGAATAATCTACTATTAAGATTGTCTATAACAGTAGTATCAATCTCACATTGAATAATTTAGCTCATAAAGTACAATAAAGCAACACATATATCAAATGTTTGTTGAATACGTACTATTAACAGCGAATAATACAGATTCTCTTCATTACATCATCTGACTAACATTAATACAATAATTTACTATTGTCATAGGATATTCAAATATAAATGTCAAAAATTAAAAATAAAAAAAATTGAAATCTGTTCAACGAAAGTGTTTTGCTTATTCTGTCTACCACTCTTGATACAGTTATCATAAACTCATCCTCTCAACAACAACAACAACAACGACAGCAACAACAGTAACAAACTACAGCGCTGAAGTTAGAACAAAAAATAACCTAAAATTTAATTCACTGGGTAAAATGTCTGATTCGGTTTGTTTGAACGAAATACTTAAAAAATAACAATATAATTGTTATTCATTTAATTATGGTAAAATTTGGCATGCGTAATGATGTCGAATTTTAGGTGTTGGTATTTCGTTCTACTTAGATTGATTCATAAATGAAACAAAATATAATCAGAAAAATATATTAAACTTTTTATGGTAAATTATTTGCTCCGTTTATTAAAAAAAATCTGATTTGAATTGAGATCTTTTCTTTTTGTTGGAACTATTTAAATAACCTACATTTATTTGAAATCTATGCTGATATTATAATCAGAAAAGACAACGAAAGCTTCTTGATTAAACCATCTAGATTAGAAAAAGAGATTTCATCAGGATCATCTATCTAAGATACAATTCTTCATTATATCATATGTAACCTTACAAGAATAATCTTGAATTTCAGTAAACGGAGATTTAATGACATCCAAATCAGATAAAATGTAACGTTAAAATATAGACATTATTATGTAACTAGTAGTGAGTAACGTTTTATTTTGACTGGAATTACGACATAACTAATGAATGCAGCTCAAGCTCTTACTAGACGACACTAATTATCATACAAGCGAGTTGAATATCTGCATTTACTAATGACATTGATTGTTGTATTTCTTGAAACAAAAAACTTCATAAATCACAATTTAAAACGATGATGCTGTTCGCGTTATAACAAAATCATTATTTCAATAGTTGAATTCATGAGCCAATTGAAGCTAGACTATCATGGAAAACATAGAAGCACTGGAAGGCCATTTCGTCCTAGTATGGAACTCCTTAGTAGTGCGCATCCACAATTCCGCCTCGCGAGATTCGAACCCAGGTCTTGTGCGCGAACGCTTAACCACTAGACCACTGAGCCGGCCGGCATACAAAGATGTTGGTGTTTAACTTCAACTAATTCACAAAATTGAGCCACACGTCTACCGTTGTCTTCAGTGAGTTACTACCTCACAACACACCCAGTTGATCTCCACTGGTCACTGCTTCTCACTAGAGCTCCAGAAAATACCTTTTGAAGCCAGCTACTGATGAGCATATACTGAGTAGTATCAAAAGGGTTTTTTGTAGATATCATAATAATTTCAATAGTTCAGATCATGAGTCAATTGAAGCTAAACCATTATTGTAGTGATTTAGGTACGTTAATCAAGCACCTTCATAACCGTTATCATATAAATCCTAAAGGTGTTTGAAATCAGAAGGGATTAACAAGTTTATTAGCGGACAACACAAATACCAAAGTCATAAGTACATCAAGCGAATTTGGAACAGAGAGGCGAATGCTTGTATGAGAGCAAATACAGAAGCGAATTTATAGTCAAAACGAATAAGGGCACAGCAAGGCAAAGCAAAAGCTAATAATAGGATTTTCTTACATATATACATGGGGAAGAGAATAAATCATCGAGCGATATTTAAGCTATCAATATTTTAGCTAGAGTCTGTCATGTGATCAAGCGTACGCGTTTATACAGACAAGATATTGATCATAATTAGTACAAAGAAATATGCGAATTGTCACTGTTCAAATAACATTGTCTGTTAAATAAGTTAATAAAAGAGCTTAACGAAATTTAACTATAATCAAAATTGATTGTAGGAGAGTTGCTATACTATATCACAATGAAAATCAACCTTATAAACTATCCTAATAAGAAAAGTAGTAATATATGGATTTCAACACTTCTCAAACTAAAATAACGTTACTTATATTGAACTAAGTTAACTGTGAGAAAAAGCAATTAAAAGTGACTAGTTATTTTTGCATGAAACGTATTTGACAATCAAAGAAGGAATAATTCAATCATATTTGCAATACTTTTTAATACTAAATGTAACTTGATAATTTTTCATCAGGATTCACCAATTTTTCTCATTACTTTATTACATAAAGTAGTTGTAACTGAAAGCAATTTTTCTGAGAAAAAATACAATACTGTGACATCAGTAAATAATAATGGAATCCAAAACATCAGCATAATTGTTGTGGTTTCACAATCATTCCCGCCCTTACATACCGTCTCTCCTTTAAGTTAGCCTGACTCAAGTAGATGTTGTGATATCGAAACGAGAAGACAGTTTTGTCACTTGTGGGGTAGATTCTTTAGAATATGTTCAGCAAAGCATGTAGATTTCCGTCTTCACATCTTCCTAATGTACATACTTTTGTAAGTGTATGTGAATTGATATAAGCAGTTGGCGACATGTAGCAGGAATATATCTACATTATTATGTATTACTGAACACCCCATGTTGTACAGTGAAAACAGTTAAATATCAGGGAATGTGTTTTTACAGCAACTTTTAGTCATTGATTTAATTCAAGATTTAATCACCATGGAATATCAATTAGGTAAAAATACAGTTTATTCCTGACTTATGAATCTCCATTCTGTAGTGAATCACATTTATCACGAGAACACGACTGGTTTAATAAAAACAATTATTATTATAACCAACTGTACCAGTGTTTATTTTAATGTGCTTTTGTTTGACTGTGCTAATGACAGCTATATTGGGCTTCCCTTCTTATACTCACACTTTTGATTGTGACTTCGCGCGAATTCGTTCTGTAACTAAGCTTGTATTCTGGCACGATCTCGATAGCTTTTCGATGCCACGAGATCGCCAGCAAATATATCTCGACTTGGTCCATTAACTGCCTTCTGATATTTGGCTTCTCGAGGATTTTATGGATTTATTTGGTTACGTTCTACCTTCGTCTTCTGATATATTCGGCACGCAATCCTTTGTAGCGGTGTTCATAGTCAATCCCAACTCGACGCCACGCTACAATTCTACCACAGTGTCTGATACTGTATTTCCTTATAAATGTTTGAGAGCATACATTTTCTCGAAAACCGTTATTATTGCATATTCTTCACTCAGCTTCTTTGCTGATCATCGCTTTATGGCTTTATATTTTCACCAATCCTTATTTGTAATTAATATTACAGAAGCTATGAAAGTTTAGGTGTTGCCTATTCAAGATTTCTTTCCGTAGTATGTGTCTTCGATAGACTCCATTAATTCTTCGAGAGATACCTAGACCTAGGAAATGAAACCAATTCTTTCTATCATGCTGCGTGTTGAATTTAATGTTGGAATGGATTTTTCTAAAAGTTTCAAGTATCATATTTGCATAAAATTTCGTTATACAATACAAAAATATATCATCAACATTACATGATTTTCTAATACTGCAGTTTGTCTCCATTTGAACTTGTTTGATCTTTTGGAGTCATTATCTGTGTTTAACCAGATTTATTTATCAGTATGACACCATAACCTTTATCTGGTGTTATTAGTACCAGATTGTCATCATTTTACAGTCTTTGTAAGGTTCCATAGTGTATTCCCATCATGATTTAGATTGAATGGATGGTAAAGTTTGAAAATGGCAAGAAGTAACAGTCAACTTTGATTTGAACCAACCACATTTATTTCCACCTAATGTTCTAAGGATAAAAATTTGGTTATATGGGTTTTCGAATTCGGATCGTGTATGAATTTGATTGTAAACGTGTTTGGATTGTGAAATATAAAATCGAGAAGTGAAGTTTTTGAATGGATCGCAGTCAACTTTATACAAGACAGATTAAATACAATTAACTCTTAACAATTAATTCATTGTTGAACAACTAATTTTTTTTTCGTAATTTCAAACTATGTTAATATTTCAAATTAACCAAACTTACTAGTCTATAATTAGGTGAAGAGAAAGTAACAAAACACGATGAATTTGTCGCATTCCGCAGTTAATGTTCTTAATTTATCTAAATTTATGAAGGGAACAAATTGCATAATTTTACAATCAAAATAGCTTGTAAATTTGCCAACATATGAAAATAGTTATTTCGTAACACACAGAAAGATTCTTGTGCCCCATTTATTTATGTTAAACCTTTTACACGTAAACACATATTTCATTGACCAGCATTGATATAACTGTGCGCCAGTTTTACTATCTTATACTTTCAGGAGACGGAATTAGGATGATTGTTATGGCGTATCATTTTAATCAATCTCTCATTTATCTGCTCATCAATTTTTATTGTTAAAATGTCGGAAAAATTACTCATAGCTTACACATATTGCACCAAGTTGATAACTTTCTAGTTTACTTAAAAATATCCATAAACACAGTTACATAAGTTGATGTTAGTTAACAAAAAAAAACAAGCGGAAGTAATTAAGTTTCATTACACCGATTCAAATATAAATGTAAAATGGAATTAAAATTTATACTAATATAGATGAGTTATGTTTCCTCCTAGGATAATTGTTTCTAAACTAATAAATAGTAGTCTTAAGAATACAGCTAGCAGTTAAAAAAATAAGATAACTCTCTTTTGAAGATTATTACAACTGATCATTAGTTTGCAAGACACCCATGTATACAAAAATGCATAGCTACTGGACAGATATACCTCGATTAATCGAATAACTTTTACTTACTTGATTGATTCACTATCAATGTTCATTTTAAAATACCTTGTAAGAAAGTTTTTTCGAATCATGTTATATTACGCCGAACAACATCTTATTAAAAGCTGATCTACTTATATGTATCTATATTGTCCTTAGAAAAAGTATAATTGATTGATTCAAAGTATAATCCTACGAGATAATTTAGTATGTCTGAGACAGTACCTAAAATTAAAGCCACTGAACCAATTCCAAGAATCATGCTGAAATATTCATCGACGTTTGAGGTGAGAAATATAAATTCTGAGGTAATTGCACTGTTTGATTCATAAAATATATATAATAACAAATATTGACGTGAAATATTTCATATAGAATTCAGTTCTTCATCATAAAGAAGTCGTTTCAATTGTACTTAATGGTATCACTATTTCGCAAAATATGATCTAAAAGGATTTATTGAATTTAGATTGATAATCTACTGGAAAAGGTTTCTTTTCTCTTCGACGATTTTTCGATATAGTGAAGACAACACGATAATTTAGTGAGACATAGATTTGCTTGCAATTATGGTTGTGATTTACTAATAATAGATATAACTTACTGTAAAGTCGAGTAGGTTTGCAAATATAATTTCGTTTATATAGTTTCATTCATGCAATAGCCATGAGGTCTCTCTCACTTAACCATTATGAGGTCACTGTTTATCTGAGTAAGAGTAGTTTTATAATTTTTTACCCAGATATAACGTTGGAACGACTGTATCTCTCTTTAATGTTATTCAGGGAGGCTTAAATAGCTTAAATATTATACTAGTAGAGTGTCGGAAAAGATTCAAATATAAATATACTGAATAAATTAAGATGGAAAATACCAATCTACCTATCATTTTTAACCGTTTTGTTATTAAACAGAACACAACCATTCTGATTTCCGTAATGCAAATTTACTTAGAAGGATTCGATTTGAACTAGGGATTTGTCAGTAAAACACGTACTAATATTTAGTGACAAATTAGTCTATAAACGTTATTTGATAGCTACTATGAATCTATTTTTTATCTTGGGAAGTTTTTAACAGAAAACGAAGCCTATGATTTTAGAAATTATGACAGTCGTTGTTGTTAGTCGTCAAGTCAGATCTACACATCCCCAGTAAGTAAAAGAGTTGTTAGTTCATAAATTGTTTTAGAATTATTTGCTCACTGTCTAGATAATTATATAAAATTTGTATAAGAATTTAAAATTCAACACATTCGTTCTGAGTCATATGAGTACCAGGGCCAAAATATGAGAATAGTATAAAACGCTTTAAATGGGAATTGTATGTATAAACCTGGAAGCGAAATTCGAACTAAGGCCTCCTCATGGATAGTAGGGGCAACCGTAATAGCCAACTTAGGTGGTCTCAGTAATCGGACCGATCATCAATTCTGTTGTACCTGATCGACCTAAGTTTTATCCTCAGGGCTTACTACTTATCTATGCATAAACCCGCTCAAAGTTTGTAGTATGTAATATGTTTAAATGATAGAAAGTTAACCATAATATTTTTTTACTTAACATGTTCAAAATTTATAGCATTAAAGATTTTTCGAATGACAATGATAGTTAAAAAATCTTTTGTGCTGTTCAACACGCTTTATTCGTGGAACTTCAAATGCCTTGATGTAGATTTGAAACTTCACATTTTAAACAATTTATCCAAAAAAACGTATCGGCTTTGATATTTGAAACTAACGTATCTTAGTTTCGTTGTAACGAGCCTTGCCTGGATTACTGATTTATGAAATCAATATATTTTTTTAATCATATTCTTTAATTTCGTTTATAAAAAAGAACTCATTGTAGTTAGATCTGCTTAGTCAGTTGAATAGTAATTGTTTCATACAATTTGAATTAATTCTATACTAATGAGGGAATTGTTAACATGGATTCTCAGCAATAGAAAATTCAAATGTTACTTAATAAACATATAAACACCACTCTTTATGCATAAATACATAGCACATCATTATTAAAGCAAGTACTCTTTGATAAATAATATAATGTATGTAAGTAATAAAGCCCTCCTATCGCATACACACAAACAAATGCAGATAAAGACAGCCAGTGTAGCAGCAGTCTCTGCATCAGTAGGCCTCAGTATACACAAAGGGAAAACCAAGGTACTCAAATTCAAAGCTGAGAACAGCAATCCAATCGCTCTTGATGGCGGAACTCTGGAAGATGTAGAATCCTTCACATACCTGGGAAGCACCGTCGATGAACAAGGAGGTTCGGATGCAGACGTAAAGGCAAGAATCGAGAAAGTAAGGGATGTATTCTTACAGTTGGAGAACATATGGAACTCAAAACAACTGTCATCTAATATCAAAGTAAGAATTTTCAATACGAACGTCAAGACAGTTCTACTGTACGGAGCTGAAACTTGGAGAACTACAACAATCACCATCAAGAAGGTACAAGTATTTATAAATGGTTGTCAACGCAGGATACTCAACATCCATTGGCCGGATACCATCAGCAACAGCCTTTTGTAAGAGAGAACAAACCAGCTTCCAGCTGGAGGGGAAATCGGGAGAAGACGATGGAAATGGATAGGACATACATTACGCAAGTCATCAAACTGCACCACGAGGCAAGCCCTAACTTGGAATCCTGAAGGAAGGCGGAAGAGAGGTAGGCCAAATAATACATTACGTCGGGACATAGAATCAGATATGAAAATGATGAATAACAACTGGAAAGAGCTGGAAAGGATTTCCCAGGACAGGGTTGGATGTAGAATGCTGGTGAGCGGCCTATGCTCCTTCACGAGGAGTAACAGGCATAAGTAAGTAAGTAAGTAAGTAAGTAATAAGATCTAATACTTTTACTATTTATGCAAAAAACGATTTGGATAGTTTTTCAACCCTTTTCGACCGTTTTTAAAAATAATTTTTTAACTTATCAATTACAAAAACTAATAATTCAGCTATCTAACAATTCAAAAGTGATTCAGACAAAAAAATATCATTGGGTTTAGTACATATTTACTTTAATGCACACCATCTTACTTCATATGCATGAATCAAAGAGAAGCCAGTGGTAAGAATAGTTAATATTCGGAAATCAGTTTATTGAAAATTATAAAAATTATGAAAATATAGTATAAGGAAAGGGGAACGAAAACGTAAGCGTGAATAAAATGTTTAGCACTGAAGGATTTATTTAGAGTCATTTGATCATCATATATCGTTGACGCTAGGTGTTTTACCAAAACCAATCAAAAAGTAAACTTATGCTTACATAACATAAAACGGCAGTTAGGACTTTGCGAATCAATACCTTGTTTGTTAAAGCTCTTACTGAACCTGTTCTACTGGTTTGCTAAAATGCCTTAAGTAGCTGATTAGTAGGACTGTGTATTTGAAGATCAAAACACTCATAGTTAAAGATAATTTCAAAATTCTTTAAATGATTTATTTTACATACAAAATACCCAGTACTTGAATTTATGACAGTTATTGGAAATAAATCTTAGATCAAATCAATTTACTTGTTTGAATGGTTACATAGAACAGAATTGACATGATATAGGGTAAAATTGTCACTTTCATTACTAAACAAGAGGAGTTTGCCAGAACTAGGGCAGAATCTTATTTACATTAAGACGTCAATAATGTTATTTGTGCGCTGGAGTTCAAAGAAGTGTTTGAACTTTTCTGATGTGCTAGAATCCATTGGCATTCATACTGGATCAAATAGATTCATCGAAACTTTGTGTTTCGTTAGAAATCTATACAAAATTATATTTACTCACATCATTCTAAAATTATGATTTCATTCAAAAACTATCATCATTATTGGGTGGTGACCATAAAAATACACAATAAGTATAAATAATTGTTTTCATTTCAAGACAGATTGAAGATTAAGGACTTTAAATAACAATGTCAATAAACAACAAAACTAATAACAAAAATAAACCGAAGAAATATATTTGAAGTTAAACATTTATGACAAACAGATAGACAAGAGAGAATAAAGTTACTATCGTTCGTATTAGTCTAATTGGTATAAATAACCCACTTATGTTGTTGAGCATTATCACTAACTCATTTAAACAATGATATTCATCATTTTAAATATATTATCATATAATTTTAATTGGAAATCCTACTTTGAAACCGAAATTAGCTATGAATACATGATACATATATATAGTAAAGGATATATATAAGCTTAATTGAGGAATAGAAATAAGCAGGATCGTGAGTGCGCACTGCTGAAGAGTCTCACATTAGGACGAAACAACCATCCAGTGCATCCAGGTTTTCCATAATGGTCTAGCTTCAGTTGACTCATGATCTCAATCATTGAAATCACTATAATATCCACAAAACCCCTCTTTGATTGTGATAACAAATATGATCAGCTAAGTGTAAATATACACTGTTTTGTTATTAACGATCTAGTGACTAGTGTTAGAAATAGAGTTTGGACACATGGATAACATTCTCAGATTAATTTCAATACTGGAACAGTCTACATAGATACAAGTGTTAGTCTACCTTAAACTGCAGTTAATAAACAAATCCGTACTCTGATTAATCATGTTTAATGTATACACAAGGAAAATTCATCAGTTCGAGTCTTCTTTTTCTAAAGGATTTTTGTCCAGAAATACATTCATTACTTTAAATAGTTCAAAATCACTTACCTACATAACATAAATGTAAAATGAAAATTCTCATTGTTACATTGAAAACAATCAACATATTTTCTATCATCTTGTGCATCCTTTCTTTGTATAAAAAAATGTATTTGAATATAGAGAATTAGTTTACATTTGTCCAATAGAATAAACTTTGTATTACTATAGTCTATAGTCTGTATTTTTAATTCTGATCATATTTATCCTATACTAACAATATAAACACTTATATAACATGAATTACTTAGTTATTCAGAAAGAAACTTTAATTGATGAATGAATGTTTAAAACAAAACTACTTATATCAGCTTGTAATGATCAAATGTATCTATATTTCAAAAAATCACCATATAACTGGATAGAGTAGTTAACCAATCAAAATGAACTTCTTTTTTCTTTTTTTGAGAATAGAAATGACAAGCATTCGTTAAATGTTTACAAAATTTAAATGACCTAAATTGGAGAATGCTGTTTCCATGTGTTAATAACTGGTTTGTTTCTATTTCTATGATCCTTCTGATTACATTTAATCTGAATTTCAACATTTTATCTTGACTTGCTGAGCCATCCTTTTCCAATGATAATTTCACTATCTATCTTTTGATGAATATATAAGCCATTAACAATCAGACGATTATTAATTCCCCTGTTTGAAAAGAAAGAATTTTTTAATAGCTTTGTTTATTCTACCTCACTGTCACCACGTCTAACAGAGGTTTATTGTCATTATTATTGTAATTATTATCATTCTGAAAAAAATAAGTATATATATTTGCGATTGTACAGCTTTTAAAATGAATTATCCGAAAACAGAACTCTTCGCTGAACCAATCTTACTTATTTAATGTTTTAATGAGTGCATTCTGTTTAGTTAATAACAAAAGTTATGAATAACATGTATTGGTCAGCATAAAACTACAAGATTAAATTTATAAATTAGGTAATCATCACCACACTATGTTCAGTGACATAAGAGACATTTGACAAAAATTAAAGGTATTGCAATAGATTCCAATTCAGTATACGTTTTAATAGTAGAATTTCAAAATAGTAAGGGATTTCATAAAATCGAGATCATTCTCAGTTTTTATAATCTGAGAAGCTGTGACCAGTGGAGTTCAACGAGGTCTGTGTGAGATAGTAACTCACTGAAGACAATGGTGGATGTGTCACTCGATTTCGTGGATTGGTTGAAGTTAGACATGAAACCGTTGGGTGCCGGCCCAGTGGTATAGAGGTTAAGCTTTAGTGCGCGAGACCGACAGGTCCTGGGTTAGAATCCCGCGAGGCGGGATCGTGGGTGCGCACTATTGAGGAGTCCTATACTAGGACAAAACGGCCATCCAGTGCTTCCAGGTTTTCCATAGTGGTCCAGCTATAATTGACTCATGAATTCAACTATGAAATATTTTCATTTACATATGTTCTAAAACATTTTTCTTCAATAATTAAAACGCTGTAGGACATTTGTTTTAAAATAAGTTGAATAAAATGTTTCGCCTATATCCAAAGTATAGACTAAGTAGAAACTATGCCAGAAACTGAGGTATCTAAGCTTGAGTTGTATAGATTGCATCCCAATGATAAATTGGAGCGTTTTATAAAAGAGCTTAGCAGGATTTCGCGATTCTTATACGTAAGTAATAAAAATACATATTTTTTGGACTGAAAAATGCTTTACAATATTTAAATATATTAGAAATAAGTTACCGACACGACTAACCGGAAACATAATAAATTCTTCTGGATGAATAAGGAGTTTACTTTTAATAAAGACTTATAAATACAAAATATGTATAATTTAGCCAAAATCAGATATGAGGAATTTCAAAACTCCCATTCTCTAGGGTTATATCAGAAAGTTCCAGAAAGTTTCTGGATTAATAGTGAATAGAAAACATACTGAGCCGATATTTCAAGCGCTTAAATATAGACTAGCTCTTCGTAAGTTGTCAAAGTATACTTTCTAACTATCTATATAGTTATTCGGGTAGTGATCAACAACCAATAAAAGACATTATTTTTTAAATTAAACATAGCAACTTCCATATATTAAATAAGATTCAGAGACTATTCACTTCACGTAACTTTGAGAAGACAAGTTTTCAAAGACGTTCTTCCTGCAGGCTGTGAAAAAAACATTACGGTGTCGAGGAGTATTGGAGAAAATAAGGTCTAAACACTAAAAAGTTATGTTGGAATAACAGAAAACAAGGAGATAGAAAACTTTCGTATCTATGATATACAAATTTTGTTTTTTACAGAAAATGTTTTATTTTCGTTACAGCTAAATGGCAAGAATAATGAAATTCGGATAAGTGGAGGTAAAATCAATTTTCGGAAAGCGAATACTTACTTAAATGGAGATAAAATGAAAAGAGCGTGAAATTGTGTACCATTTAAGTAATCGTCAAATGTTTCCAGAACACGAATTGTTCTGTCTTGGCGTCAATAGATAGTGTGAACAAGTCATGTAGGTACGATTATGTATTTTGTGGTCTTCATGTATGATCTCTGGAGGTTTTTTTGAAAATACTATAATATCCTCTTACCAAACGTCAATGTGAGTAAACTAAATATCGTCTAATAATATTTCATGATCTTTTGACAATAAGAACTGTTTCATAACCTAAATTGATAAAAGTGCATGTCTGTATCACCAAAGCTCAGAAAACTATGTTAATTCATCTAGCCCATTAAAAATTTTTTACTTGTAGGTATCAATGCCTAAGGTTGGAGTTGATAGTTTCAAATAAATTGAACATTGGGTAGAGGGTTAATATTAAACATATTTTTGTTATATCCCAAAGAGTAGAAAAATGTATTTCTCACTTTTCGTGACTTAATGTTAGCCACTTCTCGAGAGTAACCATCCAGTTCAGAGAACAAAACTCCATCAAAATCCAGAGTAACTAAATAACCGAATTACATTAACACAAGTTTAAATAGTACAAAGGAAACAATGTGGAATATTTTTAGTACAATCCGAATCATAATAGGTCTGGATATGTTAATCTCAAGTTATTCTCGGTCAAGGTGAATTTGCATGACCTGTCACGAAGGTGGTCTTTGAAGGTACTCAACGGGATACCCTTGACCTGGTTTTCGTGCTATTTGGCACTCGTTAGCAAGATGTATCTGTTATAGCAACTCACATGCAATTAAGTTTGTTCACGTTTAATTCAGTCAAGCTCTTTTGTTAACTTATTTAACGGACTGAATCATCCGTACAATAACAACTTATCTATATCATTGTACATTTATTATCGTTTCGAATGTGTGAATATGTATGCTTGAGCATTGCTTACTGCCTACGTATATATTCACCCTGCTAGCTTTACTATTAGTCACTGAATTGATTCGATGATTCATTTAATCCTATTCACTCGACTCACTGACTCATTCATTCGTCTCTCCTCTTTGTCGTCTGAGCTATCTGCTAATCAACTGTAGTTACTGCTTCTCTTTGCTTTCTGATTTCAAACACCGTTGTGGTTTATATAATAACGGTCACGAGGGTGATTGGTTAACGAAGCACAACCACTACGCCCTAATCTTGAGGGAACTGGTGCTCGCTGACGGATTTGATCCCGCGTCACCCAGCTTCACAGGTAGAGACGTCGCCACTGAACTATTCGGGCCGCGACTGACCTCCTGTGGGACTGAGATGTATTCACAATTGATTGATCACTGGGTGGTGATAAATGTCATGTGCGTCAGGTCGTTCTTAGTGCAGATTAAATACTTTCGATCAAGTTGCCATGTGGCCACCTGTCTAGGTGACTCGACATTGCATGCACTACCTTTTAGAAATCCATAACTCGTGATACAGCAATCATTCAAGTTGATAGTTTTGAGTGTCATCAAATTAAAATTAGACATTTTTAGGCAAATCACATCTGTTATGTATTGGGTATTGAATACAAAAATTCTGTGTTACGATAATCGCTGTCAAATGATGTTAACGTTGAATATCGTGTATGCTTATGTACAACATTCTACCTTATAATACATACGAACAACATATTCATCAGTTGCATTGACAGTATTAACTGAGAGAAAGCCAATAGTTTACGTTTATTTCCATTTTGGAAATATTTTAATGTGTGACATAAAACCAATCGAAGACAGGACAGAGACATTATTCTGGTTCTTTTAGAAGACTTCTTATAATATCATTTACGCAAGTTACACAAAGAAAAAATAGATTTAAGTGAATAAAGTGAGGTAGGTGTTTAGAAAGCATGTTCATCTGTGTAATGAAGAGAGAAGATCTTGTTAATACACTATTTCGTAGTTTGAACTATACTATTCTTAGTACATTTTCTGAAACAATCTGTTCAGAATTTATCAACTTCTGTTCAATCATCATCGATTAAGTCCGTCATATAATCTGAAGTAAAACCAATAATTCACTTATGATTGGCATTCTACTCCAAGATATAGTGATCATGTATGTGTGGTGTTAAATTATGCCATGTGAAACAAGTTTAATAAAGTTACAAAATACAGCACAACTATTACTCTATTCAAAATTATTGCGACCATTTCCAGATGAATAGGGAATTTTCGATAGATCTTTTATTGCATAGACAGAAATTTTGACTTCATCCTGGGGTGAAATGTTATAATTTGCTGCTTTTTTCAGTTTTAGCAATTTTAGAGGTTTAGAGGAATAATTTGTAGTTTAGTGATTTCACTTTATGGATATTTAGATAGCTGTTAAGTAGGCAAAGTTGAATGTAACTTATTAACGTTAAATTTCTGTTTCGGACAAGTATGCTGCCTGGATATCATGGTATTAACTATAAGACAATAGCTGTTGTGGTTGATTTCGGTTATAATATGTGTAATGTCCAATCATTTCACAGTGTGTAAACGAACACGTAGACTTTTCTAACTTACAGTTCAGTAGGATACAAATATTGTGAAGTCGATAAGAAGGCGGCAGCAGTCAGTTTTGCAGACAGAAATTTCAATAATATGTTTCATGGTGTAGAGTATAGTTCACGTTAATATAATACAAGAATATCATATCTCGAACAAACATCACACTCAAATAAATCAATGTTATACCGAATTGAATATCACACTGGAAACGCAAAGTAAATACCACACTGAGTTGCCATCACATTGAATTAAGACTGAAGTAATGTTGACACAAAAATCACAATGAGTAAGGGAATGTAATTTTACTTTTCAATCCCACCATATCATTATGGAATGTAAGTTGTTAATGATTGTTATTGTCCACTTATTTATAATGCCTTTTGTTGAGATCTAGCTGTTAAACATTTTAACAAAAACAAGAAATATACGTTTAAAATGTTGATCATTAAAACTGAATTCCATACTTTCTTTTAATATTCCTCAGGGATCTCGATTAGAACCTTATTGAGATAAATCGCCAACAATAAGGAATGAAATGTTGAGTAGTGTCACATTCATTCCACATTTATTGAAACTCAAACATCGATTAGCGATAAGTGTGTTTTTAGCCGTCTAACATTTGTGTGACTATGTGCTGTTGAAGCTGGTTGAAATATAATTCATAATTATTCAATGATTTCACCGAAATAATACTTTAAACATGATCACATTCATTCGCAATAATCAAGTTTTCATATAGGGAAACTCAAGCTTACAAACGCCGTAGAAATGAATGTCAATAACACCGTAATTGTTTGCAGTCCATTTGACACAGTCAAGATTCAAGACGGTGTTCGTTGGTGTGGACACTTTGTAGCCAATACTTGTAATTCGAACTATTTCATCGTAGTTCATATCAATTTACGATGAGAACTCTGATCCTTAGTCTAAAATACACCGTGTCAACTAACCCCAAATTTTGATCACAAATCTGGACCTAAACATTTTTCCTGAATTGTAAGAGGTCATTCTCATTGAGTCAGAATTCCTCATTATTCGTAATTTTATGACGGGCATTTGTAAAACGCCAGTAGTAATTTTCATCACGACTGAGATAACTTTGTGTATACCACCAGTAGTTAATAGTTGATTATTATACTCCAAATCAAAAAGAAATTTGACTAATCTTGCTTCCAGATTAATTGGTTAAATATCTGACTCCAATTCTAAATGTGGATAATTATCAATTTAGCTGTTTTTAACGAATTGATGTTATATGGCAATTGTTTACATATTTTCTCATTAGCCACTCATTTAATTTTATTAAGTGACTTGTTCGCTAACAACTCCTCCTGGAGTCCCTCCGAGTCCACTGCCTGTCCCAAGGCCGAGTAAAATAGGAGTGTTGGGCATAGAGTCAGCGACATCATACCGTAGAAAACTAACTCGGTAAAAAAGGTCTAAGCAAAAAAAATTATTCAAATCATTTAGACTCTGCCCTGGGAGTCAGAAGGTCTTCATTTAGAAGATCTGACACCTCGTGGTGAAAGCCGCATATATAATTGTAAACTTGAGACTAGTCAATGCATTAAGTGCTTGCTCGTCTCAAAATCGATGTAAATTGTCCAGTTGTATACAAATGTTTCAAATCAATATGAAAACTGTGTCTAAAGAAACGCAAATGGTTAGCGACGATTTTAAAGTAATACATGTAGAATGTTGGAAACATGAACATTTTCAATCGTCTATAAGATTTTAATTTTGAGTATAATTCCTTCAGTCATTTGGTCGGCAACAGTAGACTACTTACATTGTGAATAAGTAGCTAAACCGTGTACTCCAATTAATTTGAAAACAAGCCTCAAATCTTGCATATTCGAATTGGTTTAATGACATTGACGATAAGCAAAGTGTAAAATGAAGAACGTGAATGTGGATCCAATAATGAGCTTGCATTTCCCTTACAATGAACAAGAAAGAAAACTGGGATCAATCAACCGGAACAATCAATCGATAATTGAATTGAGTTGTTTATGTCATGTGACGCAGTAAACATCTTTCAACAAATCAATGGGATGCGTTCATCTAGATGTGGCATTTAACATTCTAGAGGCTTAAAACTGACAGTCTGAACATCATGGCAAAACATCCAACTGAATTGAAAACAATGAATCATCTCCGTTTTTATACATTTTTAGTCATATCTATACAAAAAGTACAGCTTGCACATTCACAAATGGAACAGCAAATTTTACTTTATACTGATAATGTTACAGATTCACACTCTACTCGACTTGTTTTAAAGAATGCTGATGTTTTTGTTATTAGTGTGACCGTGAAGCCGTGTTTGCTTACTTTGTATGGGAAATCAATAAGATGGTGTAGTCGGTGTTGTCCGTTAGAAATTCAGTATGTCATACGAATTATTGTGTTTTACTAATAAGGAAGACTGTCGTAATTTTTAGGACCGTATCCTTTGAGCTTCACTGAAAAAATGTAATTAAAGAATACTGACCTATTGTTGTTGAATACCGAATTACAGTTGATAAGGCTTCATGAGAGAAATCGAGTTTTAACAGTGATTTAGATTTTGATCAGTGCCAACGTTGTATGCAATGTAGATGTTGAGATTTAGATTTTGTGTTTTAATTAACTGAACGTTTATTATTATTTGTATGATCAATCTACAATTTTATCTGTTGTGTATTTATAGAACGTCAGTGTGAGTAAAAAGAGGATTCATAGAAACATAAACAAATCGGTAGGAATTCATACAAAACAGTGGTATGGGATTCAGTGGTAATGACAGTTATGTGAAGTTGTAAATCAGTTTATAAATAGGCGAATAACACAGGAATAAATAGTTTTTCTGTGTTTGATTAACTTTTCTGATTAAATTGACACAAACGAAATCTGGACATTCCACACTTAAACTGCTTCCAGCAAGTATTGTAACAGCACGACATGTGGTATGCCTCATGACAAAAATAATGAGAACCTGTGTGGTATCTTTGTAAGCCTGTCATCCTACGGCAAACACATTCTGTAAATTACGAACATTTTGATTTGCTCTTTATTTGGTATTGAGAGTGTTGATAAAGTATTCCATTAATTCTGATTGATTGGATTAAGATAATATTATGTTCACGATTAAGGCGATCCATGATATACTTCGATTAGGTGTTTATCGGTTCGTTTAACATCGGTAGCAAATTACGGACGAGAGAATTTCGTGTGCTGGAAGTATAAGGAATTATCTCGTAAGAACTTTGTTGAAATGAATATCAGTCATGTAATTATTACATACCCTCTACTTGATTTTGTCAAGCTCCTGTGTGATACATCACAACAGCATTGTTCAGTCCAGCTCATTCAGAATTGTTAGTCAAACGGTATTAAAAATTATTAATCATGGATTTCGGCTGCTTCTGTTCTGACTGTGATGCACAGTGTTTGAAATTGTTAATTCGGTTATCTACTGTAGTATGTACTCAAGAAATGATGTTGACTAGTCATTCAAGAAACAATTTGGCTCCAGCAAATAAAGTATCGGACTCTGAAATCTTATAGTATATTTGACGAGAGATATGTAAAATAACAATTCAGACACCATGTCATGATGTAGTCCTGAATAATTACAACGTTTTAGAGAAATATGAATAAGTATATAATTTCGGTGTGATGACTAGTAAACTGAACTTATGACTAACAACATAAAGAGATATGATCACAGAAATATTTGCTTCTCATGATGGGAATTATGTGAATTTCAGTCGATCTTGTCACTAGCAAGATGTGTACCAGCAACTCTACATTTTAAAAGTAAACAGGCATTTGTGATTAGAAAAATAGTCTGTTTTACATATAATTATGAAGTCAGTGCAATATGATGGAGTGTATTTCAACGGCCAGATCTGTAAATCTTATTCAGTGAAGGAGGTGGGTTGACCAGTCTCGTAATACCAATTACTGGAGTGTTGTAATTACTCAATGTTCAGCTTTTGTATTTCAAGAATTTATTGAAAGTTATTCTAATATTATATGTGTGAATGTGCATCATAATCATGAACGCAGTTCATCAACCTACAACGATAATCAGTGAATGAGAAGGCTTACTGATGCGTGATTTGGAACGTTGTGACCTTTGCTTATTTTTAGGAAAGAGGTTTTCACTGTTATTCGTTGTACAGCGAAATTCAAAGTCTCATTACATCACTTGGTGGATTCGGATGGAAAAAGGTGATAATTTACAGTTTTTCCCTTAGGTACTGCTGATCAAGTTAATTTGACAACTCGTTTCCTGAATGTAGTTGGTTTTGATGGGACGTGGGACGTGCTAAACCAACAATCAAAATTCGCTTATTTTATAGAAATAAACTAGATATGAATCTAATAGCTATGCCGACCTCTGTCACCTTCATTTGTAGTGAAGTTTCAACAACAGTCTCTGGATTTCTGTCATTCTTTAATAATAATAATAATAATAATAATAGTCAACATCCACTTGTGGATGTCACGAACGATTTACAAGCGATAACTGCGGCAATAATGGAAGTGCATCCAAATCCGTATCGCCTTTCATGTTGAGCATATCTGATTCAAAACATCATGAAAAGGGTATGTTATTTTTCGATTAATCTTTCATTAAAAGTAAAATAGTAGTGTTTGGGATTAGAGAATATTTCGCTACTCTTTTTTCATGTTAGCTAAGCACACAGATAGGGAAACAAAAATAATTCGCTTAAGTAAATCTGCCTTTTAGTTTCCGAAACATTTGTCCGTAATCAAGTCAACAGACGCTACATTTCTGGTACAAAACAGTACGAATTTCATGAAGGCGACATAGAATCTCATAGCTCCATAGATTGTTGAGAAACACTCCCATACTTAAATTAATTTTCAATGTGCTTCTGAGGACTGGCCCACATTAGAGGCACCCATAAAATGATCTGAATGTCCCTTCTTTACTTTATTTAGTATTGCTATTTTTATGTACTATTACAAATTTAAGAAACTAATAACTGTAGTGAATCAATACTCACCGAGTGGATACGCTGCGTAATAATTACATAATGACATTTCAATTATAAATTAACATTGAGTAATTGGAAGGAAGAGGATTAATAATAATCAAAATAATTATACGAAAATCAAGAAGTTGCTGCGTTGCATAATATATAAAAAAGAGAAGAAACAGAATATTTTGATGATTGGTCAGTAGAATAGTAATTATGTAAGAATCAAAATACGAAAATGGAAGAAATACGAAAATAGTTTATCAAAGTTCTACTACAAACGCCCCTATGCTGATGGTCAAGGTAAGGAAAGTGGTTGTACAAACTTCTTCTGGATGCAAAGGTTAGGCTTGTGAACATGGATTGCAATGGCTTCAAGATTGTGCAAAGGACGCACTCATAAACGATGCGGCAAATTTGATGGAACATGGTAGATAACTTTAAAAGCTCTATTCAATTCAACTTGATGACATGTGTCAACCAAGTGAACGAGAATAGAACTCTCATTCACTCCTACCTGTCCTTGCTCAACCACGACGGATGGTGCTCTGTTATACGATGATGAACTTGTCGAATTGTAAGCCCTATATAACTGGCTCCACAGGAACAGTTGAATCGATAAATACATATGGATTTGGCGAATTCAGGCAATCTGTCTTTATTAGCTGTTTTTATTGTGGGGTGGTTGTAGAAGATAGCGCTCAGTCTGGCTGCATTCAATGTTTTTTGTATCGCCTTTCGTAATCTCTGAGTCACAATTTCTTCAGTAGTATCATTTAGCAATTGTAATTTTAGGAACGATCCATTTTTTGGAACGGTAGGTATCCTTGTCCTTCTTTTTATCTCCTTCATGTGTTTGTCGACGAATTTCATTGGGTACCCGTTTCTACTAAGTAAGTTACGAATATTAACCAATTCATCTACAATATTGTCATCCGAAAAAATCATTCTAGAACGATGAATCTGGATCTTTATCAAGTTCCTTTTGTATCTGCTTGGTACTGCACTATAGGAATGAGTATACTGTCCAGCTGCAGACTTTCTGTGTAACCCCCTTTTTAAAGTTCCATCCGCTCATCTAGTTAGTCGGACATCTAGAAAGGATATGCTATTGTTCTGTTCTTCCTCTAGTGTGGAATTAATCGATGAGTGAACGTTATTAAATATAAATAAATATATAATATTTTTAATATCCCAATGAGTAGAAAAGTTAAATTTTCTGACGTTTCGTGGCTTAGTGTAAGTCACTTCAGAGAATAAATAACCAAATTATTGTTCCGTTGTACTATTTAAACTTGGATTAATTTTAATTTGGTTATTTATTCACTGAAGAAGTGACTTATGTTAAGCCACGAAACGTCAGAAAATCTAATTTTTCTACTCTTTGGGATATTACAAGTATATTACTTATTTATAACAATCTACCCAATGCTCAATTTATTCGAAATTATCAAATCAAACCTTGGTAGTTATTAAATATATTAAGTAAATTGTCCTTTTCGTGTTCTTTTTCTAATATTCTGAAAGTATCATCTAAATAGCGATAATAAGACGTCAAATGGCTAATTCTGTCTTCAAGTGGTCCATTTTCCAGTTTTGCAAGGAAAATGTCCGCCAGTAGAGGGCCCAATGGTGACCACATCTAATTATCTATAGTAGTCGTTGTCAAATCAAATTGGACATTCGTCGTGAATCTAAGATTTAACTGTTTTAATGCGGATGCCGGAATTACGGTTTCTATGTGCCTTTCTGTTAATTCACTGCAAATAAATCCACTGTTTTAAGTAGGGGAATGTTAGTGAATAAGGACGATACATCTAACGATATCATGAAAATATTCTTAACCGATAGATTTTTTATATTCTCAACAAATCCAAAGAAATTCTTAACACTATACTTAAAAATTTCTTTATGCAATGATTTGAGAATTCGCACCAACCATTTTGCTACAGCATCATAGGCTGAGTTATTCGTATCAAAAACGTGTTGAAGGGGCAAGCCACTTTTAGGTATCTTTGGTGGGCCATATAGTCTTGGTGTAATCATTCCTGTGAGTTTCAACATTTCGAACGCTTTTTCTGGAATAGAACCTTGTTGTTTTATTTGTCTCACTGAATCTCTTGGTTGCTTTTCAATCTTGGCTGCCACATCATTCTTCACTATCAGTTTCTGAAATGTGCTTTTATCATTTAAAAGGGCTTTCAGCTTGTATATGTAGTTGTTTTTATCTATGAGTACTACCCCATATCCTTTGTCTGGTTTCGTGATTAATAAATTGTGATTAGTTTTACGTTTTCTTAAAGCTTTCTTGTGTTTTTTTTCGTCAAATCCCTTTCAAATTATGTCCATGATTTAAGTATTTAAAACAACAGTCCAATAATGTTGATTTAAATCTTTCGATATTATCTTTTGATGAAGTTACTAATTTTGTCTTTTGAGCATAAAGAATTTCAAATTGAATTTCAATGTCCATTTTATTAACCGTTTTCTTAAGGCCACAAAACTTAGGACCTAATGATAACGCTTCTAACTCAGTCTTATACAGCATAACACTAGAAAAAGTGTGTACGTACAGACCTGGATTAGATGGAAATTTCATTTCTGGAATCCGTTTGTCTAGACTCTGAGTAACATAACACATTTTTTATTACTTACAGTGTATCTTGTTGAGTACTTTTGATAAATCAGATTAAACCATTAGATGGTGACTTTGGCTACAATCAGTTCATTAAATCGTTGAACAGATCATTCAGGAATAGGAAATGTAAGATCCCGAAGTTCACTGAAATATAAAGATCATCCATATTTCATACCGATTAATAGAAGAATGGCAGGCTATTCCCCTTATTATTTAAAATCATTTTGACATGATGTTCGCAACTTATGTATCGTATTCCGTTTATCTATATATGTAAGTAAACAGTAATTATTTGACTGTACACACTAAGCGAGTAATTGTAATTCCTTGTCTGATGCATATTTCATATTTGTATTTATATGCAAGCAGTTAGTGCTAATAATGCCACTTTGAAATTATTCAGTTCATTTAACAAATATTCATTACAGCTAATATATTGTTTAAACTATTGTTTAAATACTTGACTAATTATAATATGTGGTAATGATAAATGATGACTACAAAATCTACAGTTTATTTATAAACATGTTAAACAGTGAATCATCCAAGGGTGAATATATGAAAATACATACAATCTGGTCATCATACACATTTGCATAGTTGCTGAATTGCGGCTCATCACTCAGGTTATTGCTTGTAATATAACTTTCCTCGTATAGGATAACATGAATCGTAAAATAAATGATGATGATTATTTCTGTATTGACGATTCATCAATTCGAGAATATTTATTGAAAAATCTTTCGACACTTATTGAAATATTATTTGAACCCAAAATACCTTTTTATATTCTAAATATAAAGTATTAGTTATCGTTGAAATCATGAACCGATCAATGATAGATCACCATTGAAAACCTGGGAGCACTGAACGGCATGAATAATAAAAATTTAACGAGTGTATCACTTCAGCTATTCTTATGATTAAAGCATATACTATACATATGAATGATCGTTTAAGCAACATTCTCAGCATTCATGAAATATCCAATTAACTAATTCATATAGGCAACAAAATGTGTTATTCTATCTACATGAACACACACTGTGAAATACATGTTAATCAGCCATTTATTCATTAATGTTGTCAATCACGCCCACGGATTTTTATCATCAGAGATCAGAATTTCAATCATTGGATTAATAATGTCAAGGTGAAGTAGTATATAAGCATCACAGTATTTTCATTTTGGACAATTATAACTTATCTACCAAAAATGGAAAGTACTGTATTTCTTCTGATCTTACTTGTGGTCTCAAGTGAAATAACATTTGATGGTAAGCAGTTTTGTCGTAAATCCGGTGTTTGTTAGTGTATTGGTTTGTTTGATTTCAATTTAATTATATGCAAGAACTATTACACCTTCGATCTTAATTCTGTGGATCATCATCAGCAGACATGATTTATAAAAAATAAAACCAATTGATGATTCCACAATTATTAATCAACCGTTTCAGATCATAGCTCCATATCAACAATCAAGAGATTTCGAGTATTTCTACTAATATAGAGATATCATTTTAGAATTAGTTTCACTAGGTAGTGTTTGGTGTAAAATCTGCATATATTCAAAGACCTACACTCCCAGTGATGAGGTTCATAGCCAATCTCACAGCAATCCTTCAGTGATTTTGATCATTTGATTAATCAAGGGGTTGTCAATATATGTGTATACGATTAACTGTGATTACCTCCACATTACATTAATCACACCTCAATATTTCGGAAGTTACGCGTGTGTTTAGTTTATTTCACTTGACAGATTAAATATTGACAACTTCACTTCTTTATGTTTCTCTGTTTGCTTATCATGTGTGGAAAAAGTTATGCAAGTCATTAGGTGTGTTTTTAATGTCCATGTTTAGTTACAATTAACTGACTTTCTAATTCTTTGTGTCACAAAAATGGTTAACTTGATCTCTTGTCCAAATCACACCATACTTGAAAAGAATATTATGGTGTTACGGAGTTCAGAAGAATGCACGACTCCTTTTAGCAGATTTTTGTACCAGTAGCGAAAACGAATTTCATTTGAGATGTTGAAATTCCCTTATTTTATTTTAAATCACAGTGGAAAGTGGTGGGGGCGAAGTAAGTTTTGAAACTAATAGATCAAGCTTTATTTAAATCAGAAATTCTGTTTGATTTTCACAAATACAGTTGTATATTATTCCAGATCTATCGTTAATGCGACTATAATTCGAATATGCGTAATGGGAGTAAATGGGATTTTTCACGTTTATTATAAATGGTAATAAACATAACCAGCTAAACACATTGTACATTACTAAATGTCTGATTGAATTAAAGACTTGTCATTATAAAGTGATCATTGTTACGAGGGTCGTCATGTCATATACACGAAGTCTAAATCCAATAGCTGAAAAATTTAAGTCACACAGATGATTTTCGAGTGCATCAAAATGTTCACGTCCTTAAGAAACGTAACACACTGACAATTAGTCGAAATCAACTATGATGAGGATAGATTTGAATGACGGGTCACTATCGATTAACTGAAAAACCGAAGTGTTAAGTGACTGAAAAGTGTCAAATAGAGTTAAATAGGGTGAAAATAATCAATTGGCTTTACTTGCCAGCAACTACAAATCTGCTACATAAATCAGTGTGAAAAATATCATAGTCATGGTCTTCCCTCATACCTGCTACTAGTTAAGATAGACAAAAAGGAGATTCAATAGACGGAACATTAGGGGTTAGTAACTACAACTCAGGTTGTGTTCAGTTCTAATTTAGGTTAGATGTAAATAACAGCTAAATAGCATACACATAGCATTCATATAGGACACGGTTAAATCTTCATAATGTAAAACGACTGATCTGTGTGTGTGTGCAATGTAGTCCTACATCATGAGCAATATTCATGATCTCCTTCCAGTGGGATGCATAAAAGAGATCCTTACTGATCAACGTGATTCTGGGGGATATCAAGATGTGTATTATTCTATAAAATAAAGTGTAAAACTAGGTGGTGTTGTTTCTTTAACTCAATGAATTTATTTTAGCAAACAAAGTATACTTTACTTTAGGCTGTCGTGTCTCAAGAGATCATGTAAATAGATGTTGAAATTTAACAATGTGTGAATCATATTAGCTACATATATACAATGTTGTGGTGTACACTTTCCTACGTGACAGATAATTCATGATTTATCCAATCGACTTCCAATAAACTAACGCATAAATATAATTCGTCTATGGAGCATTTAATAGAACCGCCTGAAAATATGTGGTCATTTTGAAAGTTATATTCACTGATGATGTCGCCTGGATTTCGTTTTCACTATTGATGTTTGACTGAATAACTGTGAGTACCATATATTTTATGCTTAATAAAACCATTATTATGACTAATATTATTACTTACGTTACTATTATTAGTCTGAATCAATTTTCATTTTATTACTCTATATCATACTTATTGCTTATTTGGTTCAAAACAGGGTCCACATGTAAGTAATAATCTGGTTTTAATATTTAAGTCCTCTACTGAGTTAATTTGTCAAAGAGGTTGTGTGTTAGATGTATCTTGTAAACTAGAAACTAATTTAGTTAATATAATAAGTTGAAAATGAGAAGTTGACTTTACAAATAAGAATGAAAATGTCACTTTATCTCTTTGATTATTCTCAACCATCATGTATTATTCCGCCTGTTTGTAATATGCTCATGAATATTTATTTATATATTATCCAGAAGATAATGCTGATCAAATTGAATCTTAATAGTTGGATTCATGAGTCAATTAAAACTAGACCACTGTGGAAAACTTGGAAGCACTGCTAAGGAGTCCCATATTAGGAAGAAACGGCCGTCCAGGGTTTCCAGGTTTCCATGGTGGTCTAGCTTTAATCGACTCATGAATTCAACTTATAAATTACTAAAATCTTCACCAAACCCCCTTCTTAAAAAATGATTTTTGTTTCTTTTAAAAAAGGTTGATTCTGTAAGTTATGAACTTAATCTTAAATCAAATTTGATGTACTGTCAATATTCAATAAAGTTTTTAATGAATGGTAACTGGTAATTTCGGATATGAATGAATAACATTTGACGAAGAAGAAAGATATGTAATGATGTAGTCACAAAAATGGGATGAAATCTACAGTTAGTCACAAATCTCTCGTTATTCCAATCATTCATCAGGAAATGAAGCAAAGTGGATTACAAGAACATAGACGTTAACTAAAAGCCAATTATCGATTACTTTCTTCTTAATTGACTCGTGACTGAAACATACCAGGATATTTTTAAACAATTTATATCTGAGTCTTATGTTCTATTAAATTTTCGTGATATTTTTAAAAGTGCTGTCAAGTGGTGATTTTCATCAATCCACTTCATGGATCCATCGATGGTTTTACTTTTTTCCAGGATTTTAACCATGGTTTCACAAAGGCTTTAACAGACAAGGCAAAGAAAGATCATCTTGTAAGTGCGGGTCTAGTTTCAAATTTTTTTGAAAATATATATATTTATTTATTCTTGGAAAGATATTATTCATCTCTCTGATTCAGGACTTAGATGTTCGAAATTTAGTTTATCTGCCATGATTTATTGTAGTCACTAGATTGCTTAACTAAACCATTTTGGTAACAAAGATTTCCAAACGTTGCATAATATCATCTCTTCATATTATGAATAGTTCTATAATAAGAGCTCAATGGTTCCAGCATGATCTACGAAGTTGTATTTCGATCTTCACTGGGCTTAACTATATATTGATGATGCATACAGTCAATCCTTAAATTATAGGTCAGTCTGAAGAACATTCATTTCAAGAATGGTGCAATTGATATTTTCTGCGCGTTCTGTGATGATATGGAAACACAAAATATTATTTACATAAATCAGTCACTTTTGTATGGATCAATTTAAACTCTTTTGAATAACTCGTGCTAACTATTATTATGAAATGTAATCTTCCATGTTCACGGATATCTTACATTTGGGACTAAACAAATTTCGATTTTCGTATTTATATTTGAAAGTGTAGGCAATATTAATAATCACTGGTTATTGTCAGTAGAACACCAGTTAGACTATTTAAGGAATATTGTTTATTAATGCATGGAAATCTGACAACATTATTGTAAATGGTTTAAATTTTACTATTTGCTTTCACTAGAAAAAGCACTTAGGAGGAAAAAGATAAAAGACGTAAGTCGGCTTATTTTCTTTTGCCTACAACTTATTCTTGTGTATGACTACATTTGAATAGAACTAAGACGTATGCTGTTCTTTGAGTTATCTTCTATGTTCTTTGTTTTCGTGAGTGTCAAAAATATAGTGAGAAACAAACAATCAGGTCAAAATCATACGCATTTTTACTATCTTGAAGTACGGAAATATCTGAAGTAACCAAAAGGAATAACCAAGAACTAACATAAAGCATTGAACTAATATGCCACTTTTAATACAATCGTTTACACTGTATAGAAATTATGTTGTTAAAGAAAGGATGGACTAAATACCTTAAAATACAATAAAAGAACGACAGATTTAACACTACGAAATTAGCATTAATTTTTATATGTCTGGAATATAATTTATCGGTATATATAGTATCCTTAAATTTTTTATTGAATTCGTTTCGAGTGGCATTCAAGCACCAGAGAGTATGTGTTTGAAATCAGATTATTCCAAAGTGTATTTGGATTCAAAATGTATGAAGAAATTTTAACAGTAGAGCTGCGTAGAATATTGTTAATTGGAGTTAATGGTTTAAAGGTTGCTATATTTAATAATTATTCAGAACCTTTAACCGACTAACTATGCTGTTAGCTAATTATACTGGTATTCAGAAACATCACACAATCAACCTTCTAAAGATATCAATGCTTTGAAACACGACCAGTGTTCTATTAGTTTCTTTATCATTTACTTTATTTACTGAATGTGCCCTGAGTAGACAAATAGAGTAAGTAAGAAGTGTTATGTTTTGTTAATTCACATTCGTGTAGTGCGACAAGATTTAACAGTAAACCAATTAATACTTCATGGTTGACAAGTCTTAGATAACATTAAAATGGTCTGTTGAGATAGTATTGTCAAATTAAATGTTCGGTTTAAATCTGTAGTAGAGAGTGGATGAATCAATCTTGTAAAAACTCAAAGTCAGTTATACGGTTACAATTGTGAACATCATAGTGTTCTGAAATTTCACTCTTTAATCAGTTTCTTTTCTTTGAGCATGTTTCCTCAATCTAACAAAAGTTATTTCTACTTTTCCTTCCTCTTAAAGATGAATTCGAAACTGTGTTTCACAATCATTCATTTTCATTCCATTTTAAGCAGACAAATATATAGAAACATGATTATCTCATGTTATCTTCATTATCTGTCGCCCATTTCAGTGAAATAAAATCAATGTTATTTTACAGTGATCGAATTGTGTTAAACAACATTCAATGGAATGTGAACACAAAATAAAAATGGGAATGTAGTTAATATCCATAGTAGTGAAACCTGTTGTAATAAACTACAATGAATATTTGTAACGAATAATTTAGGTCGTAAACTCTATCAATGTAATATTACCTTTCTGTCAGTCAAGTTTAGGCCTTCATAAAATATGTAGAGAATTTCCTTGTGTCATAAAATGAAAACTAATACTGTAACTCAAATGAATGCGACAAAATCCGTAGTGCATACAAGACTAGTATTAATATAACCAGGACATTCTATTTTAAAATTGAATAGTCCATTTATATTCGTAAATGTTTATTTTGAATTTGAATGGTCGTGTATATCATCATAACCAAGGTGTTGCATTTAAGCAATTGTTAGAACCATACAAAGTTCAAAGAATTCTCATATACTTATAATAATTGTTAGTGAATTGAATTCTTGTCCCACCTCGTAAATAATGCAGGGGATGAATACGGTTAAATTTTCCACTAATACAACACTCCATTAAATCACATCATTTGCGAAAGAAGTTAAGTAGTATCTTTTAAGACAAGTTTAGAGCTTTCTAATAATAAAATGTAAGATTGAGTGTTGGCAGTTCCCTGAACGCTAGAAAAAACAAGTTTACTTAAAATCATATGCGAAATGTGTAACTGCTTTACGTAGAATATGAATTTGATTTAGCAGTTAACAATAAGAACTATGGTAAATTATACACCACATACTGTGTAAGGTTGTTTAAATAAATGTTCGTACAACATTCGTCAATAGAATAACATGATATCAATCAATAACTCATCTATTAGTACGAAGTACCAGATTAGTGTTTCCTTAATGTAGAAAGAATTTCTCTGAGCAAGTATGTAATATGTATGATAAGCTTGGAGCGTCTAAACTACCACATATAAAGTAACAAACATTTGAGTGATTTAAAAATGAGTGGAAGACAAGTGACATCATGCAGTAACATCTTTTTATGACCAGTAAAATTAATCTATTTATAGGTGTGAGTATTTTACACTGAGTTATCACTTATAA
Organism: Schistosoma mattheei; assembly: GCA_944470405.2. Taxonomy (NCBI): domain Eukaryota; kingdom Metazoa; phylum Platyhelminthes; class Trematoda; order Strigeidida; family Schistosomatidae; genus Schistosoma; species Schistosoma mattheei. Next base: position 45,638,165 of record OX103947.1, read on the forward strand.
TTAATTTAATAGAAATCCTGAAATCGGGCAGTTGTTCATTCATGAAGTAAACATTCATTAGTCTTACTGAATTCTGAAGAGAGATTATTTTTACATTTAGGCTATGTTGGGAACAAACAGAATGTATTTACATTATTATATAGAATAAAAGAACTTTGAGCTGGAATTGTCGAGAATTCAACTTAGCCCTAACCCATAAACAACTGAGTATGAAATATACATGTATATTTTTAGTGAGCCCGTATATCTACAATATCAATATTGGTGAGTTGAGTCAGCTTTCTTACAAACCATTCGTAGAGATGGAAGCCTATTACCGTTTTCTTTTATACAATAACATTTCATCATTCTTGAGTTATGGTTTGTTTATCGTAAGCAATATAGCATTGAGTTCAAGATAATGTGTTTCTGTTCTAATGTTCTGTGATACCAATAAAATCGTACAGCAACATGTGAATTTTCAGGTTGCATGGATATTAATGATTTTTACAATCAATTGCTTCCTTGATTATTGCAGTCATTATGTAATTTAAGCTGTAAAAACCCATTCAGCTAAAAACCATTAATTTTGGCATATACAATGTAGTTGTCCATCATGGTGATTAAATATGTGCCCACTCCCGCCGTGTTTTAAATCATCCGCTTCTGTATACTCATGGTTGCTAAACCGTAACGCTCTTGATTATTACGAGATATCGTGAAAAAAATACATAACTCTAAGTGAGTGTTTCGTTCCACATTTTCTTCCTTATTAAACGGAAGACCGATATCGTAAAGTGTAATCGCTAAACATCAATGTCATAATTGCTCATAACTGGACTATAATTTTGAAGCGGTTTTAATAAAAAAATGCAAGTGAATTTCGAGGCATATTACTAATAATAACGTTCATATAAATGAATTAGCGTCATACATGCCATCCAGTTATTTCAGTTTAATCGAACCGAATTATGTATTTGAGTTCTGTTAATAAGTTCTTTCCTAATACTTGAGTAATGTTAACAGAGATAATTAGTGATGCCGAAATATCCGTAAACTTTTATGCCATTATTCAATCTTTCATTATTTACTAATGAGACCTTTCAACCTGCTTCTTCATAGATTGTTTATTCGTGTGTCGACTTGAAAAAAAATTGTATAATACTATGAATGAATTGATTCAGTCTTATACGCTCAGCACAGCACGGAAAAATCAATAAGCAACTGCTTTTATAAAAAAAACGTCAGCAGTATAATTTCAAGGATGTTAAATAGAAGATAACTGAGAAATCGGATGTCGTGAATATCTGATTTCGAGATGCATATTTCGGCATCATATAATTTGATGTTCATCGGTGTACATTAAAATAGAGATTTTTTGATTGAGATCATGAATCAATTGATGTTAGACCACCGCTGGAAACCTGGAAGCACTGGACGGCCGTTTCGTCCTAGTATAGGACTCCTCAGCAGAGCACATCCACGATCCCGCTCCCAGCGGATTCGAACCCAGGACCTATCAGTCTCGCTCCAGGCGCTTAACCACCTAGACCGCTAAGCCGGCATCTAATGGTGTTAGTGTCTAACATCAACCAATCCACGAAATTGTGCGACCAACTTCTATTGTACTGAGGTAGATACCTGTCTCTACCCAACACAGATTAGCTCCACTGGTCACGGCTTCTCACTAGAACTCCGAGAATTGGAGGAGGAGTCCCATATTAGGACGAAACGGCCGTCCAGTGCTTCCAAGTTTCCAACGGTGGTCTAACATCAAATGATTCATGATCTCAATAAAAAAACTTAACAATCTCCACAACCCTTATACTGAAAATAGAGATTGTTGAACAGGCCGATAGATGAAGAAATAAATCACTCAGAAATAAACTATATTGAGGAGGTTTTCTTGAGTGGCTGCATCCGCCGATATCAGTAAATAAATAAAGGAAGCATCCCTAATCTCAGTTTACAAGTAGGAAGCTTAAGGAATTGCAGAACAAGCTGTAAGCCAGTGCGACAGAGACTGGCTGTATTTGTCTGTATATTTAAATGATACGCTCATTCCACAAGGTTAAATCGTGATATAGCTATCTACTAATCGAAACTCAAGTGACATCAAGTAGACATCAATAAAATAAATACGATTATTCTCCGAACATTTTAAGTTTATGGCTTGACAAATAGTAACAAATGAATTCAGTAATCTTCCAATCGAAACAAATAGAGACGTAATAGTAAGAAATGAAAAAGTGTCAATTCACCATCAGCGTAATTGTATATTCTTATATTAATTCAAGAATAGTAACCAGACGTAATGAATGAAATTAAGTGTAGAGTAAATGAAACAATGATTAACCAAAGACATAAAGCATTGATACAATCAGTTCTCTAACTCATATTAATATTATATGAGGAAGTCTAGTTTCAATAGAGTTAAGATACATATAACTATGGACTTCCACTTTCGCGCGATATACATAAAATGAAGAAATAATATTCCGTAAACAATTACAGAATGCATCCCAACGAACAAATTATGATTGTCATTTGATTTTGCGGATAGGTTACGCCAACCACTTGCAGTCTCGCTGTATGTGTGCTGATTTCTATCTCTTTACATTCCCTTGGAATGAAGGTATTCCTGACATGTATTGAATGAATATAGTCTGTTGTTGATGGTCTCCCTTTTAATTCGGCCAAATGTCAAACGGTTAACTTTAGCTTGAGACATGAACGGCACTGAAACACCCTGGCTGAATACCGTGATGCTTGTACCATTGGAGATTCTTTGATGAATATAGTGTCAAATGTCATTTGTCGTGGTGTATATTTTTCCTCTGACCTCTCTTGATCTTCCACTGTTTTATTGTTATCAAAGAAAGTTCACCGTCTGACTTACTACATAAAGAGGTTGTGTGACTTTGGGACTACTCGATTTTTACTCTTACACTCTGCCAATTCTTGTATATTATCTATTATTATTTACTGTTCTCTATTATTCTTTACCGGGCTTTCGAAAAAAAAACATTGCTGTATTAAGGAGAGTGCTGAAAGCAGTTATCAAAGTGTGTAGTTAATCATTTCAAGTCATTATCATTAATATGGTTGTCTATATACATCTAGAATCTTGCAAACTCTTGACAGGTGTCATCTTATCCGACAATAACCGTCTATTTCATATATATCTTCTGGTAGAATGAGACGTCATTAGAATCCATGCACCCAAACAAAGATATGAAAGTTCTACAACACCTTATCTATACCATCTGACAAACAGATTGTTAGAGCTGATCTAGTCAACAAACTGTATTCTTAAACATGTTTCTAGATAAAAAGTTGCACAGATACGAATCTACATAAACAAACGTTTCATGTAATTCAGGTAGTTTATCTTCTTAAGTTATGCATTTAAGAAAAGAGACTAGTTGGAACACCTAGTAATGAGAATTCTACATTGTATCAAAAGTATCGTATTGAATAAAGCCATTAATAGTAACAATAGTAATACTTTTTTTGAATACTGTCATTCTACGCACTGATTGTGCAAATTATGTGTCTACTGAAATTAATGTCGAGTGTAAAAATAAACAAGTAAAACTGATGCTAATCTTCCACCATACAAGAATCGTGATGAAATTTGATTTAAAGTGAGGGAATATGAAAGTACCGTGAAATGTTGTTAGGTCTTATAACTTGGAGGTTCACCGAATTTGCAATGATAACTCATGATGAAGTAAAGACAGCATAAATCTTTATTGATTTTCAGAAATACTGGATGTATCAGACTTTGTACTTGAAATAAAATGTATAAGTCGTTAGTTAATACAAGTGAGTATAATATTTGGAGATAATTACAAATCCATAAGAGACGATGCTCAGTGAAACGTGTTTATCACTTTGCCCACACGACAAATAAAGTACATGACTCATTTTAGAGCTCCTATTTCATATGCATCGTATTAAAATTTAGCACTCAATGCACTGATACATCCATATAGTATTATTTTGAATCGGTTGTATTTCCAACCATCCGAAATAATATTTTTTAAATTGATTGTCGTATTTCGAATGAGTACGGAAAATCTTGTTCACATCATACACCAAATAAATTTCATTTGCTTTGTTGTATGCACATCATTCTATGTCTTCATCGCCTTTCCACGCTTGAAATATCCTTTCGATGTTCAACAGTGGTCAATAGTCATGTTCATGTAATCATGGAAACAGTGACAACAATTAATCATTCGCTCGTTTGTTTTTGTATCAAGTACATGCTTAAACAACATCCGACTTATTCTCGAACACGATTGTCGCATAATGGAACTGCTTATTTTCAAATAAGAAGTTTACTATTTTCTGTGAAATTTTTGATAAGAAAATCGACAAATAGTGGTCTTCTGTAATGATGTTTTAGATGCATTACATTTATTAGGATGCAATAAACCCTATGCACATCCCAAAGCACAGGTTTTGTTCATTCTGCATGAAAATAACGAAGAATTGTGAGAAGACATGTTACATTCAGTTTCCCTACTTTATTGATTATGATGATGATGATGATGATGATGATGATGATGATGATGATGATGATGATGATGATGATGATGATGATGATGATGATGATGATGATGATGATGATGATGATGATGATGATGATGATGATGATGATGATGATGATGATGATGATGATGATGATGATGATGATGATGATGATGATGATGATGATGATGATGATGATGATGATGATGATGATGATGATGATGATGATGATGATGATGATGATGATGAGATGATGATGATGATGATGATGATGATGATGATGATGATGATGATGATGATGATGATGATGATGATGATGATGATGATGATGATGATGATGATGATGATGATGATGATGATGATGATGATGATGATGATGATGATGATGATGATGATGATGATGATGATGATGATGATGATGATGATGATGATGATGATGATGATGATGATGATGATGATGATGATGATGATGATGATGATGATGATGATGATGATGATGATGATGATGATGATGATGATGATGATGATGATGATGATGATGATGATGATGATGATGATGATGATGATGATGATGATGATGATGATGATGATGATGATGATGATGATGATGATGATGATGATGATGATGATGATGATGATGATGATGATGATGATGATGATGATGATGATGATGATGATGATGATGATGATGATGATGATGATGATGATGATGATGATGATAAAAACTACTTTAAAAGTCAACTTTTGATGTTCGAATTAACTGAAAACCTTAAGGTAAATCATATCAATGAAATTTCTATCAAACACAAGCACGTTTACACATTTTGGTGGTCATTTTATAGAAGTTCAAATACACGGGTTTCACAGAAAACGGAGGAAATGAAAGAACAAATATTTAGTAGATAGATACAAACTATTTCTTTTATAATATTTGCTTCCCCATACTGTTTTATTTCAACATTAATACAGAGGGTATTCCCCACGTATATGTTTACAATTTATTTATTTATTTATTTTATTTCGACACATAGATATTGGTACAAAGAGGCACCAAATACATATGCGCCACACAAATCTCATTCGATATGTATGCGGGCTGTGATACTGCCGGGTGCCTAAACCGAAGCAGGTGGTTTTCTTAGGGTCCACTCCCCGAGCCTTCGACCTGAAAGTCTGATCCACAAGGTAGTGGAGCATCGTAAGGAGATGCAGTCCCATGGAAGCCAGTGACCAACAATTGGTTCATACACCATTTGTTCCCTCAGGAGAATGGAGCCCATGTGCACCATTGATTTGTTTTGGGATCCGGTTAAAGCGCCGGACATTCGCTTTTTGTCCTCTCATTTTCGTAACCAACACCCCCGCCACGAGAAGGCAGTGAGTAGGACTTCTCTAGCAGAGGCTATATACGCGTGGCCATGTGAGAGCATTTCGAGAGGGAGAGCGGACTCTCCCTACTCTCGGCCGTACCAGGGCATTTGGGGGCATGTTTACAAATATTTAGGGTAATGATCCGAAGTAATGGGTCTAACTAATTCACTATCTGAGACAATAGAATATAAGTGAAATTAACACATAATAAAGTTGTTTGCTCTAAAAGTATGAATCATGAACTGAGTACATTCTCAATTGTACTGATCATGTCAGCATGAGTAGTATAACCCATAATGTTAATGCAATGGCTAATCTCGAATAGTTATTGAATTGTCAGAATATCAAACCCATTTCGCGTTAAGCTTCACGCAAATGAAACTATGTGGAACTCATCAAACTAACATTCTTACGATCATTTTTATTGTGTTTGTAATTGAGTAAGTTTTGAGTTTATTCCTGTCCTAAGTAAATTGTATAAAATTGAAAATTTACTTTCTTTCATTCAAACCATTCATTTGATTTTATACTGAACCAGTCGAACAGATTAATGATACTCGTTATTAGTTATGTAATCTTGTGTGGCAACTGTACATAAGGTAAGATGGTGGAGATTTGTAGCTCAGGTGGATGATTTTGGTGGAGTTTCGTCCTCTGAGCTGGATGGTTTGGTCGTGGAGTTTTCATCGTTCTTCTGAACGACATCATCAGCACAAACTTCAGATAGAAGTGAAGTGTTTGAATTTCTCCATATGCGTTTCACAGCTTGTTCTGTACACCTCGATGTTGATTGGTTCTTATTGACCGTAAATTTATCATTGTTTACTTCTTTGTTTTGGTTGTGTCTCCCATTGGTTTGATTTGTTCCTATATTTGTGCATGATTTTCCTGATTGGTTGATAAATTGGATTGATTTCAATATGTTTGTTGATTGCTGATTGACCTGAGTGCCAGGCTTCTAAAAATTCTCTGGTGCTTTTGGAATTTCCTCTGCCGATTCACACAGTTGAATTATATTATTATTATTATTATTATTATTATTATTAATGTTATTATTATATCTTTGTATTTACATTTATTTATTATAACTTGGAATATATCCTTAATCTACTCAAATTATATTCGCAACCTTATTTAACCAACGTTCACCAACAAACATCATTTAAATAATGTTTTTCGTTTTTACTATTTAGACATGGATTAATTTAAAACATTTAAATCAAGAGAAAAAAAGAAATGTCATAGTATTTAAAATCAAACAAACAGTTGGTTACTATGCTTGTACTTTCTAGTCTACATAAAACAAAATGTAAACACTCGATCCGAAAGTTATTTGAAGACGACGGCGTCTATAGTTTCTACAATAATAAAATTAATAGTTGCATACTATAGTTATGTGAGAGAGAATCATGGCAAATAGGAAACTCATTTGGTGAAACTCAAGGTGAATGTGAATGTAGTATATGAGTATATGTGATGAGACTGACTCATAATCACCACTTGCAAAATTGAATGTATTTCGTTTTGTATACATCATTCGATGCATATACAAAATATGTATAATGCAGATTACCGAATTGAAAATTATTCAACAGTCTGTTTCACGAAGCATATTTTGTGAAACATATGTGACTGTTCTAAATTTTGTAGCATTTTACAACTTGATCACTGAACAAGCAGAGATAATTAAGTGAACTTACATCATCCATGTGTTACATTATGGACCAGGTCGAGCCGTGAGAAATGATGAGCAAATTAAAAAGAATAAATAGAACATACAGTTATGAGACGTTTACAAATATTATGAATAATTGTTGATCAGTATACCAATATGGTTGGTAAGTTCTCCCGAAGAGATTGACATCACTGTTCTCATACTGTACTGATAAACCCTTCGCTAAGGTATCGTTTGAAATATTTGAGATTTTATAGTGTTTTCAATAAGTCTTGACATTTTTCTGTTCATCTTACTTTCCTTACCTCACCTTAAAACTACATTACGCTCAATAACTGTGTGCTTTATTTCCACAGTATGACTGAATAATACCCTTATTGATGCCCTGCACACAACACTAAACATCTGTTATCATAATGAAGAAGCTTCCTCCATATTATGGCACTGCATAGTTTAAAACGATTTAGTCGGCTAATTGAATATAAAAAGATCTCTATAAATTCTCAGCATAAAACATGATTAGGGTAAATTTTGCGATTTTCAAGTTTTACATTGAGTATTGATAAATTGGGTAATTCAAATATTTCAGATAATGCTAATTTTGAATAAAGAATCATTCAAAGAAAGTTTCATTTCTCATAGTCGGTCTTTAATTTTTTATCCGGTTCCTGTCATTTTCATGATATATTTCAATCCTGCAAAACATTGACATCTCATTTTCTCACTTATTAACACATCGTGGTGTTTTGCCAAAAGGTGAATTGAGTTGGGGTTGTTGTCTGCAGATATTTCGATCAGTGTAAACAACATGAGAAAATGAAGTTTTGATTTAGTTATCAAACTGATTTATTACAAATACTTAAGTTTTGACGCTCTTAGAAAAAATACACGTTTTTCAATGTAAAACTCCAATTCATTATTCTATGTAAAATTTTGATTTGGCATCTAAGGAAGTATCACTTCCATCACATGATGAGTGAAGAGAGCTGTCGGCAAAATATTGTGAATAATGATTGACGTCTCAAGTTAAAAAATCACACTTAAAGGAGCATTATCATATGCTAATTTTAGATGTTAAATTTCAGTTATTCAATATGAATATCTGTTTCTCTCATCAATGTAAACGTTACTCGTTCAACAACGTGTATCGATTAGCTGGCATCCACGAATATCCGTTTCATGTGAGTGATGCATAATACATTTAGCCCTTGTTTCAATCTTGTCTCTAATGCAGTTAACATTTATCCACTGGTATACCGTTATCATCAGTTTTCGTGATTACTAAATAGACAGAAATCCAAGAATGTATGTGCACTGAGAATGTCATGTACGCTCCTTGATCAGCTTTCTTGTTAAATGGACGTGAAGAATTTTGTTATATGTCCAGAATTTTCAACACACATGAATCGAATGTGACGACTTCCTCAGTAAAAATAATGTTTTTCTATGGTTTTGGTGAGATATCCTTATAAAGTATTGAAAATGGAGTGTGAATTTCTAAAAACTGCTTCAACGGAGCACTTTTCCTTTGGAACTATTGAACATAGCAGTTATTTTCATACTTATTTTATTGATTGTAGTCCAAATAAGTTGAGAGATAATGATAAACGACTGGTTTGTTGATGACATGGTGCTACTAAGACATTACCTAGTAAATATATCACAGCTAGGATACCTCTAGAGTACAACTGATAATTTCTCTAACCATGGCAGATAAGATTAATATTAATGATTATAGTTTAACTGTAACTCAATATATATTGTTTTCCTTATGGCATCCTCTCTCTGTTTTCCACGATCATGAGTATATTTCTGAATATAAAGTAAACAAATACTGATGAGATTATTGAACTATTGTAACACAAAGAAAAGAAGCTATATCCATAAATATTATTTCCCATATTAAACCACATGTATATAGAATGGAAGGAATGATTAAAAATGCTTGGTCATAGGCTCATTTCTTTGGACATACCAAATACTTGTCAAACACTATTGATTTTAGAAATACTTGAATTCTTCAAATGTTTCTACGACACGTTGAAATCTTTGAATATGAATACTTTCCGCTTCACAATCTGTTTGTGAAATACCTTTCAAGAGCGATACCACAATGGTGTGATATCATGATGCTAATTCATACTAATGGAAATATAATCTCTGTTTTCGGATTTGCTTATCAATTTTATTGCATCATGATAGTCGTTTCTTCGTTAATCAATCGTAAGTTAAATTATGGTGTAGAGAATATCCTGAAATATTCCACTTGCTCATGATTCACATGAATAAGTATCAGACAGGAGAGGTAGAATTCCATCACCTAACATATCAGATTTATTATGTGCTTCATGCCCAACACTGTCAAAGACGATTACATGGCCATGTCTTGGGATATATAACAAGGTATCCTCTAAAAGAAAAGTTTTGAAGGGAAAATAAGAGGAAACAAAGAGGGAAGTAGAACTGATTTTAGAGGTTTTCGCCTCAAAAAGCCTTTCTACTTTATAATGAAGATTGTAAAACTCAATCGTAATAAAACTATTAATTTGAAAGCTAAAGCGTTATGATTGGTAAAATTATTTGATTCACTGTGATGATGAACTAGAGTGACGTAAGAATAATAATGAGTGGTGAGATTGAAGACAATTTTCTTTAAAAACACGAGTTCAATTTATCGTAACAACAGGCTTTGCTTGTCTGTTTCTTCGACACAGAAATTGTTGAGTGTGGTAAATGTAGAAGAACATGTTTCGAATTACCTTTATTCAATAATCATGGCATCTTGTTTATTCGTAAAACACTTTTTTAGGTGAAAAAGGAATCAAACTATTTTAAACATTCGTTATCACTGACCATTTCTATTGATTTTAAGCCCGGCTTGTTATCACGAGATTTATTCTCCAATGGAAATATGACTTATTCAGCATTAGTACTGTGCTAATCCAATGTCGTTCGATCGACATGAGTAGCATCGCGTCCTTACTGGTCTTTTGTTTGCCTAGTTCATGTAGTTGAGTCCAGAACACCAATACCAGCTTCCACTACGCGAATGATTTGTTTCGAACATACTTGGTTTATATTCTAGCCAAAGTGACTACATCACACCACAAAATAGGAAATAACATTTGTACAAGTTCAAGCCAAAAAGTGGCTGTGAAAGTGGGAGACTGTAATTAATAAACTGAGTATAATTTAAGAGTATTAAACCGTATAATAGTAATGTTTAGGTTGAAATGAAGCTTATAATATGAGGAATATAGATATACATAATCTCGTCACTGATCAGTTATAAAACTGGAATATATATAATATTAGTTCATTGATAGTTCTCAGAAGTTACCCGTAATTTAATCTTCACTAGGATATAACATAGAAACTTTCTTGAAATATGATAATCTAGTCACCCTGGAGCCAACAGTTTTGTCAACATAATTCTTATCTTTTTCACATATTTATGCAAAGCTGAAATAATCATTCGAACAAGCGTAAATAAAAAAGTGTCGAAAGGAGTGTTCCGTTTGCTGTTTGGTGGATTATGTTCGCAAAGTCAGGCAGATTAAGTTTTAGGATAGTAATAATGCTTAATTAAACCTACGTGCCTTCTTACATGTCATGCTGTTACCATGACTGTCGAAAAGAATCTAATTATGAAACGCTGAAATCCCGTTTATATCAATTTGAACATAATTGTAAGTAAACCGAAATAATAGTTTATTCATGAATTCACCACTTATTTTTATACTTGAGTTAATAAACCTAATAAAAGTGTATTTGTTGCTGAATTTCTTACAATCTTTCAAGGTCACTAATAAACAGTCATGCTTCAGTCTTCTGAAGTTTGCTGAAGCCGCCACTATTAGGCATCAGAAACCTGATTTATATGTTCAAAAGGAGGCGGTTATTTATCTTCTCTCGTCTTTCTCACAAATATTCCTTCATTGAATCTTGAAAACTTTTTGTCAATCTCCTTCTTTCGCTTAATCATGTCCGTTATAATGCTCGGTTTTACTTTGTAAAATGTTGCAACGGCTGAGTTTCTACATTTACACGTATGAGACGTTAATTTACCTTAGACGAATATCTTTTCTACAGGAAGTCAACACAACTCAGATCAAGATCACGTGATCAACCTGACCACAACGTAAATATATTTCCACACCAAAAATCCGACACAATCCAACAACAATGAACAATCAAGGTTAACATCAATTGCAATTATTGTTAACCTGTATTCAACGTGTATTGAACATGTAATGTATCATTAGAAACTTGAGATTAGTCAGTGCATTAAGTGCTTGCTCGTCTCGAAATCGATGCAGCTTGTCCAGTTGTATACACATATTTGAAGTCGATAAGAGAATTACGTCTACTGACACCCAAATATTTATCGGCAATTCAGAGGGAATACATGTAGAACGTTAGAAAAGTCAGCATTTTCAATAGTTTATTAGATTTTAATTTTGAGAATAATTCTTTCAGTGATTTGATCGAAAACAGTAGACTACTTGCTTTGCAAATAAGTAGGTAAACCTTGTACTTCAATTAATTTGAAAGCAGGCCTATAATCTTTCATATACGAAGTGGTTTCATGACATCAACGATACGCATAGTGTAAAATGAAGAACATGAATGTGGATCAAATAATGAGCTCGCATATCTCTTACAATGAACAAGAAAGACAAAACCACAATCCGAATAAAAATAAGTCGAATCTGCATTCACCTTTCAATTCAAGTACGTCTAATTGATAATGTCATGAAAATTGTGTGTTTTTTGATCGTTTAATCTTTAACTATAACTAGAATTAAGGAGGTTACAAACTGGAAAATCACTTAACTGCTCTAGTATCGGGTTTTCGCTGAAATCGTGGACAGGTCAGAAGATAAATTTCGTGCCTAACAAAAGTGCCTTCTCGTTTAAGAAGTGATTCGTCAGTGATTGAAGCGTCAGATGTCACGTCTCATTAGTATGTATACAAGATCAGTTATTACCGAAAATGTACAAATAGTCGATTGTATTTCGACAGACTGGAAATGATGCCAAATAATACTAATGTTGTGGAGTCGACACACACAATTTCGAAGCTGCACAGATTGACGAGAAACACTAAGCACTCAGATTTGTTATGAAGCACAATTCGACAGAAGCAAACAGTCATTAAAATATGAAATATCCTATACAACTACTGCATATGAACTGGGAACCGAAAGTCAGATAGACCTACTTTTCAGAGCCACTTACAAACAGATTTGAAATTATTCTTGTTACTTCATTCAATATTGTTATGTTTAGTTATAAACATATATTCAAAAAATGAATAACTAATTATATATTCAATGTAGGTTCCATTACCATGGTTTGACTTGATAATTTCGAATAAATTGAATATTGGGTAGATTGTTATGAATAAATCAATTAGATTTTCTGACGTTTCGTGTACAATTTAAACTTGGAATAATTTCAATTTAGTTATTGATTCTCTGAAGAAGTGGCTTACACCAAGTCACGAAACGTCAGAAAATCTAATTTTTATACTCATTGGGATATTAAAAATATATTATTTATTTATATGTTCAATGTGTGGCTTTTGTATTTTCAAAGAGAGTGCGATTGGTGCATAGCTAATGTTGAAACCGTCCGAGTATATGTTGTAAGTATTTACGTAAATTAGCTTGAAAAACACAAGTGCAAACTGAAAGTGTTTTTACAAGGTCAATATATATGTAAATAAAAATCGTCAAATACACATTTTGTTAGCCCGATTCCTATCAATCTGTTCATTCACATATTCACAAGCATTGGTATAGATGGATTCATGCAGCTGAATGAATCATTCAACGGTATATTTCTATCAATTTCTGTATTAAGGATGTGCTTAAATTATTATATAATCTTGTTTTCTTTCGTACAACCAAATGTATATGAACACAAAATTACAGAATTTCCCATTAAAATCTGAGATTCATACAGTAAATTCTCCATATGCAAAATGTCGATCAATTGTCCCAGACTTCACTGTTCCTTCATCCCCACACCAATCATTATCTGTTATCATTCTCTTTTCTTCGATCTCCTTAACCGTCTCCCACCAGATATTTAACTTTCGATTGACGATACATACTATTTATATCTGTCGACATTAGTAGCACACATCACACAATCACTTGCAAGCGCTATTTCAATTAATAAGTAGTATGTTTTCAGTTAGAGTTTATTTAAAATATTTAGAGTGATAAATCAAATAATTAAACTGCAATGATGTATTTGTTTTCACGTCCATGTAACATTAAATGTAATTGTATGGTTTGGAACATTTTTTGAAGAATACGGTTTCCATGTTCCTATAATAATAAACATGAATGTTTTATTTAGTTAAGCATAGAATGGTCATTGGAAATAAGAAATTTCGTTTAGTGAGACTCAGAAGGGTTAATAACACAGTGTAAAATATCTGAGGATGTGTATTTGAATTGTCTTGTAAGAGCCTGTTAAAACTTTAGTGTCTTTTTAGTTTAATTAAAGTGAGTTTATTACAATCTATCACTCACTAATCCCGTAGTGTGCATTTGATGCAAATTATGAACTTAAACATTGTGCAGTAGTAATATGTTTCACGATAACTACCACTGAGGGGATGTATGGGGTTGTTGTAAATCACATTGTATTACGGAACTAGAAAAATGTACTGTCTTCAAGTCAATGGTTGTTTTTCATTATTGATGATTAAACAAACTCCAAATGGATAAACGAATATTGTATTTAGAAAACTATCATGCAAAATAACTGAACTTACGTCACTATACAGACACCAGTTTAACTAGCTCTTTCTGTGTAAAGTAAGTAACAATTTATAAGGGATACAAATAAAGTATTAGTTAAAGAGATTAACATCAGTGTTTCTATTTTGTACTGAAGAACTGTAAATGCAAGGTTCATTAAATAATTTATATCTCAGAGTAGTAGCAAATGTTGGCATTTTTCGATTTACTCTATTTGTCTGGATTTATTGAAAATAATATACCACGTTTAAAATTGACTTATTCGAGTTTTCGGATTTGGAAGTGATTTCTATTTCAATGTGACTTGAAAAACATGTCAATTGAAGATAGCCGTATGGAAAAATATTTTGGTACAGATAATGCAGATGAATAGAGTCTTGACTTGTAACCAAGGAGAACTACCATCTACTCTTATATGTACACTTTCAGTCGTTCAATATGAATATTAATTAGCCCATCGTCATGGCGCACAACTTTCTAGAACGTATGAATTAGTTTGTTATAGTTTCCGAGAATTTGAATCCCTGAAGTAGATGTTATGTATTTTTACCTTTGTCAACCTTATCTCTAGAGCACTTAAATTGATAATTGGCATTATCAATTTTCATGCATATTGGATACACAGAAAACCAAAAATCACTATGCACTAACTTATTTATGTACTTTATTCTTCAGCTTCCCTCACTGTACGTAGAAGATGAAGAGAATTCCGTCATGTTTACTTGCTTTTATTATCACCAACACTATTTAAACATTTCTGAATAGAACTTTTATTTTGTTCAGGAATATGGCTGTTCGCTTGTGATTATTCGTAGTCTGAATATGTCATGACATAATATGAAATGCTGGGTTTGTTGTTTAAATCTTGTTATGTAGCGAATGTGCTACATATAGCATACACTTTATCGTTAGTTCTACCGTTCAACTAGCAAATCGTTTCTTCTTATAAAAACATAGACAATAGTAAACAATACTTCGAATGGCATCAGAAATGCTGACGTATACTCACAGTGAAATTTTTTCTTTTTTCATTCTCTCTATATTCTCCTCTGTCATTCATCAATTGCTGGATAAAAGGTACATAAAAATAGATAAAGTGAAATATTATAACACTGAATAATAAACCATATCAAACTACACCTAAAGATGACAGATTTCCAATAGAAAAAAGTTTTAAATGATGCTTAGTTGCGAGTTCATTACTTAAGATAATTCCAATACTTATCCACTCCTACTGCTTTTGAGGATTCTGGAATCTTCGTGGTTTTTTTCCAAAATTTACTAAGTGGGTGTTCCTTTAAATACATATGCTTTCTGCTACAAAATAGAGCAATACTCCATATATGAAGTTTCTTTAAATCCAGACTGTCACGATAAATTTTGATCCCGTGGAGAGACTAGATATCTAGAGAAATGTTTTCGAAAACAAAACCAAACTGTTTATATTAAGAAGATCATGTGGCCATTATAAAAGGGTAAGGTACGTTGTAACCCAAAAATGTTGAACATCAGACATATGTGGCCTATTTGAATAAGTAAAGATTGCTGTACTAAAAACAAACGCTATAGCTCTCCAATATTAATACATCAGGTTTATCATGTTCTCTAGTTTTGATACCGTCAGAGATCAGTAAATGGATGTCATCTAAAAGAAGACTATTTGAGAATTGACGAATGCGCTGAACTGAGGAAGAGAAGTTAATTTATAGACTTTTCTGTCCACCATGTTTTAAATCTTAGTGAAAACAATGTAGCTTAATGGTAGCCGGCGTATGAGTACCAGAATCGAGCCTCTTTAATTTACAAATTATTAGATGGCATAAATACAGTAATAAGTCATGAAGTTGAAGATAATCTAATATTGAGTGACTTGCAAACGCGAGTTTAGCGTACAGTAACATCAAACTTATTTGTTTACTTACTCAACATGGAATATGTCAAGTGTGGTTTATGTGGATGAATACATATTATGTTATTCAAAAATAAGTGTTCTTTACTCATAAAAGACATTTTGTATTAAGAAAGTAGTATGTCTGACCTTTTTGAAAAAAAGTAGTTTATTACTCACCATTTCGGACTATTGGAAATAAAACAAACAGATTTTATTAACATACGAATTATCAACCTGCTTATGACAATATACAAGTTAAAATATTTCTTCATAATTTAGTAAAAATATTTCCATAAAAAGCTAAAGAACATACTGACAGTTCAGTATATTTGTGTTTAGTAAACACTTAGATCATACCGTTTTAAATAAAATAAGCAACAATAAAATTACGTAAAGCCAAATTAAACAGTCGATTCTGAAGTTGGTCGCGCAATTTCGTGGATTGGTTGATGTTAGACACTAACACCAATGGATGCCGGCTCAGTGGTCTAATGGTTAAGTGCTCAGGCGCCAAACCAGTAAGTCCTGGGTTCGAATCCCGCGGGGTGCGGGATCGTGGATGCCCACTGCTGAAGAGTCCCATACTAGGACGAAACGGCCGTCCAGTGCTTCCAGGTTTCCAACGGTGGTCTAACATCAATTGACTCATGATCTCAACCGATTCTGAATAGTTTGTTTAAATATACTACCGCGTTGATACACTCACAATGACTTAGTGTTATATCGAATACACTTCAAAAACTGTGATATGACGAAAAATTCTAATTTATACACTTTTTGAATTACGTAATCACATTCCTCTTAAATGCTGGGCAAATAAGTGAAGTTCATTTCTATAACATTAGTTTCTATGGTTTTTGACAGTTGTGAATAAACAAGCGATTGCTTTGACGATATCAGCATTTATTTTTGACTTCGTTTTATGAGATTATTACGAAATCTGACATAACTTGTTTATTTCAAAGAAACAGTTCATTCTCATCAGGAGCATTCGTTAAAATCCAAGAGATACTTGGGACTGACCAGTAATAATGATGTAACTAATTGTGCATTATGAAACACTAAATCACAAATATATTTTATTATAATACAAAACTCACACTTCCACTTTTCACTAATTATTTAGATCGAAATAATAAAAATTTCAAACTAAATTAGTGTTTTTTATTAGTTAACTATTATGAGTTGCGTAGGAATATATTTTCTGTATAACAGTATTTATCAGGTGCTTGTTTCAAACAGAAGGTCAACCAAAACGATTATCTTAAACTAGTAAACTTTCTTTTTTGTAAAATTATGAGGAAAGAAGTTGAAGCTAATGTCTCATACAATATAAAACCAAATAAATATGGCTAGTTTATATGTGCGCTAATACTTCAATCTATCTAGTGACAAGTTACAAGATATATTCTACGAATTCTGCAAAAGTAAGCAGAAATTATGTAGACTAACATTTTCGTTAATTAATTAATGCAGTTGAATGTTGTAACTTGTGGGGGTGAAAGAAAATCTTGTCTTACTGTCGAAAAATCACTGAACATATGAGAGTTTTAACTGGAAAGTATCTTTAAATTCATGAAATTAAATGAAGGTAAAAAAACGTCTCCAACAACTTATAACGAAAACATGTTCGGTATGAATAAGAACAGAAAACAGTCAACCATTCGACAGATATGTCAATTACAACGAGGTCAAATTACTCCATAACATATAACAGAATCAAGCATCAATACCCAGTGAAAAATAGAGGAACCACGATCATTTGATGAACTGAATCAACGAACTACAAAAACCACAATTAAAACGGCTTATAGACTTTCAGAAGTTGTGGAATTATCGCTTAGAACTAAATCAATTTCTGCTCCAAAATGACTGAAACAAGTTTGTTGAGAATTTATCAGAATCTTTGAATATGAAAACTATTTGATGTGAAAATAGAGGATAACACAATTCTCAGATATACATATGTAGGATATGCAATAATTAGAGAGAAATATGATAATTTTAGATTTAAAATTAAGTTTCTTTGGTCATTGAAAATTATTATTTAACATAAACAGCAGATAAAATGAAAACTACTTACCAGTTGGTAGTATTTCTGAGCAAATAGCCAACAAGCATAGCAACAACAAAACACAATGCATTATTGGAATTTAAAGTAAACTGGTTTCTATTGAGAATGCCACAGAATTTATATACAATTTCCTGTACGATGAAAACGAAATCCTCGTGTGAATGCCAGTCAAATTTGAAGAATTTAATTAATTAATAACAAATAAATTCATGGTTTCAATCATTTCGTAAATGTTTGATTTTGGATGATTGAAGTAATAAATTTTGACAACTACCTTGTTTTTAACAATTTGATGGATAACATATTAACTCATTAATCTTTACATAATCCATAACTCGTGATACAGCAATAATTTAAGTTGATAGTTTTGATTGTCATCAAATTAGAAATATAATTCTTATTTAGGTGTTTGCCCTTCATATAATCTGAAGTAAAACCAATAATTCAGTTATGATTGGCATTCTATGTGGAGATAAAGTGATCATGTATGTGTGATTTTAAATTATGCCATGTGAAATAAGTTAAATAAAGTTACAAAATTCAACACAACTATTACTCTATTCAAAATTATCTCAATCATTTGTAGATGAATAGGGAATTTTCGATAGATCTTTTACTGAATAGATTGAACATTTTGGCTTCATCCTGGGATGAAATAGACTTTTTTGCACTGTTTTTCAATTTTAGTAAGTTTTAAAGATTTAGACCAATAATTTGTAGTTTAGTGATTTCACTTTATGGATGTTTAGATATCTGTTAAGTAAGCAAAGTCAAACGCAATTCATCAACGCAAAATCTTTGTTTCCGACATTTATGCTGCCTGGATGTCATGGTATTAACAATAAGAATGTAACTGCTGTGGTCGATTTCGGTTAAAATATCTGTAATGTCCAATCATTTCGAAATGTGTAAACGACCACGTAAGCTTCTCTAACTTAGATTTCAATAAGATACAAATATTGTGAAGTCGATAAGATGGCGGCAGTAGCCAGTTTGACAGTCAAAAATTTTAGTAAAATGTATCATGGGGTAGAGTTTATCATATTAATCGATTATATACAGTCAGTGTAGATTAGCAGTTACCGTAAACATCTCCGTGCTAACACGATTTGCAATGCATGTTTTTGAGATCGAACTGATAAACATTCAAGGGAAAACAGGAAATGTTGATAACTAAAACTTGCTTTCATATTTTCTATCAATATTCCTTAAGGATTTCGATTAAAACAACAATATAGAATGAAATGTAAAGTAGTGTTACACTTATTGAAACACAAACACCGATAAGGGATAAGTGTGTTTGTGCCGTCCAACATTTATGTGACTATGTGTTGTTGAAGCTGATAGAACTATAATTCATAATTATTCAGTGATTTCACCAATATAGCACTTTAATCATGATTACATTCATTCGTAGTAATTATGTTTACATACAGGGATACTCGAAGAAACTAAAGTTTAGAAACGAAGTAAAAACCAATATCAATGACGCCGTAATTGTTTTCAGTCCACTTGACGCAGTCAATATTAAAGACGTTTCTTGGTGTGGACACTTTGTAGCCATTCCTTGTAATTCGAACCCTTTTATCGTAGCTGATATCAATTCATGATGAAAACTCTTCTTCATGGCCTGAAATACATCGTATCAACTAATCTCGAAATCTAATCAACAATCCTGACACAAACACTATTCCTGAATTGTAAGACGTAATTCGCATGAAAATGTTCATTATTCGAGTCGGAATTCCTCATTACTGATATCTTTATCAGGAGCACTTGTAAAAGTTAGTAGTATTTTCATCACTTTGTTCATTTCTATGGTTTCGACCGTTAATTACTGTTATGTCCTTTGGTCTGTCTACTCACTCTTGGTGCTGAGAATACTTATCTGATTCAGATTAAGACCTTGGCGCGATAGGCTGACCGTCCTAACTCTAAGGCTAGTACACGTGAGTACGAAATAGGGTAGAGAGAAGAAAACCATTCTATCACCTGATTGGCTGACAAGCACGTGAATGAGAGAAGACAAGACAACTGTAACACTAGTCGATCTATTACTGAGGTTGATATTAAGCCTACGGCAATTAAGATTTCGTACTTCCCTTTTCTTAGAAATTGTAGGGTGTGAAAAAAATTGATTGATCGTTGATTGGTGTACTTGTTTTGCTAATGTGTAGTGAAGTGAAAATGAACAAACATTTTGTCATCTTTAATAATTGTGCTATTGGTCGTAAACTGTTCATACTTGCAATCTGATTAGTTGAAATCGAAATCGCATCTCGAGCTGTGATTGTCTAATGATAATGAATAAATATTTTTGTGTCATGTTAGTCGTGAAAAGAATTTAGACATTTTAAGAAAAAACACCAAATTAAGTTCAATCCTACTGTTAGTGAATGTGTATAGTGAGATAAATTTTTGATTTCCGATTAAGTGATTTAATGTCAACCTTCAATTGAAGTCGTTAGCTATCTTGCCACGAATACTTATATGTATCACATAAAAAGCCAGTTTTGGGAAAAGAAAGTGAAAACCGGTTTGAATATTTGATAATAGTGCTTACTGAATTAGGTCGATAGTCAAATGTTGAATATTAAAATAATAATGAAATTATCACCAAAGTTTGTGCATAATTTTTTTTGGAACACATGGTCTGTTCATGGGAAAAACAAATCAACATATTAATAAATCATCCTGATAATTTATTGATTACGGCGAACGAACCGTAAACTATGGGTTAATTAAACGACTTTTACGGAATATTAGAGAATTAATAATGTTTCCGCAATATGCACTGAATATTTAGTAAATGGTTGTTTTGTAAATGGTCCTTCGAAATAAGAATTAGAAAACGTTAGATTTCAATGCGGTTAATTTTAAAAGTCCATTGAGACACGACAAAATAACATTTCCCAGTATACTGAAATATTCCTATGAAAGTGTACCACAGTGTACTATTATTATAAAGTTGAGAAATGTGTTGCTAATGCATGAACGGTAATCACCTTATTTGCAATGTAGAATTATTAGATTAGTGTTCAATCGATAACAAACTCTTGTCTAAGTTTTCTTAACCTTGATATCTAATAAACGTGTGAAACAAGTTTACGAATACATGAGCGATTATCGCTTTTCGATTATTAATGTCTAATGGATATGTAAATGCATTTGACATTAAAAATTACTTAATCACTTGACCTTTGCCAAAGACAAAAACAATATTGGGAAAGATTAATTTAAATCAAATTGTGGGTGGCCCTGAAAAGGGCCTTTAATCGTTCTCGCGGTGGGACGTCCAAACCGTTAGTTGGTAATGGCGCCACACATCGGACGGTGGACTGCTCGAACGTTCGGTGATGTTTCATAAGCACAGAACCTATGAAACATTGCTTCACAAGGACAGAAACCCAACCAACTGCATCACCAGTTTCACATGGCGGCTGTGCCAGATTACAGATGTCACACAAACGGTTGTATTTCTCCTCTTCTTCATATTGCATGTCGCGTTCCGTTAACTCATCGGAGTTTAGGGAAACTACTTCATCGTCCAAATCAACGTTTCCTCGGTGCATCGAAGGCCTTGCAACGTGAGTCGACGTTCTTGTTTCACTGTACAATTGCGCTTCTGCCTGTAAGATCAACGGCGTTGGTGGTAGTCTACCGTGAAATTCTTGATAAGCATGGTTATAAAGTGAACTGCATTGTTCCTCAGACATTCGCCTCACTAATGCAATCAATGCATTCTGCATACTCATGATGTTTAAAATGTACTTCGTCGACAAGTACTGATGTTTTATAACTATTTGACAAAACATGACTAACCAATTGAAACGAATTATGAAAATAGCCTTTTCATTGGACGAAACGGTATGAAAAATATCGTAATTTTGGGGTTGAAAAAAATTTTTAAAAAAGGGTTGCTTTTTTTTAAAAAAAAACGCCTTAGGGATAACTAAAACCTATTACTGATAACCTGATTTCAATTCAGTTCAGTTCAGTGTAAAAAGGTACATGAATAAATAAGTGGATAACCTGACGACAACGTACGATAATTAGGAAAAATACAATTATGTCCAAAGCTGGGAATTAGAGTAGAAAATAGGGTGCAAAATACTACGTTTAAATTCCAATAGCTTCGGAACAAAAAAGGGTATGGCAATGAATCATACATCGAACTAAAGCTTACGTTCTGTAGAATAGATTAGGGACTAAAATAAATGTTAATGTTTTACAAGCTTTGAATAAAATGGAATAACGTCCCGAAAAATAGCTTTCGTAGTTTGTCAGGGCTTCTTTTTTTCCTGTTCACAACAATGACTCATCAAGACAAAGTGTTTCTACTGAAGTTGAATTAATTTCAAAGTATGTAAAAGAGCGTCATTTTTCATAAAAAAGAATCTAATTTCGTACATTTTTGAGTAATGCAGATATTCTGATTATTTCACTCTTGATACTTAACGTTTCACGGCTCGTTTCTGCTTTTCAAACGAATTTTCAGTGTTAGATTTCGCCCGTGTGTGCTTTCACTTTAGTTTATTTGAAAACTTCTGAATGTGACTGGACAGTGTAGAAAAAGAAATCGTCAACTCATAGATTGTCGTTACCCTGTGGATAGTGGTGTAGAGTACGATGAGTGAGAAGTGTGATACTACGGAACTTGCAGCGATCTAAATTCTACAGCTTTTAAGGGTGAATGAGATCAGGATGTGTGGATTATGTTAGGAGTGCTTCTCATATGCAGGGAGGACCCAACTAAAATTTCCCAGATTACTGAATGAACTCACAAGATTTATTGCGAATCATTAATGCGTTTATTTCAATCCGCCTACAACTGAATGTGGGTTATCAAACAACTGAAAAAATATCATAGTAAATCCATTGTTCAAAACGTGTACGAGACATAAACCTGAGAACTATCAACCGTAAGCATAACCAGTGTGGTTGTTAAGCTTCTGGAAGGAGTTTTCTTCAGAAGTTATGTAAATATCTGTATGAAATCTGAACGTCTCCGAAAAGCAGCATGTGATTTAGAACAGGATATTCATGTATCACAAACTTATTAGTAGTTGAGGAGGGTTGGTTTGCTATTGAACACCGAAAGCTTCCTATCCATGTAGCTTTCATCGACCCTAATATGACTCTTGATCAAGGTACACAAAACAGGTTGTTATCTAATTTATTTGATATCGAGATTAAAGATAATTTACTGATATTGATCAACGACTGCAGTCTGGTGTCAACAAAGATTGTAAGTGAACTCGAAATTATCTAACGGGAATATTGTGCTTATTGTAATGCCTGAGAGTGCTGTATCAGTAGTGGCATTTTTGCTCTCGTATGTAAATGAAATTCCTAGTCTCCTACCATTGTTGATCTTAGTACACACTGGCGACACCAAGATATTGTGATGCATATTGGTCACCAGGTTCCATAAACATGCTAGATTAACAAAGTTGATCTGAATGTTGTCCAGACACACTATGAACAGCGAATCATTGTCATCCAAGACCTGAAAATCACTTCACATTGTCGTGCTATAGTTGCTAAACACTTTACAACTCTCTGTCCAGTACGTGGGGCTTTGGTCACGTGGATGTTGAGACATTTTAGACTTTGTAAACAGTGTTCTTGAGCATTAAACGTGCATACAGGAAACTAGTCCGTGTCTGAGAGAAGAAGATGAATCGTCGGAAAGTGTCAAAGTACCATCACTTAGTGGATTCCAGAAAGCGAATAGTTGCCATATGATAGACTGGCAGAACTACAGCTACTTTTATTGTCATTCAGAAGTATCAGAAGTGACTTGATCACAGCGTCCAACCTACTTAAAAATAAATTTCGATTTGACACACCCTCATTTTCTTGTCTTCCAAAACAGAGAATTCATGAAGATATTCTGGAAAAGTTCCTCATTCTAGAACATACTGCTTATCAGTTGATTATTGACATTCTCAACAAATTATGAACAAGAAGAACTCCATACCCTAACGCGTAACTGAAGCGTCGTCAGCCGAGAAGTTCAAAAGAAAATTGTACGAATTAAGAGGACCAACACAGGTTACCCAGCTCCCACTGCTACTGAAATTGGATGACGATCACGTAATCTCTTTCAATTGAGAAAATATTGAGAGATAGTGTCTGCAATTGTGTTGGAAATGGAGATATCTAATTCCGTGAAAACCTCTAAGTAACAAGATGATATTCGCGTTAACAAATATTTGCAAAATGATTCTTTCAAGGACTATTCGTCAGTTTAGACGTGAGTATTCATGTTCTGGAAAACTAGACAGAATTTTTGAAGTGTTGGTTGTCCGTTGATCCCTAAAACGATTGGAGAGCTGAAGATCCGTCTAATTGCTGGTCATACAGTTATAAATTTTCAAAATGTAACCGAAATTCTGTCTCTTGCTTCACAGTATTCATTGGTTTGTAGCATGATGTCAGTCGGTAGTTAAAATAATTATCCTCCTATATTTCAAGTTGCATCTGATATGCATATATTATTTGCTCTGAATTTTTATGAAAAATGGAATAGTGTATGGTAGATTTTATTTGCTTGTTAAGTTATCCGGAGAACAAACTCCATCTCTTATTTCAATTTGGATGAATATCTTCGAAATAGTATAGTGGTGTGTGCTACTGGTGTCGACAGATATAAATGGTTTGTATCATCACTCAGAAGTAAAATGTCTGGCGGCAGCGTATTACGAAGATCAAAGAAAAGAGAACGAGATCAGAGAATGATTGGTGTGGATACGGAAGTGCATTGAAGTCTGAGACGATTGGTTGACATTTTTCAAATGAAGTATTTACTGTACGGTTCTCAGATTTTACTAACAAAATCTGTAATATTGTGCTGAAGGATATTCGATTGTCCCCACTTGTGTTCTCGTTCACTACAGTATGTGTTTATTTTATGCCACCAAGCATCACCAACTGATTATTCTTCTCCAAATCAAGAAGAAATTAGACTAACCCTGTTTCCAGATTATTTGAAAAAATTTCTGACTCCAATTTTAAATGTGAACACGTATCAATGTAGCTGTTTTGAACGGAATGAAATCACATGTCAATTGTCCAATTATTTTCTAAAAGCTACTCATTTAAATTTCATTGTTGAGTTGTGCATCGATAGTATAAATAGTATCCTCGAGTTTGTAGCACACCATTTTTCAACTATGTATACATATGACCTATCTTGTCAGGTCAGATAAAATCAGTTTAAGCAATGGTTACTGTTAAGATGATGGAGAAGATTTGTAGTTTTGTTGAGGTTGGCTCTTGAGCTCGAATGAACGAAACTCCACCAAAATGGTCAGTGCATCTTCATGAATCCTTCATTGTGATTCAGTAATTGAATAATTTATGCATATGTCCATATGTGTGACTATTTATAGGTGCACAATCTATTTTTATGTATTCCTACTGGTTGTAACCGCAGTCAATCAGTGCCTTAATACTCATTAACATATTGATTTTGATATACTGAGCACACTGTTCATATTTTCTTCCAATAACTAGTTTGATAAGTAACGTGTGGTCATTTTACTTACTTCGCTTCCCATCGAACTGTCTCTCAATTAAC
>OX103947.1:45664557-45803644 GCA_944470405.2 Schistosoma mattheei
ATATACTAATCCATAAACAAAGATTTCATGTTTTGAACACACAAAAGTATCATAGATTCCACTGTTAACCAATATCACATTCTGTTTAATAGATGTTTGTGACAGATGGCAACATGGAGACAATCCGCTCACGATGCACAAATACTGAAGCAATTGATAAGTTTACAGTCCGTAACATCATCAACGGGAAAATTCGAACTCACATAATGAATAAGAACCAATTTTCAGTCTACTCTTATACATCAAAATTTCATTTTTAAGAAATAAAACTGAACACATACATCGTTATGAAACGGCGTAATTAAATTCAACATTTATTAATACATTTATTCGCGTCGTCTCAATATTCCTGATTCACGCGATGTTCTCCATCACCTGAGAAAGTTGACGGAAATGCAGATCCAAATTATCATAGTGTTTCTGACTGCTTATGGTAATTAACTATGAGTCCATAGAGACAGTTGTACAATACTCTAATGTGTTTTCAATCTACCTGGTGTTGTTATTTAACATTCAGACGTATACGTTTAAGTGATTATATACATAAATTACGAGGCTATGACAAACGATATAAAATAATGAATAACAATGAATTTGTGATTATGCTACTGTATTTTATAATTGGGAAAATATATTTGGACTGTTACTGTGCTATCTATTCTCTTACAATATCGACATTATAAAAACACGTAAAACAACTTCGATATAAATCAAACTAAATTTTCACTTAGATATCCTTCATTTTAAGTTTCTTTATTGGTTGCTATTATACGATTTACGATGTTTAGATAATTTCTTCAGTTATTCTAAATATTACCGTGTTGTAATGAATAAAACATGTTTAGTAACAGTATGATCATTATCCCTTCATCACTTTCTTGATAGACTGAAATAAACAAGGAATTTGATAACCGAAACTAGTGAGAAAACAACACCCTATTAGTTGACATAATCATAAAACAGTAAGTGTGGAACTTTCGAAACGAACACAATACTTACTGCATCAGCCTGTTTTAAACAAAATAGGAGACATTGGTGATCAAATGCACTGTTAAAATTATTGCGACTGAGTTTATTAATGATTTATGCACATTGTTTATTGGAGAACGATTTATACAATTCATCTTTGATATTTGAACTCGCTTTTGACAAATTATTCATTGGTTGTATGGGATTTTAACAAAACATCGAAAAGGTAATGAGTATGAATTGAGAAAGTAAATTTGCTACTTACTGGTCCACCCTAATCACATTAACATAAGCAAGATTTACGATCAAATGTAACATCAAGTAAGCACAAAAATTAACTGTTATTACTTACATAAACATAAACTGTCTTTAATCACTCGAACTCTTACAAGAATAATTTCATCTTTAACATCAGCTATATGATCGATGCACAAATTTTCTAAACCAATTCCTTCAAATCTTGATGAAGGTATATGTGATGAGAACGCATTCGATAAAATGTATATTAGCAAACAAGTTTAGTGTTTCAGTGAAAATAATTAGGCCAATGTAAATTTATTATGGTGTGTATGGTGACTAAAAACACACTAATGTATTCACACGTATGATATTTAGTTGAATAAATGTTAATAAGCTAAGTACTATCAGGATGAATTTGTGTGTCGTGTACAAACCAGATCGTGAAACTGCGGATCATTGTTGAACAATCATTTGAATGGAACTCGTCACAAAAACATCTGCTTGCTTAACTGTGTGAAAACGTTTGACAGTGTGGATAGAAGAACCCTATGGAATCTACTTCTATCCTATGGAATACTCAATAAATTCGTCAACATCGTACGGAATTCTCACGACCAACTACTCTCCAGAGTCGTACATGAAGGACAGTTGACAGATGCATTTCATGTGAATATCGGTGTGAGACAAGGTTGCTTACTGTCTCCCTCTCTCCTTATTTCAGTGGTCGACTGAATTATGTTGACCTCGACATCTGAGGGAAAGCACGGAATACAATGGACAGCTTGAACGGATTGGATTTCACAAATGACATAGCTTTTCGATCCCATTCATTGCAACAAATGCAGGTGCAGATTGCCAATGTAGCATCAGCCAATGAAGCAGTAGGCCTCAATATACACAACCGACGAGGCAGAAACCTAAATCACAACGTAGTGAGCACTGACCAAATAACACGTGATGAGAGTGGTGGAATGTTTTATGTGGCTGGACAGTATACTTGATAAACAAGGATTATCTGTGACTGACTTAAAAGCACAAGTTGACAGATCAGGGAAGGCATACCTGTATACTAGTATATTGTGATCAATAAAATGATAGTGTCAGTTGAGGGCTTCACAATGATTTACGGAAATCACCTGAATAGTCTAGAATTTGACGCACTCCAGTGGGGCTTTTTGTTACGTAGATGTCGAGACGGTTTAGACTTTGGAAACAGTGTTTGCTCGTATTAAATTTGCATACAGCAAGCCAGTCCGTGTCTGAGAGAAGAAGGAGAGTCGTTGGAAAAGTGTCAAAGAATGGCAACTAAGTGGAATCCCGAAACCAATTAGCTGCCGTATGGTAAACTTGTGAAACTATATCTATTTTCACTGTCATTTAGAAGGATCAGAAGCGACTTGATCACAGCGTCCAACCTACTTACTGATAAATTCGGATTTGACATGCCCTCACTTTTCTGCTCTTCTAGAACAGAGAATTTATGAAGACAGTCCGGAACATTTCCCAAGTCTAGAACATGTTGCTTGTCAGTTGAATATAAAATTTCTCATCAAACCGTCAGCAAGAGGAACTCCCTATCTGAACACGTTAATGAAGCCTCGTCAGTCGACAAGTTGAAAAGAAAATTGTACGAATCAAGTGACACCTATCTTGAGGAATAACGCAGTCTACCCAGCTTCCAGTTCTTACCAATCCCATACTGAATCTGGATGACGATCACATGATATATTTCACTTGAGAAAATATTGTGAGAAATCGTTTGCAATTTTATTGAAAATGGAGATATCTGATTTCGTGAAAACCTCTGTAACAAGACAATATACGCCTTTACAAAAATTTGCAAAATTTTCTCTCAACAACCTTTAGGAAGTTAGGAAACGAGTATATATCTTCAGGGAAAACTAGACGGATTTGGGGAATTGTCGGTTGTCTGTTGATCTCTAAGACGACTGGAGAGTCGAAGATCCGTCTGATTGCTGATCTTACAGCTATAGATTTTTAAAATGAAACCAAAATTCTGTTCTTGCTTCACAGAATTCATTGGTTTATAGGATGATGTCAGTTGGTAGTTAAAATAATTATCTCCCTATATTTGAAGTTATATTTGACAGGCATATATTATTTGCTTTTAATTTCACAAAAACCGGAATAGTGTATAGTAGATTTTGTTTGTTTGCTAAATCACCCAAAAAGTAATCTGAATCAATGTGTTTATTTAATGCACACCAATAAAAATAGTTAATTTATTATTATGCTCCAAATGAAAAACGAAATTAGACTAACCCTGTTTCCAGATTACTTGAAAAAATATCTGACTCCAATTCTCAATATGGAAACTTATCAATATAACTGTTTTGAACGAAATGAATTTATATGTCAATTGTCCGATTATTTACTTATTAGCTACTCATTTAAATTTCAATGCGCGATGTTCTTGCTAACGGAGGTAATGTGAGACAAATTTGTTGAGTTGTGCATCAATAGTATAAATAGTATTCTTGAATTTGTAGCGCACCGTCTTAGTCGATTTATTGCTATTTTTCAAAGGAAGTATTTATTTTATGGTTCTCAGATATTACTAAGATGTTCAGTAATGTTGAATTCAAATACATTCGGTTCTGCCCACTTGCGTTCTTGTTCACTACAATTGAAGTAATGCAAACCTTGATCTCTAATTTGAGCACATTTTGCAATACAGAAATTGATAGAAGTCTATCAATGAATGATTTATTCAACATAATGAATCAACCACAATACGTCTATATGAATACTTGTCAATATTTGAATGAACAGTTTGATAGAAATCAGGCCAAAAGAATGTGTACAATCGAATGAATTTCAACAAAGATTACAAAATATCTGAGAAAAATTTGACCAACATACACATCATTTGAAACATATGTTCGAAACAAAACTAAATTCAAAGATCAATAGAGGTCAGAGGAAAAATATACACCACGAGAAATGATATTTGACACTGAGTTTATCAAAGAATCCCCAATAATACAAGCATTACGGTATTCCAACAGGGTGTTTAGGTGCTGTTTATGTCTCAAGCTAAAGTTAACCGTTTGACATTTAGACGAATAAGAATGGGAGACTATTAACAACAGACCATATTCAATAAGAAACAAGTTGTCATTCATTTCATGTAAAGGGGTCAAAATCAGTATACATACAGTGAGACTCTGGAAGAGGTTGCCGTAATCTGTCTGCAAAATCAAATCACGATCATAATTTGTTCGTTGGGATGCATTCCGTAATTGTTTATGGAATATTATTTATTCGTTTTATGTATATCGTTCGAAAGTGGAAGTCCCTAGTTATATATAATACCTCAATTCTATTGATACTAGATTTTCTGCATATAACATCAATATGAATTAGGGAATTGATAGTGGAATACTTCATCAACACTCTCAATATCAAATAAAGCGCAAATTTAAATGTTTCCAATTTACAAAATGTGTTCGCCGTTGAATGACAGGCTTAAAAAGATATCACTTACCAACAAAACAAAGTTATTATCCATGTAATTCACAAAAACATATTCTTCATGTTAATTCGAATAAACGTTTATGAAGCTTCTACAAAATATCTGTGATTAGACATGTACAATATGATTGATACTCTCATGAATGAACCAGTACATAGTCAACTGACACTATGGTATCTATATGCCGATCCACTTCATTTATCTGTATGTTGAATCAAGTTCACAGAAATAGGCAAAGTTAGTTATTGCACACAACAACCAACAACAACAACACTTTTGCAATCTGATATATACATACACTACACAGATTCTCATCATTTTTTCACGAGGCCTACCACATGTCGTGCTGTTACAATACTTGCTGGAAGCAGTTTAAGTGTGGAATGTTCAAATTTCGTTTGTGTCAATTTAACCAGAAAACGTAATAAAACACATAAAAGTAATTTATTCATGTGTTATTCGCCTATTTATCAACTGATATACGACTTCACATAATTGTCATTACCACTGAATGCCATACCACTGTTTTGTATGAATCCCTACCGATTTGTTTATGTTTCTATGAATCCTCTTTTTACTCACACTGACGTTCTATAAATACACAACAGATAAAATTGTAGATTGTTCATAAAAATAATAATAAACATTCAGTTAATTAAAACACAAAATCTAAATCTCAACATCTACATTGCATACAACGTTGGCACTGATCAAAATCTAAATCACTGTTAATAATTGATTTCTCCCACAAAGCCTTATCAACTGTAGTTTAGTATTCATTAACAATAAGTCAGTACGCTTTCGCTACATTTTTTCAGTGAAGCTCAACGGATACGGTCATAAACATAATGACAGTTTTCCTTTTTAGTAAAACACAATAATTCATATGAAACAACGGTTGTAACAGTCACTTATAGCTTCTTCTTTCGTTGAATTCATTCTAAACATTGCTCATTTCAACATTGGTGAACAATTGCAGGTAAGCTGAACTTCAGCACCATAGACTCTTGTTAAAATAGAAAGGGTCGGATGATTTCACCTCATGTCTCATTGACATTTCTAGACTGTCACAAATAGAGATCATTCATTGCTTTCGAATCAGTTAGATGTTTTTCCATGAAGTTCAGACTGTCAGTTTTAATCCTTTAGAATATAATATGCCACATCTAGATGAACGCATCTTGATGATTTCTTGAAAGATATTTATTGCGTCCCCTGACATAAAGCAACACAATTAGCTTATCGATTGATGATTGCTCAGATTCGAGTTCTTCTTTCTTGTTTGTTTTAAGAGAAATGCAAGCTCATTATTGGATCCACATTCACGTTCTTTATTTTACACTCTGCTTATCGTCAATGTCATTAAACCAACTAGAATATGCAAGACTTGAGGTTTGCTTTCAAATTAATTGGAGTACACGGTTTAGCTACTTATTAGCAAAGTAAGCAGTCTATCGATGCCAACCGAAATTAAAAAATTATGAATGATTGAAAATGTTGATGTTTCTAACATTCTGCATATATTCCCTTCGAATTGCCACTAACTATTTGCGTTTCCTTAGACACAGTTTGCATATTGATTTCATTTATTTGAATACAACTGGACAAGTTGCGCCGATTCTCAGACGAGCAAACACATAATGTTTTAATTAACTGAACGTTTATTATTATTTTTATGAACAATCTACAATTTTATCTGTTGTGTATTTATAGAACGTCAGTGTGAGTAAAAAGAGGATTCATAGAAACATAAACAAATCGGTAGGGATTCATACAAAACAGTGGTATGGCATTCAGTGGTAATGACAGTTATGTGAAGTCGTATATCAGTTTATAAATAGGCGAATAACACATGAATAAATTATTTTTCTGTGTTTTATAACTTTTCTGGTTAAATTGACACAAACGAAATTTGAACATTCCACACTTAAACTGCTTCCAGCAAGTATTGTAACAGCACGACATGTGGTAGGCCTCGTGAAAAAATGATGAGAATCTGTGTAGTGTATGTATATATCAGATTGCAAAAGTGTTGTTGTTGTTGTTGTTGTGCAATAACTAACTTTGCCTATTTCTGTGAACTTGATTCAACATACAGATAAATGAAGTGGATCGGCATATAGATACCATAGTGTCAGTTGACTATGTACTGGTTCATTCATGAGAGTATCAATCATATTGTACATGTCTAATCACAGATATTTTGTAGAAGCTTCATAAACGTTTATTCGAATTAACATGAAGAATAAGTTTTTGTGAATTACATGGATAATAACTTTGTTTTGTTGGTAAGTGATATCTTTTTAAGCCTGTCATTCAACGGCGAACACATTTTGTAAATTGGAAACATTTAAATTTGCGCTTTATTTGGTATTGAGAGTGTTGATGAAGTATTCCACTATCAATTCCCTAATTCATATTGATGTTATATGCAGAAAATCTAGTATCAATAGAATTGAGGTATTATATATAACTAGGGACTTCCACTTTCGAACGATATACATAAAACGAATAAATAATATTCCATAAACAATTACGGAATGCATCCCAACGAACAAATTATGATCGTGATTTGATTTTGCAGACAGATTACGGCAACCTCTTCCAGAGTCTCACTGTATGTATACTGATTTTGACCCCTTTACATGAAATGAATGACAACTTGTTTCTTATTGAATATGGTCTGTTGTTAATAGTCTCCCATTCTTATTCGTCTAAATGTCAAACGGTTAACTTTAGCTTGAGACATAAACAGCACCTAAACACCCTGTTGGAATACCGTAATGCTTGTATTATTGGGATTCTTTGATAAACTCAGTGTCAAATATCATTTCTCGTGGTGTATATTTTTCCTCTGACCTCTATTGATCTTTCAATGTTTTATTGCTCTGAAGTGAATTTTTCGTCTGTTTTACTATATAAAGAGTCTGCATGCTTTTGCCGATGTTCTTACGTTTACTCGAGTCTTGTCTATTGCCTAATATTCTTCACTGTTCTCTGATATTCTTTCCCCGATTTCGAGAAAACACTTTGGTATATTTAAGAGAGTGCTGAAAGCGGTTATCAGTGTGTGTGTGGTGAATCATCTATATGGTTGTGGATAGATATCTAAAATCTTGCAAACTCCTGACAGGTGTCATCTTATCCGACAATGACCGTCCACTTTTTTTATATCTTCTGTTCGGATTAGACGTCATTAGAATCCATGCACCCAAACAAGGATATGAATGTTGTACCATAACTTATTTAGCAAATATACCATCTGACGAGCAGACTGTTAGAGATGATCTAGTCAACAACCTGTATTCTTAAACATGTTTCTAAATAAAAAGTTGCACAGATACGAATCTTCATAAAAAACATTTCGTGTTATTACAGGTAGTTTATCTTCCTAACTCATGCATATATGTATGTAGTTATCAGATTCTTTCGCTTTTTTAAAAAAGAAACCATTTGGAACACCTTGTACAGAGAATTCTATATTATACCGAATGTACAATATTGAATAAAGCCTTTAGTAGTAATAATAGTGATAGTTTATTCGAACACTGCCATTCTACGCACTGACTGTGCAAATTATGTGCCTACTGAAATTAACGTCGAGTGTAAAAATGACTGAGTAAAACTAATGCTAATCTCCCACCATACAGGAATCGTGATGAAATTTGATTAAGAGGGAGGGAATATGAAAGAACCTTGAAATGTTGTTAGGTTTTATAACTTTGAGGTTCACCGAATTCGCAATGATAACTCATGGTGAAGTGAAGACAGCATAAATCTTTATTGATTTTCAGAAGTACTGGATGTATCAGACTTTGTACTTGAAATAAAATGTATACGTCGTTAGTTAATACAAGTGAGTATAATATTTGGAGATAATTACAAATCCTTAAGAGGCGATGCTCAGTGAAACGTGTTTATCACTATGCCCACATGACAAATAAAGTACATGACTCATTTTAGAGCTCCTATTTCATATTCATCGTAATAAAATTTATCACTCAATGCAATGATACATCCATATTGTATTATTCTGAATCGGTTGTATTGCTAACCATCCGAAATAATGTTTTTCATTGATTGTCGTATTTCGAATGAGCATGGAAAATCTTGTTCACATCATAGCCAAATAAATTTCATTTGCTTTGTTGTATGCACATCACTCTATGTCTTCACCGCCTTTCCACGTCTTAAATATCCCTTCGATGTTTAACTGTAGTCAATTGTCGTGTATCTGATACAGACATAAACAACATAAGACTTATTCTCAAACACGATAATCACATATTTGGACTGTTTATTTTCAAATAAGAAGTTTACTATTTCCTGTGAAATTTCTTATAAGAAAATCGACTATTAGTGGTTTCCTGTAATGACGTTTCAGATGCATTACATTTGTTGGGATGTACTGAACTCTCTGTACATTCTAAAGCACAAGTCTTGTTCAGTCTGTGTGAAAACAACGGAGAATTTTGTGAAGGAATGTTACATTCAGTTGCCCTTCTTTAGTGATGATGATAAAAATTACTCTAAAAGTCAACTCTTGATGTTCAAATCAATTGAAAAATGGTCAAGTAAACCATATCAATAGAATTTCTATTAAACACAAGCACTTTTACACATTTTGCTGGTCATTTTAGAGAAGTTCAAATACACGGATTTCACAGAAAAAGGAGGAAATGAAAGAACAAATATTTAGTAGATGGATACAAACTATTTCTTTTGTAGTATTTGCTACCCCATACTGTGCACACCAGCACTCATTGTTCTTCAGACAAGCATGATACTTCTTATTCTTTTATGAGTTGTGATATTTTGGTCCACACTAATGCAGTGACTTTTTCCCACTTATATATTTACAAACATTTAGGATAATGATCCAAGGGGATAGGTCTAACTAATTTACTAATCGGAACATTAGAATATAGGTGCAATTAACGCCTAATAAAAATAAGTTGTATGCATTGAAAGCATGAAGTATGAACTGAGTACCTTCTCAGTTGTACTGATGTGGTGTTTGAATGAAATAATGATTCCTTTGTACTTGTTGAATGCTTGATTTCGAATTCTAAATACAGTACATTCGTTTGTGCTTATCTAGTACTTGTTGATCCGATTGCGTTATTTCTGGGATTCTTAGTTCATACTATAATTCAAACACTCCTAATCATCATAACTGATCATGTCAGCTTGAGTAGTTTAACGCATACTATTACTGCAATGGCTAATCTCAAATAGCTATTTGACTGTCAGAATATTAAACACATTTCGCGTTAAGCTCCACACAACTAAAATTATGTGGAACTCATCAAACTAATATTCCTACAATCATTTTTACCATGTTTGTAATCGAGTAAGTTTTGAACTTATTCCTGTCCTAAGTATATTGTATAAAGTTGAAAACTTGCTTTCCTTCACTCAAACCGTTCATTTCAGTTTATACTGAATCAATCAAACACATTATTGATACTAGTTATTGGGTGTATAATCTTCTACCTGAAGTTTGTGCTGATGATGTCGTTCAGAAGAACGATGAAAGCTCCACGATTAAACCGTACAGTTCAGAGAACAAAACTCCATCAATTTGCTGTGCATTCGAAAAGTTTAGGGTGATGATTTAGTACGGATGATGTAGATGATAAGACTCAGGACATAATCCTATGATTCATGTTGAAATACTAACAAATTCAACGAATTCAAGATAGTTCTGAACAACAGGTCCCAAGCCTTACAGGATCGACTGAAGGAAGAAGAAACTACTATGCAGGACAACTGGAAAGGTATCAAAGAAGCATTCACTTCAACATGTCAAGAGGTTCTGGGTCTCAATTTGCATCATCATAAGGAATGGATCTGTGGAAATAGGTCTGACAAGCTTATTTTGTAAATAGTTTTTAATATTATTTGTATTTATTTTGCCAATTTCTCACTGCATGTACATCTATCATTAAATGACTGTACCTGTTGTTTTAGTAAATGACCGTGAACACTTTTTCCGTTGTGATACTTACATAGCGTGACACACTTGTGGTTGTTCACAAATACACTACTACACACACACTCATTATTCTATTCTCACTCGTTATCGAGCTAATTGCAGTCTAAATTGAATATTATCCACATTTTAGACTGTTGTGCCATTACTATTACATCCTACGTCAAGGAAACTTACTGGAGTCATATTTACCTCATCGGAGTTATTACTCATTTATAATTGTGGATTTTGGTACCAAAACTCAACGGAATACGCAACAACTAGCTGATTTAAGTAACGTCCCTGAACTTTTATTTTGTGTTACTAATTTATAAATTATTAGTGTTACATTAACTTTTGCACGTAATAACTTTATTGCTAATTTTCAGTTAATATACTTTTTGGTCCACCACAGATCTCTGTAGAAACACTGGACAGGATCAAGGAAAGGAAGAACAAGAAGACAGCAATTAACAACAGCCGAACACGAGCAGAGAAATTCCAAGCACAAGCTGAGTACATAGAAGCAAACAAGCAACTGAATAGGCCGGCTCCAATGAATCCACCAGACATCGAAGCAGCAAACATAGATCTTCCTATAGATGTCAATCCATCAACGACGGAAAAAATCAGGATGGCCATCAGACAAATCAAGAGCGGGAAAGCAGTAAGACCTGACAATATACCAGCTGAAGCATTGAAATCAAAAATCAAAGAAACTACAAACATGCTTCACCTTCTATTCAAGAAGATTTGGGAGGAGGAACAAGTGCCGATTGACTGAAAACAAGGACACCTCGTCAAGATTCGAAAGAAAGGAGATCTGAGCAAATGTGAAAACTACAGAGGCATTACACTACTGTCAATACCAGGGAAAGTCTTCAACAGAGTGTTGCTGAACCGTACGAAAGACGCAGTAGACGCCCAAATTCGAGATCAACAAGCTGGATTCCGTAAGGATCAGTTTCGCACAGATCAAAGCACTACGGACACTACGGATTATCGTCGAACAATCAATTGAGTGGAACTCGTCACTATACATCAACTTCATTTATTATGAAAAGGCGTTTGACAGTATAGATAGGGGAACATCATGGAAACTTCTTCGACACTATGGAGTTCATGAGAAGATTGTCAACATTATCCAGATCTCATACGATGGAGTACAGTGCGAATTCGTGCATGGAGGACAGCTGACAGATGCATTCCAAGTAAGGACCGGAGTCAGACAAGGCTGTCTACTCTCTCCCTTCCTCCTTCTTCTGGTGGTCGGCTGGATTATGAAGACCCAGACATCTGAGGGACAGCTCAGAACCAATTAGACGATTTGGACTTCGCAGATGACCGAGCCCACCTATCTCATACACACGAACAAATGCAGATAAAGACAGCCAGTGTAGCAGCAGTCTCTGCATCAGTATGCCTCAACATACACAAGGGGAAAGCCAAGGTCCTCAAATACAACACGGAGAACAGAAATCCAATCACTCTTGATGGCGAAACTCTGGAAGATGTAGAATCTGTAGCAAGCCCATTCAACTATTGTATTATTTGTCTACTCACTGTAATTCAGATACTTAATTCACTATGTTAATTTCTGTGTGTGTATGATTGAGCGCGTGTCTGCACATCAACCTTAATCTATTCTCCTATTGATTGTAACATACAGATAATCAATAATTTATCCACACTTGATTGACACTCAAAAATATATATGGATTTTTAACTCACACACACACACACGCTCTTGGTTTCACAGTGTGCTTGCTCGCTATACGCTTGCGGATTTTATTTAGTTTTAACAATAAAATATCTCTACAACTGGTGTTCAGGCTTCTGAGTAATCTCGAGTAAATCCATGATTCTACTAGGAGATTTAGCCTACCTTAAATACTCAGTTAACGGGATATCATTTATTGGAGTCAGATATAGAGGAAACTAGCCTCAACAAATCCTTCACACACCTGGGAAGCGTCATCGATGAACAAGGAGGTTCAGGTGCAGACGTAAAGGCGAGGATTGGCAAAGGAAGGACAGCATTCCTACAGTTGAAGAACATATGGAACTCAAAACAACTTTCAACCAATATCAAAGTGAGAATCTTCAATACGAACGTCAAGGAAGTTCTACTGTATGGAGCTGAAACTTGGAGAACTACAACAACCATCATAAAGAAAGTACAAGTATTATTAAATGGTTGGCTACGCAAGATACTCAACATTCATTGACCGGATACCATCAGCAATAGCCTTCTGTGGGAGAGAACAAAGCAACTTCCAGCTGAAGAAGAAATTAGGAAAAGATGATGGAAATGGATAGGACATACATTACGCAAATCATCAGACTGCATCACGAGACAAGCCCTAGCTTCGAATCCTGTAGGGAAGCGGAAAAGAGGAAGGGCAAATAACACATTACTTCGGGAAATAGAATCGGATATGAAAAGGATGAATAACAACTGGAAAGAGATGGAAAGGATTGCCCGGGACAGGGTTGGATAGAGAATGCTGGTGAGCAGCCTATAGTCCTTCACAAGGAGTAACATGTGTAAGTAAGTAAAGTAAAAATGTTGAAATGCAGAATAGTGTTAAGCAAGATAGAATTTCCGCAAGCGTTTGGTCTGCGAATGAATATAATGGGAGCACTTTAGGTATTTATGAATGTGATGGATTATCCAATCATTTAGAGATTGGTTTAACCTGCGTTTCATAGCAAGAAATTCATGGAACCTTAGTTTAACTGTTTGAATAACACATTAATTGATTTTTCTATGTTATAAAGGAGTTCTCGTGCAAACAGACTATCTTAGGTTTGCCCATCGCGTGAAATTTCAAAAGTTTCACGTAAACCACACAATACAATATGATGACTAGTTCTTGTAAACTCTAGTCACAGTTTCAATTTTCAGAATTTGGTTTTCTGATTAAATAACCTATCTAGGTAGAGTAGTTACTGCATGGGTTAATCATGTTACTGGATGGAATTTATTTATACTTCATTTCAGTAACACATACTTACTTCAATGTTAGTTACATCAATTCTGATTTTGTCAAATTTCCGTCAATTTTTGCGTTGGAAGGGAGTGAAAACGACCGACACAGTTGAATTATTATTTCATTATATTTTCATTTATTCATTGGAACTTGCAAAATATCCTCATTTAACCTTCATTCACCAATAAACAATAATTCAATTGATGTTTTTCATTTTTATTATTTAGACATGGAGTTAATTTAAAACATTTAAATTAAGAAAACAAAAAGAAATGTCAGAGTATTTAAAATCAAATAAACAATTGGTTACTATGCTTATAGTCTCTAGTCTACGTAAAATCAAATGTAAACACTCGATCCGAAAGTTATTCGAAGACGACGGCGTCCATAGTTTCTACAATAATAAAATTAATAGTTGCATGTTATAGTGATGTGAGAGAGAATCACGGTAAATGGGAAATTCATTTGGTGAAACTCAAAATGAATGTGAACATAGTGCATAATATGTGAGTATATGTAATGAGACTAACTCATAATGAGCACTGGCAAAATTGGATGTCTTTCATCTTGTATAAACCACTATACATAAGTATCAACGATAACTAATACTTAACATTAAGAATGTAAAAGTGTATTTTCGAGATTTCAATCTTTAATGATTCAGTTTCACGTTTTTATAAATAACCCGTAATAATTTCATGTTGAAGGATAACTATAGATTTTGAAGTCATCATTTATGATTCTAGAGACTTCTATTTTCTCTTGTACTAGTGGGCTTACATCACTTTAAACAATAGTTCTACATAACCGATAAGCGTGTCGCTTATGAGGCAGTTACCTACCGAATACAATACAAGATGGTCACTCAATATCGTGGATTGTTTGAAGTTAGACATTAACACCATCGGATGCTGGCCCATTGGTCGAGAGATTAAGCATTCGCGTGGGAGACCAAAGTTCCTCGGTTCGAGTCCCACGTGCGGGATCTTGGGTAAGCACTCACACCTATAAGTAGATTAATTTTACTGATCATGAAAAACTGTTACTGAATGATGTCACTTGATCTTTCACTTATTTTTAAATCACTTGGATGTTTGTTACTTTATATGTGGTAGTTTAGATGCTCAAAGCTTATCATACATATTACATACCTGATCACAGAAATTCTTTCTACATTAAGGAAACACTAATCTGGTACTTCGTACTAATAGATGAATTATTGATTGATATCATGTTATTCTATTGACGAATGTTGTACGAACATTTATTTAAACAACCTTACACAGTATATGATGTGTAATTTATCATAGTTGTTATTGTTAACTGCTAAATCAAATTCATATTCTACGTAAAGCAGTTACGCATTTCGCATATGATTTTAAGTAAACTTGTTTTTTCTAGCGTTCAGGGAACTGCCAACACTCAATCTTACATTTTATTATTAGAAAGCTCTAAACTTGTCTTAAAGGATACCACTTAACTTCACCCACAAATGATGTGATTTAATGGAGTGTTGTATTGGTGGAAAATATAACGATGTTCATCCCCTACATTATTTACGAGGTGGGACAAGAATTCAATGCACTAACAATTATTTTAAGTATATGAGAATTCTTTGAACTTTGTATGGTTCTAACAATTGCTTAAATGCAACACCTTGGTTATGATGATATACACGACCATTCAAATTCAAAATAAACATTTACGAATATAAATGGACTATTCAATTTTAAAATAGAATGTCCTGGTTATATTAATACTA
This sequence comes from Schistosoma mattheei, assembly GCA_944470405.2. Classification (NCBI taxonomy): domain Eukaryota; kingdom Metazoa; phylum Platyhelminthes; class Trematoda; order Strigeidida; family Schistosomatidae; genus Schistosoma; species Schistosoma mattheei. The sequence goes on from OX103947.1 coordinate 45,679,992, forward strand.
GTCTTGTATGCACTACGGATTTTGTCGCATTCATTTGAGTTACAGTATTAGTTTTCATTTTATGACACAAGGAAATTCTCTACATATTTTATGAAGGCCTAAACTTGGCTGACAGAAAGGTAATATTACATTGATAGAGTTTACGACCTAAATTATTCGTTACAAATATTCATTGTAGTTTATTACAACAGGTTTCACTACTATGGATATTAACTACATTCCCATTTTTATTTTGTGTTCACATTCCATTGAATGTTGTTTAACACAATTCGATCACTGTAAAATAACATTGATTTTATTTCACTGAAATGGGTGACAGATAGTGAAGATAACATGAGATAATCATGTTTCTATATATTTGTCTGCTTAAAATGGAATGAAAATGAATGATTGTGAAACACAGTTTCGAATTCATCTTTAAAAGGAAGGAAAAGTAGAAATAACTTTTGTTAGATTGAGGAAACATGCTCAAAGAAAAGAAACTGATTAAAGAGTGAAATTTCAGAACACTATGATGTTCACAATTGTAACCGTATAACTGACTTTGAGTTTTTACAAGATTGATTCATCCACTCTCTACTACAGATTTAAACCGAACATTTAATTTGACAATACTATCTCAACAGACCATTTTAATGTTATCTAAGACTTGTCAACCATGAAGTATTAATTGGTTTACTGTTAAATCTTATCGTACTACACGAATGTGAATTAACAAAACATAACATTTCTTACTTACTCTATTTGTCTACTCAGCGCACATTCAGTAAATAAAGAAAATGATAAAGAAACTAATAGAACACTGGTCGTGTTTCAAAGCATTGATATCTTTAGAAGGTTGATTGTGTGGTGTTTCTGAATACCAGTATAATTAGCTAACAGCATAGTTAGTCGGTTAAAGGTTCTGAATAATTATTAAATATAGCAACCTTTAAACCATTAACTCCAATTAACAATATTCTACGCAGCTCTACTGTTAAAATTTCTTCATACATTTTGAATCCAAATACACTTTGGAATAATCTGATTTCAAACATATACTCTCTGGTGCTTGAATGTCACTCGAAACGAATTCAATAAAAAATTTAAGGATACTATATATGCCGATAAATTATATTCCAGACATATAAAAATTAATGCTAATTTCGTAGTGTTAAATCTGCCTTTCTTTTATTGCATATTAAGGTATTTAGCTCATCCTTTCTTTAACAACATACTTTATATGCAATGTACACTTTGGTATTAAAAGTGGCGTATGAGTTCAGTGCTTTACGTTAATTCTTGGTTATCCCTTTTGGTTTCTTCAGATGTTACCGTATTTCAAGTTAGTGAAAATATGTGTGATTTCAAACTGATTGTTTGTTTTTCATTATACTTTTGACAACCTCATGAAAACAAAGAACATAGAAGATAACTCAAAGAACAGCATATGTCTTAGAGGCTATTCAAATGTAGTCATACACCGGGATAACTTGTATGTAAAACAAAATCAGCCGACTTACATCTTTTATCGTTTTATAATTCCATGTTTTTTCTTTAAGGAAAACAATTAGTAAAGTTTAAACCATTTACAATAATGTAGTCAGATATTCATGCTTTACTATACAATATTCTTTAAGTAGTCTAACTGGTATTCCACTGACAATAACCAATGTCTGTTAACATTGCCTTCTCATTCAAATGTAGTTACTAAAATCAAGCTGTGTTTATTTTCAACTATTCAACTGATTGGTCAAACTGTAATGAATTCGTGAACATGGAAAATTACATTTCATAATAATAGTTAGCACGAGTAGTACAAAAATATCTGAATTAATCAATACAAAGCCAAATAATTTAGGTGTTTCCGTATCACCACAGAACGCGCTGGAAATATTAATTGTACCATTCTTGAAATGAATGTTTTTCAGACTGGCCTATAATTTAAAGTTTCATTGTATGCATTATCTATATATAATTAAGCTCAGTGAAGATCGAAATACAACTCTGTAGATTATGCTAGAACTATTGAACTCTTACTATAGAACTATGTATAATATCAAGAAGTGATAATATGCAGGCTTTGGAAATCTTTGTCACCAAAATAGTCGAGTTAATCAATCTAGTGACTACAACAAATCATGACAGATAAACTAAATTTCGAACATCTAAGTCCTGAATCAGAGCGATGAATAATGTCGTTCCAAGAATAAATAAATATATTTTCAAAAAATTTGAAATTAAAGCCGCACTTACAAGATATTCTTTCCTTGCCTTGTCGTCTAAAGCCTTTGTTAATTCATGAGTATATGACTGGAAAAAAGTAAAACCATCGATGTATCCATGAAGTGGATTGATGAAAATCATAACTTGACAGAACTTTTAAAAGTATCACGATAATTTAATAGAACATAAAACTGGGATGTAAATTGTTTAAAAAACATATTCCGTTATGATCCAGTCGCGAGTCAAGTAAAAAGAAAGTAATCGTTAATTGGCCTTTAGTTTACGTCTGTGTTCTTGTAATGCACTTTGCTTCATTTCCTAATGAAGGATTGGAATAACAAGAGATTTGTGACTAACTGTAGATTTCATTCCATTTTGTGACTACATCATTACATGTTTTTCTTCTTCTTCGTCAAATGTTATTCATTCATATCCGAAATTATCAGTTACCATTCATTGAAAACTTTATTGAATATTGACAGTGCATCAAATTTGATTTAAGATTATGTTCATAACTTACAGAATCAGCCTTTTTTAGAAGAAACAAAAATCATTTTTCAGAAGGGGATTTGGTGAAGATTTTAGTAATTTGATAATTGAATTCATAAGTCAATTAAAGCTAGACCACCATAGAAACCTGTAAACCCAGGACGGCCGTTTCTTCCTAATATGGGACTCCTTAGCAGTGCTTCCAAGTTTTCCACAGTGGTCTAGTTTTAATTGACTCATGAATTCAACAATTAAAATTAATTTTGATCAGCATTATCTTCTGGGTTATATGTAAATAAATATTCATGAGCATATTACAAACAGGCGGAATAATACATGATGGTTGAGAATAATCAAAGAGATAAAGTGACATTTTCATTCTTATTTGTAAAGTCAACTTCTCATTTTCAACTTCTTATATTAACTAAATTAGTTTCTAGTTTACAAGATACATCTAACACATAACATCTTTGACAAATTAACGCAGTAGTGGAATTAAATATTAAAACCAGATTATTACTTACATGGTGACCCTGTTTTGAACCAAATAAGCAATAAGTACCATATAGAGTAATAAAATGAAAGTTGATTCACACTAATAATAGAAACGTAAGTAATAATATTAGTCATAATAATGGTTTTATTAAGCATAAAATATATGGTACTCACAGTTGTTCGTCGAAGCACCATTAGTGAAAGCGAAATCCAGACGACACCGTCAGTGACTATACCTTTCCAAATTACCACATACTTCAGGCATTTCAGTTAAATGCTCCAAAGTTTACTGGAAATATATTCGACAAATGGTGAATTATCTGCCACACAGCAAAGTCTACACCACAGTATGATTTACACAATGTTAAATTTACATGATCTCTTGAGATACGATAGTCTATACTGAAGTGTACTTTGTTTGCTAAAATTAATTCATTGAGTTAAAGAAACAACACCACCTAGTTTTATGCTTTATTTTATAGAACTGTATGCATCTTGATATGCCCCAGAATTGCGTTGATCAGTAAGGATCTCTTTTATGCATCCCACTGAAAGGAGATCATATACATTGCTCATGATGTAGGACTACATTGCACACACAAACACACAGATCAGTCGTTTTACATTATAGAAGATGGAACGGTGTCCTATATGAATGCTAGTTGTATGCTAATTAGTTGAGTTATTTACATCTAAATTATATTAAAACTAAACACAACTTGAGTTATAGTACTAACCATCAATGTCCCATCTATTGAATATCCTTTTTGTCTATCTTAACTAGTAGCTGGAATGAGTGAAAACCATGACTATGATATTTTTCACACTGATTTATGTAGCAGATTTGTAGTTGCTGGCAAGTAAAGCCAGTTGATTATTTTCACCCTATTTAACTCTATTTAACATTTTTCGGTCAATTAACACTTCATTTTTTCAGTTAATCGACAGTGACTCGTCATTGAAATCTATCCTCATCATAGTTGATTTCGATATATTGTTTATGTGTTCCATTTCATAATGACGTGAACATTTCAATACACACCAATATCATCTGTGTGACTTAAATTTTGCAGCTATTGGATTTAAAATTTGTGTAAATGAGATGACGACCCTCGTAACAATGATCACTTTATCATGAGAAGTCTTTAATTCAATCAGACATTTAGTAATGTACAATGTGTTTAGCTGGTTATGTTTATTAACATTTATATTAGACGTGAAAAGTCTCTTTTATTCCCATTACGCATAGATCTAGAATTATATACAACTGTATTCCGTGAAAATGAAACAGAATTTCTGATTTAAATAAAGCTTGATCTATTAGTTTCAAAACTTACCCCACCCCCTCCACTTTCCACTGTGGTTTAAAATAAAATAAGGGAATTTCAACATCTTAAATAAAATTCGTTTTCGCTACTGGTATAAAAATCTGCTAAAAGGAGTAATGCATTTCTGTGAATACCGTTAATCCATACAATTCTCTTCAAGTATGATGTGATTTGGACAAGAAATCAAGTTAACCATTTTTGTGACGAAAAGAATTAGAGAGTCAGGAAGTTGTGACTAAACATGGACATTCAACACACACCTAATGACTTGTATAACTTGTTCCACACATGATAAGCAAACAGAGAAACATAAACAAGTGAAGTTGTCAATATTTAATCTGTCAAGTGAAATAAAATAAACACACGCGTAACTTCCCAAATATTGAGGTGTGATTAACGTAATGTGGAGGTAATCACAGTAAATCGAATACACATATATTGACAACCCCTTGAGTAATCAAATGATCAAAATCACTGAGATCGTGAATTCTAAATTCATTTCGGAATGAACAGAAAAGTACTTTTTGAATAGGCAATCATTTATTACAAAATTTGAAGTTATGTTACTTACAGCTGTTAACAGAAGGATTGCTGTGAACCTCATCACTGGGAGTGTAGGTCTTTGAATATATAAAGATTTTACATCAAACACTACCTGGTGAAACTAATTCTAAAATGATATATCTATATTAGTAGAAATGCTCGAAATCTCTTGATTGTTGATATGGAGATATGATCTGAAACGGTTAATTAATAATTGTGGAATCATCAATTGGTTTTATTTTTTATAAATCATGTCTGCTGATGATGATCCACAGAATTAAGATCGAAGGTGTAATAGTTCTTGCATATAATTAAATTGAAATCAAACAAATTAGTACATTATCGAACACCGGATTTAAGACAAAACTGCTTACCATCAAATGTTATTTCACTTGAGATCACAAGTAAGATCAGAAGAAATACAGTACGTTTCATTTTTGGTAGATAAGTTATAATTGTCCAAAATGAAAATACTGTGATTCTTATATACTAGTTCACCTTGACATTATTATACCAATGATTGAAATTCTGATCGCTGATGATAAAAATCCGTGGGCGTGATTGACAACATTAATGAATAAATGGCTGATTAACATGTATTTCAAAGTGTGTGTTCATGTAGATAGAATAACACATTTTGTTGCCTATATGAATTACTTAATTGGATATTTCATGAATGCTGAGAATGTTGCTTAAACGATCATTCATATGTATAGTATATGGTTTAATCATAAGAATAGCTGTAGTGACATGGTTGTTAAATTTTTAATAATTATGCTCACCTTGCCATTATTGATAATAGTTCATAACTTCCTCACATACTACCCTAACACTGTCCCCAAAAATATTGATATTTTTAAGAATGACATAATCAGTTGTTATTATTTTCAAGAGGAAATTAAAGGTCGATAATTCGTTCGACAATTACTTTTGCCATAACCGTAGTTCCCGGTACTAATGAATTACTTGACAGTATAGATTTATGAGCTTGAAACTTTCTTAATATTCTCACGTTGATTATGAATTTAAAGTATATAGACAAGTAAGTCGATTGGAATTGTTTTTTTAGGGACTTGTATTTATCATGTACTAGTGAGCTGACATCAGTATAAACGATAGATCTAAATAACTGATAATTGTGTCGCGTGTGAGGCGGTTACCTGCCGAATACAAAGTAAGATGGTCGCGCAATATCGTGGATTGTTTGAGGTTAGAAATTAACACCGCTGGATGCCAGCTCAGTGGTCTATAGGTTAAGCGTTCGCGCGCGAGACAGAAGGCCCTGGGTTCGAATCCCGCGAGTAGGATAGTGGATGCTCACTGCTGAGGAGTCCACAATGGCACGAAACGGCCGTCCAGTGCTTCCAGGTTTTCAATGGTGGTCTAACATCAATCGGTTCATGATCTCAATTAATAATTTTTCAATTGGTCGTAAACTGTTCATCTTTGTAATCGGATTAGTTCAAATCGAAATAGAATCAAGTGCTGTAACTGGATGTGAGAATTTTCATTTTTGCATTTGAAATTTATTTTTAATAAATAATTCTTTTGTTTCATTGGAGTCTTGATAAAAATTTTAACTTCTGAAGACAAATACACCAACTCCATTTCACTACCCTGCTATACTTCTGTCAGTGAATGTATATTGGGATAAACTTTTTTCGATCAAGTAGAACTGGAATTGAAGACCTTAGTTATCTTGACAAGATTAATTAGATGTATCTCATTAAAAGAAAAATTTTGGATGAAAATTAATAACTGGTTTTAATATTTGATAATAGTGATTACTGAAGTAGAAAGGTAATCAAATGTTTCATACACAATTAATAAACAAATTATCACCTAAGTATTTTCATTAGTTTTTCTTAACACATGGTATGTTAATTAAAAAACACATATCCACATGTCAATAAATCATCATGATAAAATATTGATTAGGGCATGTATAAATCACGGGAACAGTAAAGGGTCGGTAAATTAAGCCACTTTTACGCTATCTCAACGAAGTAGTAACTTCTCCGAAAGAGGCAATTAATATTTATGATTGGGTTGTTTTGTAAGCAGTAATTCTTAATACAAAATAGTTGTTTACTTTCGCTTTATAAACGGTTTCGTTATAAAACGTATTGTAATAGGCTTATTTTGCTAATCTATTAAAAGCGTTAATTGTTTTTACCTGTCCATTCTTTGTAGTTGAGCCGTTTATAATTAGGACAATGAATACTTGTGTGTGTAAGCAGACATGTAAATCGGTTATTGGGCTTGGGAAGTGCGCATTAAGTTTTCTTTCACGTTATGTCGATAGCAAATATTTTCGAAGTGTTCAGTCTAGCCAAATTAACACATGAATTAGTAAATGTCATACGTCATTAAGTGTAAATGAGTAAGCCTACGTCGTCTGAAGCAATAAACTTCTATCTTAATTATACAGATGAATATGAATAAGGTCAAATGTATCAATGAATATTTAGGTATACTAACATTCAATTTCAATGTAATAAATAAATTGGTGATTAAAATGTTTTTGTTACAGTAAATATCAATTTTAAGAAATAACTGGCCGATTATAACGAGTTTAAAATTAGCCATTTAATTAGACGAAACGGAATGAAAAATGTTTACAAAGGGATGAAAAAAATCTCAATAAAAAAATACAAAAATGGCCGGAGGTTTAATGATACTCGAGAATTTGCATCTTTATATTTGAATTTTATTTTTAATAAATAATTCTGTCTAACTAATCCATCTGAATTTTAATAATAATTTTAACTTCTGAAGAAAAAGACACCAATTGTGTATGACTACCGTGTTATACTCCTGTCTATGAATGTATATCGGGATGAATGTTTTTTGATCAAGGAGAAATGGAACTGAAGTCGTTAGTTGCAGTGACAAGAGAAATAATATGTGAATTATTAAAAGAAAATTTTGGTAAAACTGATAACTGAACTTGAGAGCTAATCAAATGTTTAGTGCGCAGATAGTAAACTGAATTTCACTGTAGTAATTCCATGAATTATTTTAACACATAGTTTGTTCTAGTAATAAATGTTATATGCATGTAAACATATGAATAAATCATTGTGATAAGATAATGAATAGGGTATGTATTAATCACGCTAACCGTTAAGGATCGGTGAATGGATAAACTTCTACGCTTTCTTATATTATTAATAATTTCTCAGAAATAAGCAAATAATATTTATGATTGGGTGAGTTCGCAAACAGTAATTCTTAATACAAAGTAATCAAGAATATTTGAACGAACAATTGTTTTCAATAACATCATCATCACTCTCTACATTTATAAGCCATAATGATAGTGATATTTTACAGAGGACAAAATAAGGCATGTGTTAATGAATTTGACAGTGTTATGTGTTAGAAATGGTGAATGTGTGCATCTGTTACGAAATTGGTACTTCGAAATTGTGCTCACCATTTTTAACATTGTCGAATTAATTAATACATGCCTTATTTCGGCCTCATAATTATGGACTTATAACTGTAGAGCCTGATGATAACGTTAGTGAAAACAATTGTTCGCTCAAATATTCTTCATTTTTGAATATTCTATGGGGATTTTTGAACAGCTAATACAAAGGAGTTGTTTAAAAAGGTTATTGTAGCGGTAAATAAACCCCCAAAATAAAGCTCTGTAAATTTTCGACATTGGATGCTGACCACATGTTTTAGTGACTCATCTAGCTGAAGGCGCTCGGCAGGATCCGCACCAGATCACGTGTGGAACCCGTGCGCAATATCTACCGCATTCGCTAGCCAGATTAGATCAGAGAATTCCGATATATGGTATCGCCAAATACACTCTTCCATCTCCTCGACTCTGTCTTTTGATTTCTCTTGATGGTACGATTATATTAGAAGGTGTTACTGGTAAGCGTTGTCAAAATATCATAAGTAAGCGCAAGATTATAATTGCGTTATTTTGCAAATCCATTAAAATCAGAATTGTTTTGAACTGTACATTGTCCATTCTCTGTAGTTTATAATTATGACCAAAAAATACTTCTCTGTGTATGCAGTAATGTAAATCAGTTATTGTGCTTGAAATCTGCGCGTTAGTTTTCTTCATGCACTGTCAACAGCAAATGTTTTGTAAGTGTGCAGTTTGACCAAATCGTTATCTTAACTTTTTCAATGTCATTTGTAAATGAGATCGTATACGTTAATTATCAATGACGTTTGGAATCATTTTCCAAATCATTGGTTTCCTTTGTTAAACATAATAGATGAACACTAAAGAATTGTACGTACATTATCGTTATACTTGAATATTTATTTCTTTGATGTCAAACACGAAATAGCTAAACGTTACGAAAGTGACCCTTTTTGACAAACATTTGAGATATTAGTTGTATTAAGCGTAAATTCACAGGCCTACATAATAATAATAATAATAATAATAATAAATCTTTATGTCGATTATACCGCTAAATACAAATAAGTTCAACTGTATCAATTGACATTTAGCTATACCGACGTTTAATTTCAATGTAATAAATAAATACTAGGACGAAACGGCCGTCCAGTGCTTCCAGGTTTTCTATGGTGGTCTAGCTTCAATTGACTCATAAATTCAACTATAAAATTACTGAAATCTCCACAAAACCTCTTCTGATAATAATAAATAAAAGCCTACATTTGTAAAGAAACATTGAAATATGTGTTACGTCCTTGACTTGTCAACGCACTTCTGGTGCTGAGGATAACTTGTCTAATCTAGATTACGACCTTGACGCGATAGGATGACCGGTTTAACCTTGAGGCTAGTATGCGTGAGTTCGAAGTGGGGTAGAGAGAAGAAAACTATTCTGCCACCTGATTGGCTGATAAGCACGCGAGTGAGAGAAGACAAATCAACTGGAACACTACTCGATTTATTCCCAATTCCGATCTGGTTCCGATTTTAGATCAGTGTAAAAAGATACATGAATAAATAGATGACTAACCCGACCACAACGTAGAATAATTTCTCCACAAAACCCCTTATGAAAATACGATTATGTCTAAAACTGGAGATCAGCGTAGAAAATAGAGTACAAAATAATACGTTTAAATTATAATAGCTTTGGAACAAAAAGGGCTATGGCATTGAATCATACATCAAACGAAAGCTCTGTTCTGTTGAATAGACTAGGGACAAAAATAAGTGTTAATGTTTTACAAGCTTTGAATTAACTGAAATAACGTCCCGAAAAATAGCTCCCGTAGTTTGTCAAGGCTTCTTGTTTCTCTGTTCACATCATATTCTTATTAAATTTTACATGCACCACTGTTAGACAGTTCAGTGTACATTAGATGGTATAGACATTTGATAAAAACAAAGAGAAGTCAGTGAAGAAAATTAGCTTTCGATGAAATCATTTACTTAATCTGTACATTTGATAAACCATAAAAAGGTATTGTTAATACGTAAGCGATAATCACATTATTAGTATTAATCTCAAATGATTATATATAGCTTATTCACTATGGTTTGATTCTAATTCATCAGTCTGATTTCACTTGATGTTTGCCATGGAAATATTGTTTCGATAATGCAATGAGAAGACGAAGGTTATCAGAATTATGTGACATATTTGCGCAATACATTTCGAACAATCGAATCACACATATACTTGTTAAGACATTTTTATATGAAGAGTAAAAGGTCAACCAGACAGATTAAGAGTAAGCCGTAACAAAGAAACATGAAGTACACAAAATCGATGTGATAACCATTCTGAATAATAAATCAGTATTATCAGAGTAGACTAAGGGTACGAACAAACTGTTTTTGAACGCAAAATGGAGTTTCAGTTCCCGTATAGCCAAAGCTTCAATAAACCTTAGTATAAGTTCTTGAAGACTTTTAGTCAACACTACAAATGCTGACTTGACATCAACTTTATGACCAGAAATAAATTGAGTATAGCTCAGTTAATAAAATAAGACTAGTGATCTAGAAGTTAGTTGAAATAATAACTCAATGATGTAACAAATGCAAGAAAGAGATAAAAAGAAGGTTTATGATACAACGAAGGAATATTTGTCATCAAGGTAAGGAAAGATTAATAACTATCTTATTTGAGCACATATATCTGGTTTTTGACGCTTGATATCAAAGGCTACAGCAAACTTCAGAACACTGGAGTTTTACTGCTTACCAATCACCTTGAAAGATAGAAAGCTATCGGCCTGAGGTCTTATCAGTTTAGCTGCTTTGGCAGATACACGTAAATTTATAACTACAGTTGGCAGTAACATGAAAGGGGTGCTTGTCAACCTTTGATTGAGTTATTGAACATGTTGTTTCATACAGAATTAATAGTTTGGCTGACGGGTAAGTTCTAGCTAGTGTAGTGTTCAGCCTCATGGTGATTGTGTTTGAGACGTCATCACCTTTGAAGTTGAGATTTATAGATAATGGTTTTTTAGTGACCATAATCACTCGCATTTTGTTCTCTTTAGGTTTTTTATATTTGTCAATAAATTTCTGTGGGTAGCAGTTGTCTCTTAGGTATTATTCAACGATCATAAATTCTTCTTCCGGATTGTCGGTGGTAAATATCCTTTCTACATTATAAAATAGTGTTTTAACCAATGCTTTTTTGTAACTGATTGGACAAAACTATTGAAATTCAGATAAAGGCCATTTCAAGCAGAAGATTGTTCTGACCAACCACCATTCCTACGCATGTATTTATATATTATTCGCTTTACTCTAAAACGAGTTAAACAAAATGGAATTAAATTCCTAGTTCAAAGAGATAAAATTGATTGTTTTGATGAGATTGGAGATTAGCAGAAATTTTCGACGAACTATTGGATAAAATTGGATTTCCGTCAATGCTCCTTATTTATACCTATTCACGGAACAGAACACAAATTTAAAATACTATCAGTAACAAAATACCGCCGTCAATGAAAATTTCTTGAAGAGACGATCAATTCCTAGTGGGGTGTTGATAAGACGTTCACAATTTTAACTTTTACACAGCAACAGGTGCGATTTGACAGCTTCGGAAATGACGTCGTTGAAAAGAAGGCTTTCGCCTCAGAAGCGTCCTAATTTTCGATAATGATGGAATAAATTTATTCAGATGTTTTAAAGTATGCATACTGGAAGCGTAACCAATTACTGCGCTTTCCACTGCAAAGTATTTGCCAAATGAATCTTTGAAAAGATGTTTAGTAATTTATGTTTCGTCAGTTTTATTAACAAGCAAGTGTTATAATTTGTCTGTAGAGAAATTACGAATGAAATTTATATTACTTGAGACATGACAAGTGGTTCACTGTTTCAAACGTAATTTCAAATGAGATTGCAATCCACTAATGATTTTAGTGTTATATTGTGGAAAGGAACGTAAGAGTTAGCTCTAATAAGAAAGAAGGTAAATGGCTGTCGTATAAATTCTAATACGTTGTGACGAAGCGCTAGATCTTAGACGCCCATTTCGCCAACACACAAATTTAATGTACGATTTTGATCTCTGCCAATATGCGAATCTTTCACTACATAAGACTGTAAGTCGATCTTTCAAAATTTGTGATAGTGGTCTTTAACGCTTCAACCGATGGAAACGCAACCAGAAACAAGGTAGTCAAAAAGACTTCCTCCATTTCCGTTACGTGAGAAACACCAGCGCTGTACTCGGCACGTTACTCTGCTCCATAAATGACGATTGAAATGTGCTTCGTCGACAAGTACTGATAAGTTTAATAAATTTTCAAGACATAACTAACAATTAAATCTAATTTGAAACTAGCCATTTCATTGGACGAAACACGGGATGAAAAATATTGTAATTTGGGGGTGGAAATTTTTTAATGGGGTGGGGTTTTTTTAAAAAATGGCGGTCGGACAAATTATTCGATAATGAAAAATAATAATCATAAGAAAATAAATGATAATGACATTTTAAATGTGCATTGATACAGTTGACCTTATTCATATTTATACGTTTAATGTCGATAGAAATTTGTTGAGTCAGTCAGACGACGTAGGCTGGTTCATTTACACTTCATGAAACTAATATTTCAAATGCTTGTCAAAAATGGTTACATTCATAATGTCTAGATAATCCAGGTTTCATATTACGGCGGTTAACAATATTCACACATGACTGATTAAACACACTAGTTTTTATTACGACCGAAAAATGTATTTTAAAATACAGAACTACAAATAATTTACAAGTGAAAATAATGAACCGTTTCAATGGATTTCCAAATTAACCGTATTGAAATCTAACGTTGTCTAATTCTCATTATGAATGACCATTTACAAAATATTCGTTTACTAAATATTAAGTGTCTATTTCGGAAAATTTACTACTACTTTCATATACTGTCAAAGTCAGTTCATTAAATGATGGCCTATGGTTGCTTCACCTGAATTATATATATTCCAACCAGTAAGTTATCATAATGATTTATTGATATGTTGATTTCTTTTTCCCATTAACACACCATGTGTTACAAAAAAACCTGTGCACACACCTTGGTGATAATTTGTTTATTAATTTGGCATTCCACATTTGACTACCGACCTCATTCAGTAATCACTATTATCAAATATTCAAACCGGTTTCAGTTGCTTTTTCCCAAAGACTTTTTTTTACTGAGATACATATAATTATTCGTGTTAAGATAACTAACGACTTCAATTCAAGGTATACTTGATCGGAAACAAAAATTTATCCCAATACACATTCACTAACAGTAGGATTGCACTTAAGTTGGTGTTTTTTTTTCTTAAAATGTCTAAATTTTTTTCAAGACTAACATTACACAGAAAAAATTATTCATTATCATTAAATTTCAAATGTAAAAAATGCAAATTCTGACATCCAATCACAGCTCGAGATGCGATTTCGATTTCAACTAATCAGATTGCAAATATGAACCGTTTACGACCAATCACAAAATTATTAAAGATGACAAAATGTTTGTTCATTTTCACTTCACTACACACTAGCAAAACAAGTACACCAATCAACGATCAATGAATTTTTTTCACACTCTACAATTTCTAAGAAAAGGGGAGTAGGAAATCTTAATTGCCGTAGGCTTAATGTCAATGTTTTAATTTTCCCCACGGCAATTTTTAAAAAAAAAACCCCAGCCCGCTTTAAAAAAATTTTTTTAGACCTCAAAATTAAAATATTTTCATCCCGTTTCGTCCAATGAAATGGGTAGTATTAAAGTTCGTTTTAATTGGTTAGTTATATCTTGTGAAATTGTTATAAAATATCAGTACTTGTCGACGAAGTACATTTTAATCATCATTATGGAGGAGAGTAGCGTGCAGAGTACAAGCGCTGGTGTTTCTCACGTAACAGAAATGGAGGAAGTCTTTTTGACATCCTTGTTTCGCGTTGCGTTCCCATCGCTTGAAGTGTTGAAGTTTAGCTGCTTTGGCAGATACACTAAGAATTCTGTTGCGTAGAAATTCTTGCATTAGTGACATACTTCACGTATTTTTTTTCGTTTGATTTAATAGAAAGGTATTTTTATATCATTTTACTAGAAGAATGAAAACCACTACAACACCACAATCTCGGTAATCATTCAGCATTCTATCGTTTGCAAAGAATCACACAAGTTAAACGTAACGATGTGCTCTTCACAATGTCTAGTTATCGTATTGTTTGTTTGAAATAAACTTTCAATGAAGTTAATGTGTTCACTTTCTCTTATAAATTGTGTTTGCATCTTTACAGTTGAATTTTATTTTTAATAAATAATTCTGTCTAACTGATCCATCTGAGTTTTAATAATAATTTTAACTTATGAAAAAAAAGACACCAATTGCGTTTGATGACCCTGTTATACTCCTATTTATGAATGTATATCGGGATGAATGTTTTTTGATCAAGTAGAAATGGAACTGGAGTCGTTAGTTGTCGTTACAAGAGAAATAATATGTGAATTATTAAAAGAAAATTTTGGAAAAACCGATAACTGAACTTGAGAGCTAATCAAATGTTTAGTGCGCACATAGTAAACTGAATTTCACTGTAGTAATTCCATGAATTATTTTAACACATAGTTTGTTCTAGTAATAAATGTTATATGCATGTAAACATATGAATAAATCATTGTGATAAGATAATGAATAGGGTATGTATTAATCACGCTAACCGTTAAGGATCGGTGAATGGATAAACGTTTACGCTTTCTTATATTATTAATAATTTCTCAGAAATAAGCAAATAATATTTATGATTGGGTGAGTTCGCAAACAGTAATTCTTAATACAAAGTAATGAATATTTGAACGAACAATTGTTTTCAATAACATCATCATCACTCTCTACATTTATAAGCCATAATGATAGTGATATTTTACAGAGGACAAAATAAGGCATGTGTTAATGAATTTGACAGTGTTATGTGTTAGAAATGGTGAATGTGTGCATCTGTTACGAAATTGGTACTTCGAAATTGTGCTCACCATTTTAACATTGTCGAATTAATTAATACATGCCTTATTTTGGCCTCATAATTATGGACTTATAACTGTAGAGCCTGATGATAACGTTAGTGAAAACAATTGTTCGCTCAAATATTCTTCATTTTTGAATATTCTATGGGGATTTTTGAACAGCTAATACAAAGGAGTTGTTTAAAAAGGGTATCATAAGTAAGCGCAAGATTATAATTGCGTTATTTTGCAAATCCATTAAAATCAGAATTGTTTTGAACTGTACATTGTCCATTCTCTGTAGTTTATAATTATGACCAAAAAATACTTCTCTGTGTATGCAGTAATGTAAATCAGTTATTGTGCTTGAAATCTGCGCGTTAGTTTTCTTCATGCACTGTCAACAGCAAATGTTTTGTAAGTGTGCAGTTTGACCAAATCGTTATCTTAACTTTTTCAATGTCATTTGTAAATGAGATCGTATACGTTAATTATCAATGACGTTTGGAATCATTTTCCAAATCATTGGTTTCCTTTGTTAAACATAATAGATGAACACTAAAGAATTGTACGTACATTATCGTTATACTTGAATATTTATTTCTTTGATGTCAAACACGAAATAGCTAAATGTTACGACAGTGACCATTTTTGACAAGCATTTGAGATATTAGTTGTATTAAGCGTAAATTCACAGGCCTACATAATAATAATAATAAATCTTTATGTCGATTATACCGCTAAATACAAATAAGTTCAACTGTATCAATTGACATTTAGCTATGCCGACGTTTAATTTCAATGTAATAAATAAATACTAGGACGAAACGGCCGTCCAGTGCTTCCAGGTTTTCCATGGTGGTCTAGCTTCAATTGACTCATAAATTCAACTATAAAATTACTGAAATCTCCACAAAACCTCTTCTGATAATAATAAATAAAAGCCTACATTTGTAAAGAAACATTGAAATATGTGTTACGTCCTTGACTTGTCAACGCACTTCTGGTGCTGAGGATAACTTGTCTAATCTAGATTACGACCTTGACGCGATAGGATGACCGGTTTAACCTTGAGGCTAGTATGCGTGAGTTCGAAGTGGGGTAGAGAGAAGAAAACTATTCTGCCACCTGATTGGCTGATAAGCACGCGAGTGAGAGAAGACAAATCAACTGGAACACTACTCGATTTATTCCCAATTCCGATCTGGTTCCGATTTTAGATCAGTGTAAAAAGATACATGAATAAATAGATGACTAACCCGACCACAACGTAGAATAATTTCTCCACAAAACCCCTTATGAAAATACGATTATGTCTAAAACTGGAGATCAGCGTAGAAAATAGAGTACAAAATAATACGTTTAAATTATAATAGCTTTGGAACAAAAAGGGCTATGGCATTGAATCATACATCAAACGAAAGCTCTGTTCTGTTGAATAGACTAGGGACAAAAATAAGTGTTAATGTTTTACAAGCTTTGAATTAACTGAAATAACGTCCCGAAAAATAGCTCCCGTAGTTTGTCAAGGCTTCTTGTTTCTCTGTTCACATCATATTCTTATTAAATTTTACATGCACCACTGTTAGACAGTTCAGTGTACATTAGATGGTATAGACATTTGATAAAAACAAAGAGAAGTCAGTGAAGAAAATTAGCTCTCGATGAAATCATTTACTTAATCTGTACATTTGATAAACCATAAAAAGGTATTGTTAATACGTAAGCGATAATCACATTATTAGTATTAATCTCAAATGATTATATATAGCTTATTCACTATGGTTTGATTCTAATTCATCAGTCTGATTTCACTTGATGTTTGCCATGGAAATATTGTTTCGATAATGCAATGAGAAGACGAAGGTTATCAGAATTATGTGACATATTTGCGCAATACATTTCGAACAATCGAATCACACATATACTTGTTAAGACATTTTTATATGAAGAGTAAAAGGTCAACCAGACAGATTAAGAGTAAGCCGTAACAAAGAAACATGAAGTACACAAAATCGATGTGATAACCATTCTGAATAATAAATCAGTATTATCAGAGTAGACTAAGGGTACGAACAAACTGTTTTTGAACGCAAAATGGAGTTTCAGTTCCCGTATAGCCAAAGCTTCAATAAACCTTAGTATAAGTTCTTGAAGACTTTTGTCAACACTACAAATGCTGACTTGACATCAACTTTATGACCAGAAATAAATTGAGTATAGCTCAGTTAATAAAATAAGACTAGTGATCTAGAAGTTAGTTGAAATAATAACTCAATGATGTAACAAATGCAAGAAAGAGATAAAAAGAAGGTTTATGATACAACGAAGGAATATTTGTCATCAAGGTAAGGAAAGATTAATAACTATCTTATTTGAGCACATATATCTGGTTTTTGACGCTTGATATCAAAGGCTACAGCAAACTTCAGAACACTGGAGTTTTACTGCTTACCAATCACCTTGAAAGATAGAAAGCTATCGGCCTGAGGTCTTGTCAGTTTAGCTGCTTTGGCAGATACACGTAAATTTATAACTACAGTTGGCAGTAACATGAAAGGGGTGCTTGTCAACCTTTGATTGAGTTATTGAACATGTTGTTTCATACAGAATTAATAGTTTGGCTGACGGGTAAGTTCTAGCTAGTGTAGTGTTCAGCCTCATGGTGATTGTGTTTGAGACGTCATCACCTTTGAAGTTGAGATTTATAGATATTGGTTTTTTAGTGACCATAATCACTCGCATTTTGTTCTCTTTAGGTTTTTTATATTTGTCAATAAATTTCTGTGGGTAGCAGTTGTCTCTTAGGTATTATTCAACGATCATAAATTCTTCTTCCGGATTGTCGGTGGTAAATATCCTTTCTACATTATAAAATAGTGTTTTAACCAATGCTTTTTTGTAACTGATTGGACAAAACTATTGAAATTCAGATAAAGGCCATTTCAAGCAGAAGATTGTTCTGACCAACCACCATTCCTACGCATGTATTTATATATTATTCGCTTTACTCTAAAACGAGTTAAACAAAATGGAATTAAATTCCTAGTTCAAAGAGATAAAATTGATTGTTTTGATGAGATTGGAGATTAGCAGAAATTTTCGACGAACTATTGGATAAAATTGGATTTCCGTCAATGCTCCTTATTTATACCTATTCACGGAACAGAACACAAATTTAAAATACTATCAGTAACAAAATACCGCCGTCAATGAAAATTTCTTGAAGAGACGATCAATTCCTAGTGGGGTGTTGATAAGACGTTCACAATTTTAACTTTTACACAGCAACAGGTGCGATTTGACAGCTTCGGAAATGACGTCGTTGAAAAGAAGGCTTTCGCCTCAGAAGCGTCCTAATTTTCGATAATGATGGAATAAATTTATTCAGATGTTTTAAAGTATGCATACTGGAAGCGTAACCAATTACTGCGCTTTCCACTGCAAAGTATTTGCCAAATGAATCTTTGAAAAGATGTTTAGTAATTTATGTTTCGTCAGTTTTATTAACAAGCAAGTGTTATGATTTGTCTGTAGAGAAATTACGAATGAAATTTATATTACTTGAGACATGACAAGTGGTTCACTGTTTCAAACGTAATTTCAAATGAGATTGCAATCCACTAATGATTTTAGTGTTATATTGTGGAAAGGAACGTAAGAGTTAGCTCTAATAAGAAAGAAGGTAAATGGCTGTCGTATAAATATATACTAATCCATAAACAAAGATTTCATGTTTTGAACACACAAAAGTATCATAGATTCCACTGTTAACCAATATCACATTCTGTTTAATAGATGTTTGTGACAGATGGCAACATGGAGACAATCCGCTCACGATGCACAAATACTGAAGCAATTGATAAGTTTACAGTCCGTAACATCATCAACGGGAAAATTCGAACTCACATAATGAATAAGAACCAATTTTCAGTCTACTCTTATACATCAAAATTTCATTTTTAAGAAATAAAACTGAACACATACATTGTTATGAAACGGCGTAATTAAATTCAACATTTATTAATACATTTATTCGCGTCGTCTCAATATTCCTGATTCACGCGATGTTCTCCATCACCTGAGAAAGTTGACGAAAATGCAGATCCAAATTATCATAGTGTTTCTGACTGCTTATGGTAATTAACTATGAGCCCATAGAGACAGTTGTACAATACTCTAATGTGTTTTCAATCTACCTGGTGTTGTTATTTAACATTCAGACGTATACGTTTAAGTGATTATATACATAAATTACGAGGCTATGACAAACGATATAAAATAATGAATAATAATGAATTTGTGATTATGCTACTGTATTTTATAATTGGGAAAATATATTTGGACTGTTACTGTGCTATCTATTCTCTTACAATATCGACATTATAAAAACACGTAAAACAACTTCGATATAAATCAAACTAAATTTTCACTTAGATATCCTTCATTTTAAGTTTCTTTATTGGTTGCTATTATACGATTTACGATGTTTAGATAATTTCTTCAGTTATTCTAAATATTACCGTGTTGTAATGAATAAAACATGTTTAGTAACAGTATGATCATTATCCCTTCATCACTTTCTTGATAGACTGAAATAAACAAGGAATTTGATAACCGAAACTAGTGAGAAAACAACACCCTATTAGTTGACATAATCATAAAACAGTAAGTGTGGAACTTTCGAAACGAACACAATACTTACTGCATCAGCCTGTTTTAAACAAAATAGGAGACATTGGTGATCAAATGCACTGTTAAAATTATTGCGACTGAGTTTATTAATGATTTATGCACATTGTTTATTGGAGAACGATTTATACAATTCATCTTTGATATTTGAACTCGCTTTTGACAAATTATTCATTGGTTGTATGGGATTTTAACAAAACATCGAAAAGGTAATGAGTATGAATTGAGAAAGTAAATTTGCTACTTACTGGTCCACCCTAATCACATTAACATAAGCAAGATTTACGATCAAATGTAACATCAAGTAAGCACAAAAATTAACTGTTATTACTTACATAAACATAAACTGTCTTTAATCACTCGAACTCTTACAAGAATAATTTCATCTTTAACATCAGCTATATGATCGATGCACAAATTTTCTAAACCAATTCCTTCAAATCTTGATGAAGGTATATGTGATGAGAACGCATTCGATAAAATGTATATTAGCAAACAAGTTTAGTGTTTCAGTGAAAATAATTAGGCCAATGTAAATTTATTATGGTGTGTATGGTGACTAAAAACACACTAATGTATTCACACGTATGATATTTAGTTGAATAAATGTTAATAAGCTAAGTACTATCAGGATGAATTTGTGTGTCGTGTACAAACCAGATCGTGAAACTGCGGATCATTGTTGAACAATCATTTGAATGGAACTCGTCACAAAAACATCTGCTTGCTTAACTGTGTGAAAACGTTTGACAGTGTGGATAGAAGAACCCTATGGAATCTACTTCTATCCTATGGAATACTCAATAAATTCGTCAACATCGTACGGAATTCTCACGACCAACTACTCTCCAGAGTCGTACATGAAGGACAGTTGACAGATGCATTTCATGTGAATATCGGTGTGAGACAAGGTTGCTTACTGTCTCCCTCTCTCCTTATTTCAGTGGTCGACTGAATTATGTTGACCTCGACATCTGAGGGAAAGCACGGAATACAATGGACAGCTTGAACGGATTGGATTTCACAAATGACATAGCTTTTCGATCCCATTCATTGCAACAAATGCAGGTGCAGATTGCCAATGTAGCATCAGCCAATGAAGCAGTAGGCCTCAATATACACAACCGACGAGGCAGAAACCTAAATCACAACGTAGTGAGCACTGACCAAATAACACGTGATGAGAGTGGTGGAATGTTTTATGTGGCTGGACAGTATACTTGATAAACAAGGATTATCTGTGACTGACTTAAAAGCACAAGTTGACAGATCAGGGAAGGCATACCTGTATACTAGTATATTGTGATCAATAAAATGATGGTGTCAGTTGAGGGCTTCACAATGACCTACGGAAATTACCTGAATAGTCTAGAATTTGACTCACTCTGGTGGGGCTTTTTGTTACGTTGATGTTGAGACGGTTTAGACTTTGGAATCAGTGTTCGCTCGTCTTAATTTTGCATACAGCAAGCCAGTCCGTGTCTGAGAGAGGAAGGAGAGTCGTTGGAAACCTGTCAAAGAATGGCAACTAAGTGGAATCCCGAAACAAAATAGCTGCCGTATGATAAACTTGTGAAACTATATCTATTTTCACTGTCATTTAGAAGGATCAGAAGCGACTTGATCACAGCGTCCAACCTACTTACTGATAAATTCGGATTTGACATGCCCTCACTTTTCTGCTCTTCTAAAGCAGAGAGTTTATGAAGACACTCCGGAACATTTCCCAAGTCTAGAACATGTTGCTTGTCAGTTGAATATAAAATTTCTCATCAAACCATCAACAAGAGGAACGCCCTATCTGAACACGTTAATGAAGCCTCGTCAGTCGACAAGTTGAAAAGAAAACTGTACGAATCAAGTGACACCTATCTTAAGGAATAACGCAGTCTACCCAGCTTCCATTTCTTACCAATCCCATACTGAATCTGGATGACGATTACATGGTCTATTTCAATTGAGAAAATATTGTGAGAAATCGTTTGCAATTTTATTGGAAATAGAGATATCTGATTTCCTGAAAACCTCTTGCAACAAGAAAATATTCGCCTTTACAAATATTTGGAAAATTTTCTCTCAACAACCTTCAGGCAGTTAGGAAACGAGTATATATCTTCATGGAAAACTAGACGGATTTGGGGAATTGTTGGTTGTCTGTTGATTTCTAAGACGACTGGAGAGCTGAAGATCCGTTTGATTGCTGATCTTACAGTAATAGATTTTTAAAATGAAACCAAAATTCTGTTCTTTCTTCGCAGAATTCATTGGTTTATAGGATGATGTCAGTTGGTAGTTAAAATAATTATCTTCGTATATTTGAAGTTACATTTGACAGGCATATATTATTTGCTTTTAATTTCACGAAAACTAGAATAGTGTATAGTAGATTTTGTTTGCCGGCTAAATTACCCGAAAAATAATCTGAATCAATGTGTTTATTTTATGCACATCACTAAGTATTGCTAAAAGATTATTCTGCTCCAAATGAAAAACAAAATTAGACTAACCCTGTTTCCAGATTACCTGAAAAAATATCTGACTACAATTCTCAATATGGATACTTATCAATATATCTGTTTTGAATGAAATGAAATTATATGTCAATTATCCGATTATTTACTTATTAGCTACTTATTTAAATTTCATTGCGCGATGTTCTTGCTAACGGAGGTAATGTGAGACAAATTTGTTGAGTTGTGCATCAATAGTATAAATAGTATTCTTGAATTTGTAGCACACCGTTTGAGTCGATTTATTGCTATTTTGCAAATGAAGTATTTATTTCATGGTCCTCAGATATTACTAAGATGTTATGTAATGTTGTATACAAATACATTCGCTTCTCAACACTTGTGTTCTTGTCCACTACAACCGAAGTAATGAAAACATTGATCTATAATGTAAGCACATTTTTCAATACAGAAATTGAGGGATATATATCACTGAATGATTTATTCAACTGCATGAATCAACTACAATCCGTCTATATGAATGCTTGTCAATAATTGAATGAACAGTTCGATAGAAATCAGGTCAAGAGAATGTGAACAATCGAATGTATATCAACAAAGATTACACAATATCTCAGTAAAATCTGAAAAACATACAAATCGTCTGAAAAATATCTTCATTACAATAAAAGATCCGAAGATCAATAGAGGTCAGAGGAAAAATATGCACCACGAGAAATGACATTTGATACTATGGTTATCAAAGAATCCTCAATAATACAAGCGATAAGGTATTCCAACAGGGTGTTTAGGGGCCGTTTATGTCTCAAGCTAAAGTTAACCGTCTGATATTTAGACGAATAAGAATGGGAGACCATTAAAAACAGACCATATTGAATAAGAGACAAGTCATTCATTTCATGTAAAGACGTCAAAATCAGTATACATACAGAGAGACTCTGGAAGAGGTTGCTGTAATCTGTCCGCAAAATCAAATAACAATAATGATTTGTTCATTGGGATGCATTCTGTAATTGTTTATGGAATATTATTTATTCGTTTTATGTATATCGCTTGAAAGTGGAAGTCTCTAGTTATATATAATACCTCAATCATGTTGATACTAGATTTTCTGCATAAAACATCAATATGAATTAGAGAATTGATTGTGGAATACTTCGTCAACACTCTCAATACCATATATAGCGCAAATTAAAATGCGTTCGCCGTTGAATGACAGGCTTACAAAGATATCACTTACCAACGGAACAAAGTTATTATCCATTTAATTCACAAAAACTTATTCTTCATATTAATTCGAATAAAAGTTTATGAAGCTTCTACAAAACATCTGTGATTAGACATGTACAATATGATTGATAGTCTCATGAATGAACCAGTACATAGTCAACTGACACTATGGTATCTATATGCCGATCCACTTCATTTATCTGTATGTTGAATCAGGTTCACAGAAATAGGCAAAGTTAGCTATTGCACAACAACAACACTTTTACAATTTGGTATATACATACACTACACAGATTCTCATCACTTTTGTCATGAGGCTTACCACAAGTCATGCTGTTACATTACTTGCTGGAAGCAGTTTAACTGTGGAATGTTGAGATTTCGTTTGTGTCAATTTAACCAGAAAAGGCAATAAAACACAGAAAAATAATTTGTTCATGTGTTATTCGCCTATTTATAAACTGATTTACAACTTCACATAACTGTCATTACCACTGAATTCCATACCACTGTTTTGTATGAATTCCTACCGATTTGTTTATGTTTCTATGAATCCTCTTTTTACTCACACTGACGTTCTATAAATACACAACAGATAAAATTGTAGATTGATCATACAAATAATAATAAACGTTCAGTTAATTAAAACCCAAAATCTAAATCTCAATATCTACATTGCATACAACGTTGACACTGATCAAAATTTAAATCACTGTTAATAATTGATTTCTCCCATAAAGCCTTATCAATTGTAGTTTGGTATTCATTAACAATAAGTCAGTACGCTTTCGCTACAGTTTTTCAGTGAAGCTCAACGGATACGGTCATAAACTTAATGACAGTTTTCCTTTTTAGTAAAACACAATAATTCGTATGAAACAACGGTTGTAACAGTCACTTATAGCTTCTTCTTTCGTTAAATACATTCTACAAATTGAGCAATTCAACATTGGTGAACAATTGCAATAAGTTGAACTTCAGCACCATCAACTCTTGTTAAAATAGAAAGGGTCGGATGATTTCACCTCATGTCTCATTGTCATTTCTATACTGTCACAAATAGAGATCATTCATTGCTTTCGAATCAGTTAGATGTTTTTCCATGAAGTTCAGACTGTCAGTTTTAATCCTTTAGAATCTAATATGCCACATCTAGATGAACGCATCTTGATGATTTCTTGAAAGATATTTATTGCGTCCCCTGACATAAAACAACACAACTAGCTTATCGATTGATGATTGCACAGATTCGAGTTCTTCTTTCCTGTTTGTTTTAAGAGAAATGCAAGCTCATTATTGGATCCACATTCACGTTCTTTATTTTACACTCTGCTTATCGTCAATGTCATTAAACCAACTAGAATATGCAAGACTTGAGGTTTGCTTTCAAATTAATTGGAGTACACGGTTTAGCTACTTATTAGCAAAGTAAGCAGTCTATCGATGCCAACCGAAATTAAAAAATTATGAATGATTGAAAATGTTGATGTTTCTAACATTCTGCATATATTCCCTTCGAATTGCCACTAACCATTTGCGTTTCCTTAGACACAGTTTGCATATTGATTTCATTTATTTGAATACAACTGGACAAGTTGCGTCGATTCTCAGACGAGCAAACACATAATGCACTGAACAATCTCTAGTTTCCAATTATAGATTACATGTTCAGTACACGTTGGATACACAATCCTTTGTAATCACACTCACCTGTCTTTCATATTTCCACGCTATCCTATTCAGTAACAAACGGTCAAGTGTTTTCACCATTATATTTAGATAAATTGTGTTCACATTTCTCTTTGTTTTAAAATGCTCATTTTATTTCCAACAACGTCAGATAACTGATATTAAAAGAGATGATTGATGACGAGCAGTGAAATACAGGAAACACGTTTCGTCCTATTAGTAACCTGTCGGGTGGATGTAATACATCTTAGAATTGATGATCACACAGTGGTTCCACCTCAGTACCGTTCTCTTCAAATACCTTCCCATTCTCCCCTTGATTATTGACTGGCAACAGTAGACTACTTACATTGCTAATAAGTAGCTAAACCGTGTACTCCAATTAATTTGAAAGCAAACCTCAAGTCTTGCATATTCTAGTTGGTTTAATGACATTGACGATAAGCAGAGTGTAAAATAAAGAACGTGAATGTGGATCCAATAATGAGCTTGCATTTCTCTTAAAACAAACAAGAAAGAAGAACTCGAATCTGAGCAATCATCAATCGATAAGCTAATTGTGTTGTTTTATGTCAGGGGACGCAATAAATATCTTTCAAGAAATCATCAAGATGCGTTCATCTAGATGTGGCATATTAGATTCTAAAGGATTAAAACTGACAGTCTGAACTTCATGGAAAAACATCTAACTGATTCGAAAGCAATGAATGATCTCTATTTGTGACAGTCTAGAAATGTCAATGAGACATGAGGTGAAATCATCCGACCCTTTCTATTTTAACAAGAGTCTATGGTGCTGAAGTTCAGCTTACCTGCAATTGTTCACCAATGTTGAAATGAGCAATGTTTAGAATGTATTCAACGAAAGAAGAAGCTATAAGTGACTGTTACAACCGTTGTTTCATATGAATTATTGTGTTTTACTAAAAAGGAAAACTGTCATTAAGTTTATGACCGTATCCGTTGAGCTTCACTGAAAAAATGTAGCGAAAGCGTACTGACTTATTGTTAATGAATACTAAACTACAGTTGATAAGGCTTTGTGGGAGAAATCAATTATTAACAGTGATTTAGATTTTGATCAGTGCCAACGTTGTATGCAATGTAGATGTTGAGATTTAGATTTTGTGTTTTAATTAACTGAAGGTTTATTATTATTTGTATGAACAATCTACAATTTTATCTGTTGTGTATTTATAGAACGTCAGTGTGAGTAAAAAGAGGATTCATAGAAACATAAACAAATCGGTAGGGATTCATACAAAACAGTGGTATGGCATTCAGTGGTAATGACAGTTATGTGAAGTCGTATATCAGTTGATAAATAGGCGAATAACACATGAATAAATTACTTTTATGTGTTTTATAACTTTTCTGGTTAAATTGACACAAACGAAATTTGAACATTCCACACTTAAACTGCTTCCAGCAAGTATTGTAACAGCACGACATGTTGTAGGCCTCGTGAAAAAATGATGAGAATCTGTGTAGTGTATGTATATATCAGATTGCAAAAGTGTGGTTGTTGTTGTTGTGCAATAACTAACTTTGCCTATTTCTGTGAACTTGATTCAACATACAGATAAATGAAGTGGATCGGCATATAGATACCATAGTGTCAGTTGACTATGTACTGGTTCATTCATGAGAGTATCAATCATATTGTACATGTCTAATCACAGATATTTTGTAGAAGCTTCATAAACGTTTATTCGAATTAACATGAAGAATAAGTTTTTGTGAATTACATGGATAATAACTTTGTTTTGTTGGTAAGTGATATCTTTTTAAGCCTGTCATTCAACGGCGAACACATTTTGTAAATTGGAAACATTTAAATTTGCGCTTTATTTGGTATTGAGAGTGTTGATGAAGTATTCCACTATCAATTCCCTAATTCATATTGATGTTATATGCAGAAAATCTAGTATCAATAGAATTGAGGTATTATATATAACTAGGGACTTCCACTTTCGAACGATATACATAAAACGAATAAATAATATTCCATAAACAATTACGGAATGCATCCCAACGAACAAATTATGATCGTGATTTGATTTTGCAGACAGATTACGGCAACCTCTTCCAGAGTCTCACTGTATGTATACTGATTTTGACCTCTTTACATGAAATGAATGACAACTTGTTTCTTATTGAATATGGTCTGTTGTTAATAGTCTCCCATTCTTATTCGTCTAAATGTCAAACGGTTAACTTTAGCTTGAGACATAAACAGCACCTAAACACCCTGTTGGAATACCGTAATGCTTGTATTATTGAGGATTCTTTGATAAACTCAGTGTCAAATATCATTTCTCGTGGTGTATATTTTTCCTCTGACCTCTATTGATCTTTCAATGTTTTATTGCTCTGAAGTGAATTTTTCGTCTGTTTTACTATATAAAGAGTCTGCATGCTTTTGCCGATGTTCTTACGTTTACTCGAGTCTTGTCTATTGCCTAATATTCTTCACTGTTCTCTGATATTCTTTCCCCGATTTCGAGAAAACACTTTGGTATATTTAAGAGAGTGCTGAAAGCGGTTATCAGTGTGTGTGTGGTGAATCATCTATATGGTTGTGGATAGATATCTAAAATCTTGCAAACTCCTGACAGGTGTCATCTTATCCGACAATGACCGTCCACTTTTTTTATATCTTCTGTTCGGATTAGACGTCATTAGAATCCATGCACCCAAACAAGGATATGAATGTTGTACCATAACTTATTTAGCAAATATACCATCTGACGAGCAGACTGTTAGAGATGATCTAGTCAACAACCTGTATTCTTAAACATGTTTCTAAATAAAAAGTTGCACAGATACGAATCTTCATAAAAAACATTTCGTGTTATTACAGGTAGTTTATCTTCCTAACTCATGCATATATGTATGTAGTTATCAGATTCTTTCGCTTTTTTAAAAAAGAAACCATTTGGAACACCTTGTACAGAGAATTCTATATTATACCGAATGTACAATATTGAATAAAGCCTTTAGTAGTAATAATAGTGATAGTTTATTCGAACACTGCCATTCTACGCACTGACTGTGCAAATTATGTGCCTACTGAAATTAACGTCGAGTGTAAAAATGACTGAGTAAAACTAATGCTAATCTCCCACCATACAGGAATCGTGATGAAATTTGATTAGAGGGAGGGAATATGAAAGAACCTTGAAATGTTGTTAGGTTTTATAACTTTGAGGTTCACCGAATTCGCAATGATAACTCATGGTGAAGTGAAGACAGCATAAATCTTTATTGATTTTCAGAAGTACTGGATGTATCAGACTTTGTACTTGAAATAAAATGTATACGTCGTTAGTTAATACAAGTGAGTATAATATTTGGAGATAATTACAAATCCTTAAGAGGCGATGCTCAGTGAAACGTGTTTATCACTATGCCCACATGACAAATAAAGTACATGACTCATTTTAGAGCTCCTATTTCATATTCATCGTAATAAAATTTATCACTCAATGCAATGATACATCCATATTGTATTATTCTGAATCGGTTGTATTGCTAACCATCCGAAATAATGTTTTTCATTGATTGTCGTATTTCGAATGAGCATGGAAAATCTTGTTCACATCATAGCCAAATAAATTTCATTTGCTTTGTTGTATGCACATCATTCTATGTCTTCACCGCCTTTCCACGTCTTAAATATCCCTTCGATGTTTAACTGTAGTCAATTGTCGTGTATCTGATACAGACATAAACAACATAAGACTTATTCTCAAACACGATAATCACATATTTGGACTGTTTATTTTCAAATAAGAAGTTTACTATTTCCTGTGAAATTTCTTATAAGAAAATCGACTATTAGTGGTTTCCTGTAATGACGTTTCAGATGCATTACATTTGTTGGGATGTACTGAACTCTCTGTACATTCTAAAGCACAAGTCTTGTTCAGTCTGTGTGAAAACAACGGAGAATTTTGTGAAGGAATGTTACATTCAGTTGCCCTTCTTTAGTGATGATGATAAAAATTACTCTAAAAGTCAACTCTTGATGTTCAAATCAATTGAAAAATGGTCAAGTAAACCATATCAATAGAATTTCTATTAAACACAAGCACTTTTACACATTTTGCTGGTCATTTTAGAGAAGTTCAAATACACGGATTTCACAGAAAAAGGAGGAAATGAAAGAACAAATATTTAGTAGATGGATACAAACTATTTCTTTTGTAGTATTTGCTACCCCATACTGTGCACACCAGCACTCATTGTTCTTCAGACAAGCATGATACTTCTTATTCTTTTATGAGTTGTGATATTTTGGTCCACACTAATGCAGTGACTTTTTCCCACTTATATATTTACAAACATTTAGGATAATGATCCAAGGGGATAGGTCTAACTAATTTACTAATCGGAACATTAGAATATAGGTGCAATTAACGCCTAATAAAAATAAGTTGTATGCATTGAAAGCATGAAGTATGAACTGAGTACCTTCTCAGTTGTACTGATGTGGTGTTTGAATAAAATAATGATTCATTTGTACTTGTTGAATGCTTGATTTCGAATTCTAAATACAGTACATTCGTTTGTGCTTATCTAGTACTTGTTGATCCGATTGCGTTATTTCTGGGATTCTTAGTTCATACTATAATTCAAACACTCCTAATCATCATAACTGATCATGTCAGCTTGAGTAGTTTAACGCATACTATTACTGCAATGGCTAATCTCAAATAGCTATTTGACTGTCAGAATATTAAACACATTTCGCGTTAAGCTCCACACAACTAAAATTATGTGGAACTCATCAAACTAATATTCCTACAATCATTTTTACCATGTTTGTAATCGAGTAAGTTTTGAACTTATTCCTGTCCTAAGTATATTGTATAAAGTTGAAAACTTGCTTTCCTTCACTCAAACCGTTCATTTCAGTTTATACTGAATCAATCAAACACATTATTGATACTAGTTATTGGGTGTATAATCTTCTACCTGAAGTTTGTGCTGATGATGTCGTTCAGAAGAACGATGAAAGCTCCACGATTAAACCGTACAGTTCAGAGAACAAAACTCCATCAATTTGCTGTGCATTCGAAAAGTTTAGGGTGATGATTTAGTACGGATGATGTAGATGATAAGACTCAGGACATAATCCTATGATTCATGTTGAAATACTAACAAATTCAACGAATTCAAGATAGTTCTGAACAACAGGTCCCAAGCCTTACAGGATCGACTGAAGGAAGAAGAAACTACTATGCAGGACAACTGGAAAGGTATCAAAGAAGCATTCACTTCAACATGTCAAGAGGTTCTGGGTCTCAATTTGCATCATCATAAGGAATGGATCTGTGGAAATAGGTCTGACAAGCTTATTTTGTAAATAGTTTTTAATATTATTTGTATTTATTTTGCCAATTTCTCACTGCATGTACATCTATCATTAAATGACTGTACCTGTTGTTTTAGTAAATGACCGTGAACACTTTTTCCGTTGTGATACTTACATAGCGTGACACACTTGTGGTTGTTCACAAATACACTACTACACACACACTCATTATTCTATTCTCACTCGTTATCGAGCTAATTGCAGTCTAAATTGAATATTATCCACATTTTAGACTGTTGTGCCATTACTATTACATCCTACGTCAAGGAAACTTACTGGAGTCATATTTACCTCATCGGAGTTATTACTCATTTATAATTGTAGATTTTGGTACCAAAACTCAACGGAATACGCAACAACTAGCTGATTTAAGTAACGTCCCTGAACTTTTATTTTGTGTTACTAATTTATAAATTATTAGTGTTACATTAACTTTTGCACGTAATAACTTTATTGCTAATTTTCAGTTAATATACTTTTTGGTCCACCACAGATCTCTGTAGAAACACTGGACAGGATCAAGGAAAGGAAGAACAAGAAGACAGCAATTAACAACAGCCGAACACGAGCAGAGGAATTCCAAGCACAAGCTGAGTACATAGAAGCAAACAAGCAACTGAATAGGCCGGTTCCAATGAATCCACCAGACATCGAAGCAGCAAACATAGATCTTCCTATAGATGTCAATCCATCAACGACGGAAAAAATCAGGATGGCCATCAGACAAATCAAGAGCGGGAAAGAAGTAAGACCTGACAATATACCAGCTGAAGCATTGAAATCAAAAATCAAAGAAACTACAAACATGCTTCACCTTCTATTCAAGAAGATTTGGGAGGAGGAACAAGTGCCGATGGACTGAAAACAAGGACACCTCGTCAAGATTCGAAAGAAAGGAGATCTGAGCAAATGCGAAAACTACAGAGGCATTACACTACTGTCAATACCAGGGAAAGTCTTCAACAGAGTGTTGCTGAACCGTACGAAAGACGCAGTAGACGCCCAAATTCGAGATCAACAAGCTGGATTCCGTAAGGATCAGTTTCGCACAGATCAAAGCACTACGGACACTACGGATTATCGTCGAACAATCAATTGAGTGGAACTCGTCACTATACATCAACTTCATTTATTATGAAAAGGCGTTTGACAGTATAGATAGGGGAACATCATGGAAACTTCTTCGACACTATGGAGTTCATGAGAAGATTGTCAACATTATCCAGATCTCATACGATGGAGTACAGTGCGAATTCGTGCATGGAGGACAGCTGACAGATGCATTCCAAGTAAGGACCGGAGTCAGACAAGGCTGTCTACTCTCTCCCTTCCTCCTTCTTCTGGTGGTCGGCTGGATTATGAAGACCCAGACATCTGAGGGACAGCTCAGAACCAATTAGACGATTTGGACTTCGCAGATGACCGAGCCCACCTATCTCATACACACGAACAAATGCAGATAAAGACAGCCAGTGTAGCAGCAGTCTCTGCATCAGTATGCCTCAACATACACAAGGGGAAAGCCAAGGTCCTCAAATACAACACGGAGAACAGAAATCCAATCACTCTTGATGGCGAAACTCTGGAAGATGTAGAATCTGTAGCAAGCCCATTCAACTATTGTATTATTTGTCTACTCACTGTAATTCAGATACTTAATTCACTATGTTAATTTCTGTGTGTGTATGATTGAGCGCGTGTCTGCACATCAACCTTAATCTATTCTCCTATTGATTGTAACATACAGATAATCAATAATTTATCCACACTTGATTGACACTCAAAAATATATATGGATTTTTAACTCACACACACACACACGCTCTTGGTTTCACAGTGTGCTTGCTCGCTATACGCTTGCGGATTTTATTTAGTTTTAACAATAAAATATCTCTACAACTGGTGTTCAGGCTTCTGAGTAATCTCGAGTAAATCCATGATTCTACTAGGAGATTTAGCCTACCTTAAATACTCAGTTAACGGGATATCATTTATTGGAGTCAGATATAGAGGAAACTAGCCTCAACAAATCCTTCACACACCTGGGAAGCGTCATCGATGAACAAGGAGGTTCAGGTGCAGACGTAAAGGCGAGGATTGGCAAAGGAAGGACAGCATTCCTACAGTTGAAGAACATATGGAACTCAAAACAACTTTCAACCAATATCAAAGTGAGAATCTTCAATACGAACGTCAAGGAAGTTCTACTGTATGGAGCTGAAACTTGGAGAACTACAACAACCATCATAAAGAAAGTACAAGTATTATTAAATGGTTGGCTACGCAAGATACTCAACATTCATTGACCGGATACCATCAGCAATAGCCTTCTGTGGGAGAGAACAAAGCAACTTCCAGCTGAAGAAGAAATTAGGAAAAGATGATGGAAATGGATAGGACATACATTACGCAAATCATCAGACTGCATCACGAGACAAGCCCTAGCTTCGAATCCTGTAGGGAAGCGGAAAAGAGGAAGGGCAAATAACACATTACTTCGGGAAATAGAATCGGATATGAAAAGGATGAATAACAACTGGAAAGAGATGGAAAGGATTGCCCGGGACAGGGTTGGATAGAGAATGCTGGTGAGCAGCCTATAGTCCTTCACAAGGAGTAACATGTGTAAGTAAGTAAAGTAAAAATGTTGAAATGCAGAATAGTGTTAAGCAAGATAGAATTTCCGCAAGCGTTTGGTCTGCGAATGAATATAATGGGAGCACTTTAGGTATTTATGAATGTGATGGATTATCCAATCATTTAGAGATTGGTTTAACCTGCGTTTCATAGCAAGAAATTCATGGAACCTTAGTTTAACTGTTTGAATAACACATTAATTGATTTTTCTATGTTATAAAGGAGTTCTCGTGCAAACAGACTATCTTAGGTTTGCCCATCGCGTGAAATTTCAAAAGTTTCACGTAAACCACACAATACAATATGATGACTAGTTCTTGTAAACTCTAGTCACAGTTTCAATTTTCAGAATTTGGTTTTCTGATTAAATAACCTATCTAGGTAGAGTAGTTACTGCATGGGTTAATCATGTTACTGGATGGAATTTATTTATACTTCATTTCAGTAACACATACTTACTTCAATGTTAGTTACATCAATTCTGATTTTGTCAAATTTCCGTCAATTTTTGCGTTGGAAGGGAGTGAAAACGACCGACACAGTTGAATTATTATTTCATTATATTTTCATTTATTCATTGGAACTTGCAAAATATCCTCATTTAACCTTCATTCACCAATAAACAATAATTCAATTGATGTTTTTCATTTTTATTATTTAGACATGGAGTTAATTTAAAACATTTAAATTAAGAAAACAAAAAGAAATGTCAGAGTATTTAAAATCAAATAAACAATTGGTTACTATGCTTATAGTCTCTAGTCTACGTAAAATCAAATGTAAACACTCGATCCGAAAGTTATTCGAAGACGACGGCGTCCATAGTTTCTACAATAATAAAATTAATAGTTGCATGTTATAGTGATGTGAGAGAGAATCACGGTAAATGGGAAATTCATTTGGTGAAACTCAAAATGAATGTGAACATAGTGCATAATATGTGAGTATATGTAATGAGACTAACTCATAATGAGCACTGGCAAAATTGGATGTCTTTCATCTTGTATAAACCACTATACATAAGTATCAACGATAACTAATACTTAACATTAAGAATGTAAAAGTGTATTTTCGAGATTTCAATCTTTAATGATTCAGTTTCACGTTTTTATAAATAACCCGTAATAATTTCATGTTGAAGGATAACTATAGATTTTGAAGTCATCATTTATGATTCTAGAGACTTCTATTTTCTCTTGTACTAGTGGGCTTACATCACTTTAAACAATAGTTCTACATAACCGATAAGCGTGTCGCTTATGAGGCAGTTACCTACCGAATACAATACAAGATGGTCACTCAATATCGTGGATTGTTTGAAGTTAGACATTAACACCATCGGATGCTGGCCCATTGGTCGAGAGATTAAGCATTCGCGTGGGAGACCAAAGTTCCTCGGTTCGAGTCCCACGTGCGGGATCTTGGGTAAGCACTCACACCTATAAGTAGATTAATTTTACTGATCATGAAAAACTGTTACTGAATGATGTCACTTGATCTTTCACTTATTTTTAAATCACTTGGATGTTTGTTACTTTATATGTGGTAGTTTAGATGCTCAAAGCTTATCATACATATTACATACCTGATCACAGAAATTCTTTCTACATTAAGGAAACACTAATCTGGTACTTCGTACTAATAGATGAATTATTGATTGATATCATGTTATTCTATTGACGAATGTTGTACGAACATTTATTTAAACAACCTTACACAGTATATGATGTGTAATTTATCATAGTTGTTATTGTTAACTGCTAAATCAAATTCATATTCTACGTAAAGCAGTTACGCATTTCGCATATGATTTTAAGTAAACTTGTTTTTTCTAGCGTTCAGGGAACTGCCAACACTCAATCTTACATTTTATTATTAGAAAGCTCTAAACTTGTCTTAAAGGATACCACTTAACTTCACCCACAAATGATGTGATTTAATGGAGTGTTGTATTGGTGGAAAATATAACGATGTTCATCCCCTACATTATTTACGAGGTGGGACAAGAATTCAATGCACTAACAATTATTTTAAGTATATGAGAATTCTTTGAACTTTGTATGGTTCTAACAATTGCTTAAATGCAACACCTTGGTTATGATGATATACACGACCATTCAAATTCAAAATAAACATTTACGAATATAAATGGACTATTCAATTTTAAAATAGAATGTCCTGGTTATATTAATACTAGTCTTGTATGCACTACGGATTTTGTCGCATTCATTTGAGTTACAGTATTAGTTTTCATTTTATGACACAAGGAAATTCTCTACATATTTTATGAAGGCCTAAACTTGGCTGACAGAAAGGTAATATTACATTGATAGAGTTTACGACCTAAATTATTCGTCACAAATATTCATTGTAGTTTATTACAACAGGTTTCACTACTATGGATATTAACTACATTCCCATTTTTATTTTGTGTTCACATTCCATTGAATGTTGTTTAACACAATTCGATCACTGTAAAATAACATTGATTTTATTTCACTGAAATGGGTGACAGATAGTGAAGATAACATTATATTATTATTATTATATTAGCTTTATTCAATATATATTATTGGTACAATATAGAATTCTCAGCACAGAGTATTTCAAAAGTTTCCGTTTCTTTTTTGGTCGGTCCCGCGATAAATCTGAGTGGTCGCCAGCTTGATGTTATCAGTCCAGTAAATGACTGGGAATGATGTACATTTTTCGTTCTATATTGCAGCCCATATCTCTCTTTTGAGCTTTTTGTAACTTTGATAACGAAAGGTTGTACATTTTTCAGAAACGCGCAGAATAGGTGCGATTAATGACATAATGATATATTAAAAAAACAAAAATAGATAACTGTTGAAATATCCAGATCAGATAATCATGTTTCTATATATTTGTCTGCTTAAAATGGAATGAAAATGAATGATTGTGAAACACAGTTTCGAATTCATCTTTAAAAGGAAGGAAAAGTAGAAATAACTTTTGTTAGATTGAGGAAACATTCTCAAAGAAAAGAAACTGATTAAAGAGTGAAATTTCAGAACACTATGATGTTCACAATTGTAACCGTATAACTGACTTTGAGTTTTTACAAGATTGATTCATCCACTCTCTACTACAGATTTAAACCGAACATTTAATTTGACAATACTATCTCAACAGACCTTTTTAATATTATCTCAGACTTATCAACCATGAAGTATTAATTGGTTTACTGTTAAATCTTGTCGCACTACACGAATGTGAATTAACAAAACATAACATTTCTTACTTACTCTATTTGTCTTCGCAGGGCACATTCAGTAAATAAAGAAAATGATAAAGAAACTAATAGAACACTGGTCGTGTTTCAAAGCATTGATATCTTTAGAAGGTTGATTGTGTGGTGTTTCTGAATACCAGTATAATTAGCTAACAGCATAGTTAGTCGGTTAAAGGTTCTGAATAATTATTAAATATAGCAACCTTTAAACCATTAACTCCAATTAACAATATTCTACGCAGCTCTACTGTTAAAATTTCTTCATACATTTTGAATCCAAATACACTTTGGAATAATCTGATTTCAAACATATACTCTCTGGTGCTTGAATGTCACTCGAAACGAATTCAATAAAAAATTTAAGGATACTATATATGCCGATAAATTATATTCCAGACATATAAAAATTAATGCTAATTTCGTAGTGTTAAATCTGCCTTCTTTTATTGCATATTAAGGTATTTAGCTCATCCTTTCTTTAACAACATACTTTATATGCAATGTACACTTTGGTATTAAAAGTGGCGTATGAGTTCAGTGCTTTACGTTAATTCTGGTTATCCCTTTGGTTTCTTCAGATGTTACCGTATTTCAAGTTAGTGAAAATGTGTATGATTTTAACCTGATTGTTTGTTTCTCATACTTTTGGCAACCTCATGAGAACAAAGAACATAGAAGATAACTCAAAGAACAGCATATATCTTAGAGGCTATTCAAATGTAGTCATACACCGGGATAACTTGTATGTAAAACAAAATCAGCCGACTTACATCTTTTATCGTCTTATATACCCATGTTTTTTCTTTAAGGAAAGCAAGTAGTAAAGTTTGAACCATTTACAATAATGTAGTCAGATATTCATGCTTTACTACACAATATTCTTTAAGTAGTCTAACTGGTATTCCACTGACAATAACCAATGTCTGTTAACATTGCCTTCTCATTCAAATGTAGTTACTAAAATCAAGCTGTGTTTATTTTCAACTATTCAACTGATTGGTCAAACTGTAATGAATTCGTGAACATGGAAAATTACATTTCATAATAATAGTTAGCACGAGTAGTACAAAAATATCTGAATTAATCAATACAAAGTTAAATAATTTAGGTTTATCGGTATCACCACAGAACGCACTGAAAATATCAACTGTACCATTCTTGAAATGAATGTTTCTTTCAGACTGGCCTGTAATTTAAAGTTTCTGCTAGGGTTGAAGGTTTCACAAGTTCACTTAATCTACAAACGAGAAACAATGCTAGGTGACCAAAGACCAGTAAGCTAGCTATTGATGCGTCTCAGCCCAGCTAACTAGAGGGAGAAGTCCAAGCTTGGAATGGGAAAGTATACTCTGCAAACAGCCAGAAACGAGCGATAACAACAAACACAATTCAAAACGTATGTATACAGTACAAAACCGTTCTTGGGGAGAGTTACCAAATAGCATACTAAGAGATGCGACAGACCAATAGCATTTAAGATATTCCCCAGTTGGAAATACGACATGAAGGTGGACAAAAGCGCCGTTGGCGCGAAAACAAAGAAATTCAAATTTTCTAAATAAAATTACAAAATTAGGTCCTTTCCCAAGTGAGTTCTGGGGATCTAACTTCTCCAACTGTTTATGTCCTACGAATGTCGTCCCAGAGAATTCCTGTCGTGCATTATTTGCTGAAAGTGGTCAATGTACAACATGGTGTCGTGGTATGAAATAAAGCTGCAAAGCGCTGGCTTCTGTTGGTCCTTCACGACCCCCTGAGTGGGGTCCGAGAAATGGTGCAACACAATGGCTAGAGGTGTTATCACATATGGCTCATAATAGAAGTCAATGGCGATCCTGCTGTAACCTTCTTTTACTTTCTTCATAACAAGTGATTGTAACTTCTTTAACTGAAAGAATTATTTCTGGTTGTACCTTACTATTTCCCCCCAATACTATTACTATTTCACTACCATACATTAATTTTTTTCTTTTACATGCACCTTAAATTTATGCTAACCTTTGACACCCAATTTGATCTTTTTGAACTAGAAATTTAACTCCATGTATTTGTACCGCTTTTGTTCGAAATGTTTAGGAAATTTATCACTTTTAATGTCGATTTCCAATCGAATTCTTTCCATAGATCACACTAGTATAGATAATTTTAAAGAGTACCTACTGAGACAAGTTTATCATCTTTAGCTAATAATCAGATTGTGTTGACTATCTCATTACTTATAACCAAAATAGCTTTATTTGGAAATAAATACACATCGAGTGAAAAAATAAAATAGCTGAAATCATTTTTTTTCCTTCATCAACAGTTTGTAGTAAAACCTGTCATAAACTCTGTACCACGCGCTTGATATTTACTGGACAAAACATGTCTAAATAGATCTTCATATAACTTACATCTATGGAATAACATGCTATCGACTAATATTTAGCCAACTGGCGATGAATACCACCTTAACTCTTGCTCTACATAGAACTATTCTAACAGAGTACACCAACTGTTACAGGAACAGGGAAAGTGGTCTTCATTTGAATAGATCAAAATTGAGAAACTTCACAATACATGCAGCTTTGCTGAATAAGAGTCTGAAAAAAACAAATCAATTTACATATTCATAGTAACCATATTATTTGATATCCATTTCAGTATTTACATTTTGTCATTATTCAACAGTTTTAAGAATCAAATTTACTCAGTGTTC
Organism: Schistosoma mattheei; assembly: GCA_944470405.2. Classification (NCBI taxonomy): domain Eukaryota; kingdom Metazoa; phylum Platyhelminthes; class Trematoda; order Strigeidida; family Schistosomatidae; genus Schistosoma; species Schistosoma mattheei. The sequence continues at coordinate 45,719,536 of OX103947.1, forward strand.
ATAACAAATATCTGATAAATAAGTTGAGATTAAAATCTAATAAGATGAAAACTATGCTATAAGTATTTTACATTCAGGTTGTACTTCTGGTTAGTGTTTCCTTAGCGAGTTAGTTTTCTACGGGATGGGGTTGCTAACCGCATGCCCAACCACGCTCCTTTATCCGGACATCGGATCGGCAGTAGACCCAAAGAGGCTCCAGACGGAGTTCAGGTTGTACTTACTTGTGACAAATCATCTCATCATATCATGCAATTATTACAACATCCACACTCGCAAATAGTTTTCACTAATCAATTATCAAGAATCGGCTACAAGAAATCTGTCATGTTTTCGTGAATTCTTTGTCATTTTCTATCTCAAATATAAATCTATATCTTTTCAAAATTGCGTTTAAAAACAGTTATTTAAAAAAAAAAACCAAGTCAATGCTTGTCATTCAGAAATCATACACTTTTTATTAAGCGCACAAAACATTCATGGAATAAACAAATTCAAACAACTCCGTATGATCTTTATCAAACCATCACATTCCATACACAACATCTCATGTGCCTGCTTTCTTTTACTATCTACTCATACCAATCGCTTATAAAAAACAAAAACCCTTCTGAAAAGATTTTAGGTTGTATTACTTGCAAATTGTGAAAAGAACGATGATTGTTTTATTTTAAACTTGCTTCGCTAGGAGGAGAATGATTAGTGCAATAGATTTCAACAACTAGTCCATTCATCTTATACAATTCTCATGACAGAATAGTAATTGTAAAGAGGTTTATTATGATTGAACTAGCTTACTATATAAATAACCACTCTATCCAATATTGCAAACAAGTGATTGGGAGTAAGCTAGTAGGTTTTGAGAATAAAATATACACATAAATGTCAAACAGACTGATGAATACTGATAGAACGACCATCTTTTATAACCAGTATGTTACATGCTAATCACAATTTCTTTTTACTTGAACGAAATGAGGCATTTCAATATTGTGGAAAAGTTCCTGACTCGCATTTCAATACTGTTTAATATGATGACCAGTGATTTTTGAATATGAATAAAATTTTATGTTGCTCATCAATATTTTACTAATTATTCTTGAGATGTGGAAGCCTGTTACCAAATGGATAGCTAATTTGTATGTTGGCTTGACAATATTTTATAACAAATTATCGTAGGATTTTTATATTGAAATATTAGAAGAATAATTTCTAAAAAGTTAAACATGAGTTAATAACCCAAATTGGACATCTTAAACACGTATTTTCGAAGTTCACATTTTAACATTATAATGTGAATACTTCGTCGGTACTGATTAGTATGAATAGTCTTAGCTATGAATCAACACCGATAAGAACAAGTGTTCCAGATCTAATCTTTTATGATGAGGTCCGACTGAGCACGTTCATCAACTAGATGTATTAGGCAAATTAGTCATGTTTATACAATCTCAGTTTGTAAATAACAATCTCACCCGATCAGAAACCAAACTTATTCAGTGTAACGAAAACACAAATTCTATACAAATAGTTCTCTCTAATATCTGGAAAAGAACAACTACAAACACTTAAGCAGATTGACGTCATTTCACTTATTATTTTAGGTTCTTGTCAGCCACATAGAAACTGTTATGTTTAAAAATCAAAATTACAAAGTGAGTTGAAAATGCTTAAATCAATGAATTCAGCTGGAATTCGTGACCATACACCAGAATAGTACAGCAAAGAATCCAATAACTTTCCGAGACCAAATATAAGTTATGAATTTATATACATCATGTGTAAAAGAACAGACTATAATGTTAATGGTAAAAAAATGAACAGCAAAGGGATAGAGATAAGTGTTTTCAAACACTAATGATAGGTAAGAATAAACTGGGTAATGCCTGGTTATTTAAAAGCTGAGACTATTGAAACAGAAGACGGTAAAAATGGTGGCGTGACAACTGATCATTAAATTGGAAGATTTGAAGAAAAATTAAATGATGTAACGAGAGTTTATTTTACCAAGGAAGTTGAAGCATAACATCAATTTAAAGGAGATGAATTAAAATCAGATAGCTCAGAAACAGTGTGCTTAAATATTGTTATTCATGTAAAAGATCAGTCTATTGAAAATGAAATTCTACGAATTATATGATCATGAATATGACTTTGTACATTTGTGATGATAAAGAATGTTGCATGTTCACGCTCTCAACGGTGATAGCTTTATGATTAACACATCATAACACTTGTTATTTCAGTATTAATTGATTGTTGTTATGAATCGTGATTTCAATGTTCTATTCATGACTTCGATGTATTCATCCATGTTTTGAATTGAATGCATTTTGTTTTGTACAATAGTTAACATCTCACGTGAAGTATGAAAAATGCTAAGTCTTGTAGTAAACAAAATTGATGCATGTGTGTTGAGAACGGTACGTAATCTGTTTTTAAACATTGGTTTGTATTTAGCACTAATCAGTAAGTTTGTATTATGTATGATCTTATTAGAAGACTAAATATCTCACTGATTTTTCTTTGAGCATACAATCGTCAACGCCTCACGTTTAATTCCCAGGTATTCAGATTAAATTATGTCCCAGTCAAATATAAACTACACCAAGATAACAAAAACAAATCTGGATTGTTCTTTTGACATACAATCAGATCGATTAATCTACATTATCGGTTAGAGATTTGCTTACAATAAACAATATTCAATGGTATTGATAAATCATTCAGTGAATAACTAAAATTCGATATTTTTCCTTCTTCAACATAAACGGCTACTTTTTCTTCCACCTCTCCATTGTTTATTTATAAGTCTCTACTATTCTGTAAATCGGAGAACATTAGACTATATATCTCTTCACCTAATGACGTTCAATTGATGATTAGCAGTAAAGAACATCGTCTGTTGAAAATCCTCTATTGTTCAAAGTTCAACTACTTTGAGAGGTTGACAATTAATTATGTACAATCACATGCTTCACTTATTTACTCATTGTTTTGTTGTATATTGACGTCAAAATGCTAGACCCTACTACATAACAAAGTGAACAATAATGCAAGTGATAGTTTCATGTGACCAGTCACTTCTTTCTTAATTCATAACTCATGACATGACACAGTAATACACAAGAAAGTTTAGTCAACAAGAAACATGCGGTGATTCAGTTATTATTATTTTCATATTTTGTATTATATCAGGTGCATCATCTTTTGTAATATAGATTTAAGAATTTCAAATAACCTGCCACTTAATGAAATGCAAGGATTTGGTTTGTACCTCATCAAGTCCCGTAATTTCGTAATTTCTAGTAAAATGTTATATAATTAACTGTTCCTCCCAAATTTCCTACGTACTATTTTTCAACGGCATCCGAATACCTACGAGTAAAATTATACATTCGTCGTCAAAGAGTGAAATAAACATAGTGGAACTGTACAATTATACTCATGGAACGATTGTGATAGTCTACTTAAGAGTGAAGCAAAGAATTGAATAACAATTATAATATTTAGATACTGAATAGCTGGCGTATATACAAAGACTTTTAATTCACCTTTAGGCATTCTTTATGATCGCTTTAATATATATATATATATATATATATATATATATATATATATATATATATGCTATTTTTATTCATAAATTTCTCCGGATATCCGTTTTCTTTCAGGGTCATGTACAATGCGTTTGTTTAATCTTCGATAGCATATAAACAGCAAATGGCCTTCATTTTCTAGTGCATTGTCTTAACCATTTCATTTTACTGACGATATGTGGATGATATGTTCATCCTTTATAACGACTATACTGACTTGATAGAAACACTTGAGCTATTCAATACAGTTCATCCGTCCATAAACTTCATATCTGTGGAAGAAAATGGAGGTAGTATAGCGTTTCTAGATGTTCTACTTACAAGAAGAAAACAGTACAAAAGACGCCTCAAAATTACAATTCTTCGTCTCACGACAGACATCTTAGTTAATAATGGTGAAATTATCTATTTAATGTGCTATGTTGTCCGCTTCGAATACAGAACAGAATGAACTAATTTTGTGGAGACGAATGTTCGCATGACCGTTTATTTAAATTTTCATCCAGGTAGTTAAAAATAAAGACGTATTTTTAAGAAAATAAAACGCAAGTGGATTTCAAAGTATATCACTGATGTCGTTGGAACATTCATATACTGAACTAGTGTCATACAAACCGTCCAGTTCGTTCTGTTGAATAAAACTGAATTACGTATTTGGATTCTGTTAAGTTTTTTCCTAACACTTGAGTACTGTTAAAAGTGATTGTAAGGATGGTCAACGGGTAAACTCCAGGAAGCCTTAAGAATCTCAGAAAGAGCCGAAGATATTCCATCCAATCGTCTTTTGGAAGAATATTCTAGAATCTCTACATTTAGCTACCCGATTGGACAATGCTAATAACCCCTTGTGTGCGGATTATTACTTTAACACATAGATATTGGTACAAGGAGGCACCAAATACATATGCACCACACAAATGTCATTCGACATATGTGAGGGCTGTGATACTGCCCGGGTGTCCAAACCGAAGCAGGTGGTCTGCTTAGGGGGCCACTCCCCGAGCCTTCGACATGAAGGTCTGATCCATAAGGCAGTGGAGCATCGTGAGGAGATGCAGTCCGATGAAAGCCGGTGACCAACAACTGGTTCATACGCCATTTGTTCCCTCAGGATACTGGGGCCCATGTGCACCATTGATTCGGAATCCGTTAAAGCGCCGGACATTCGCTCTTCGTCCTCTCATTTCCGTAAACAGCATCCTCGCCACGAGAAGGCAGTGAGTGGGACTTCCCTGGCAGAAGCTATATAGGCGTGGCCATGTGAGAGCATTTCGAGAGGGAGGGCGGACTCTCACCACTCTCGGCCGTACCAGGGCATTTGGGGATTGGATAGCTCTAATGATGATTTTGTTTTCTAATAGTTGAAATCATGAGTCAATTGAAGCTAGACCACCGTGGAACACCTTGAAACACTGGACGGCCGTTTCTCCCTGGTATGGTACTCCTAAGCAGTGCGCATCCACGATCCCGCCCCCTCCGCGAGATTCGAAACCCAGGACCTATCGGTCTCGCACGCGAGCGCTTAGCCGTTAGACCACTGAGCTGGCCGGCATCCAACGGTGTTAACGTCTAACTTCAACCAATCCACGAAGTTGTGCCACCGTACACCACTGTCTTCCTTTTTTCTAAAAACTAAAAATACCTAAAATTTCGTACTATAATTTAAAACTGTCTGGAATAACATTCCTTTCACCAGTGTTCTGTCTTCTCATTGCGACTTCGAAAGGTTTTAGCGTTCCACTGCTCAAGTTATAAGCGTCATATGAAGAATATAAGCATCCGGATATAACAGTGATAATTAATGGTTGTGGGATATTCGTAAACTTTTATGCCATTAATTGATGTTTTATTATTTACTAACGAGATCTGTAAACCTACTTCTATATAAATCGCTTATTCGTGTGTCAACCTGACCATATTTGTATAATAATATGAATGGCTTATTCTGTCTTATATGCTTAGCACAGTACGGAATAATGAACACACCACAATTTTTATAAAATAACGTCAGTAGTATAATTTCAAGGTGTTACATGGAAGATAACACAAAATTCAATATGGTCAGTATCTAATTTTGAGTCTCATATTCCGGTATCATGAAAATTGTAGTTCATCGGTGTACATTACAGTGGAGATTGTTGAACAGGCTGATAGATAAAGAATTAAATCACTCAGAAATAAACTACATTTAGGAGGTCTTCTTGAGTGGCTGCATCCGCCGATATCAGTAAATAAATAAAGGAAACATCCACAATCTCAGTTTACAAGTAGGAAGCTTAAGCAGTTGCAGAACAAGCTGTAAGCCAGTATGACAGAGACTGGCCGTATTTGTCTGCATATTTAAATGATACGCTCATTCCACAAAGCTAAATCGTGATATAGCTGTTTACTAATCGAAACTCAAGTGAGATCTAATAGACATTAATAAAATATATACAATTATTCGCCGGATATTTAAGGTTTATGACTTGACAAATAGTAACAACTGAATTCAGTAATCTTCCAATCGAAACAAATAGAGACGTAATAGTAAGAAATGAAAAAGTGTCAATTCACCATCAGCGTAATTGTATATTCGTATATTAATTCACGAATAGTAACCAATCGTAATGAATGAAATTAAGTATACAGTAAATGAAAGGGTGAATAATCAGAGAAATAAAACATTGATAGAATCAGTTCCCTAACTCATATTAATGTTATATGCAGAAAATCTACTATCAATAGAAATTGAGATACTTACATATAACTAGGGAATTCCACTTCCGAGTGGTATACATAAAACGAATAAATAATATTTCCAAAAGAGGTTTTGTGGAGATTTTAGTAGTTTTATAGTTGAATTCATGAGACATTTGAAGCTAGACCACCTTGGAAAACCTCGAAGTACTGGACGGCCGTTCCGTCCTAGTATGGAATGACTCAGAAGTGCTTCCAGGTTTTCCAGGGTGGTCTAGCTTCAATTGACTCATAAATTCAACTATAAAATAATATTTGATGAACAATCGCAGAATGCATCCCAACGAACAAATTATGATTGTTATTTGATTTTGCGGACAGATTACGCCAACCACTTGCAGAGTCTCGCTGTAAGTATGCTGATTTCTACCTCTTTACATTCCTTTGGAATGAATGAATCCTTGAAACGTATTGAATGAATATAGTCTGTTGTTAATGGTCTCCTATTTTAATTCGGGAAAATGTCAAATGTCATTTGTCGTGGTGTAAGTTTTTACTCTGACCTCTCTTGATCTTCGAATGTTTTATTGTTATCGAAGAGATTGTTCCGTCTGACTTACTACATAAAGAGGCTGTATGCCTTAGGGATTACTCGGCATTTACACTCACGATCTGTCAATTCTATAATATTACCTATTATTCTCTGCTGTTCTCTATTATTCGTTCTCAGCATTAAAAAAAAAACGCTTTACTGTATTGCGGAGAGTGTTGAAGGCAATTATCAGAGTGTATAGTGAATCTTTTCAGGTCATTATCATTATGCTTGTGGACAGACATCTTAAATCTTGCAAACACGTGATAGTTGTCATCTTATGAGATAATATCCGTCTACTTCGTTTATATATTTCTTCTTGTATATCGTCTGGTAGAGCGAGACGTGATTATAATCCATGCACGCAAACAATGATATGAAAGTTCTACCATATCTCATCTGATCTAATCAACAACATATGTTGTTAGACACGCTTCTAATCAAACTTCTGCACAGATACGAATCTTCATAAAAAACATTTCATGTTATTCCACGTAGTTTATCTTCTTAAGTTATGCATATATGTATGTAGTTATCAGTTTCTTTCACTTTTTAGCAAAGGAAACCATTTGGAACACCTTGTACAGAGAATTCTATATTATACCAAATATATAATATTGAGTAAAGCCTTTAATAGTAATAATAGTGATAGTTTATTCGAACACTACCATTTTACGCACTGACTGTGCAAATTATGTGCCTACTGAAATTAACGTTGAGTGTAAAAATAAACGAGTAAAACTAATTCTAATCTTTCACCATACAAGAATCGTGATGAAATTTGATTTAAAGGGAGGGAACATGAAAGTACCGTGAAATATTGTTAGGTTTAATAACTTGGAGGTTCACCGAATTTGCAATAATAAAGTAAAGACAGGATAAATCTTTATTGATTTTCAGAAGTACTGAATGTATCAGACTTTGTACTTGAAATAAAATGTATACGTCGTTAGTTAATACAAGTGAGTATAATATTTGGAGATAATTACAAATCCATAAGAGGCGATGCTCAGTGAAACGTGTTTATCACTGTGCCTACATGACAAATAAAGAAGATGACTCATTTTATAGCTCCCATTTCATATTCATGGTAATCAAAATTAGCAATCAATGAACTAGTACATCCATATAGTATTATTTTGAATCAGTTGTATTGCCAACCGTCCGAAATAATGTTTTTAATTGATTGTCGTAGTTCGAATGAGCACGGAAAATCTTGTTCACATCATACACCAAATAAATTTCATTTACTTTGTTGTATGCACATCATTCTATGTATTCATTGCCTTTCCACGCTTGAAATATCCTTTCGACGTTCAACAGTAGTCAATAGTCATGTTAATGTTATCATGGTAACAGTGACAACAATTAATCATTTGATCGTTTCTTTTTGTATCAAGTGCATGCTTAAACAACATCCGACTTATTCTAGAACACGATTATCGCATATCGGAACTGCTTATTTTCAAATATGAAGTTTCACTAATTCACTAATCTGGACATTAGAATATATGTAGATCTAACGCTTAATAGAGATAAGTTGTATGCATTGAAGGCATGAACCATGAACTGAATAAATTCTCAACTGTACTGATGATGTCAGCACGAGTAGTATAACCCATAACGTTACTGCAATGGCTAATCTCGAATAATTATTGAACTATCAGAATACCAAACCCATTTTGCGTTGAGCTCCACACAACTGAAATTATGTGGAACTCATCAAACTAACATTCTTGCGACAATTTTTATCATATGTTTGTAATTGGTTAAGTTTTGAGTTTATTCCAGTCTTAAAGTTTCACGTAAACCACACAATACAATACGATGACTAGTTCTTGTAAACACTAGTCACAGTTCCAATTTTCAGAATTTGGTTTTCTGATTAAATAAACTATCTAGGCACAGTAGATACTACATGGATTAATCACGTTACTGGATGGAATTTATTTATACTTAGTTTCAGTAACATATACTTACTTCAATGTTAGTTACGTGAATTCTGACATTGTAAAATTTCCGTCAATTTTCGCGTTGAATCGGGGTGAAACCGATTCACACAGTCGAGTTATTATTTCTTTATATTTTAATTTATTTATTAGAACTTGCAAAATATTCCTAATCTACTCAAATTATATTTGCAACCTCATTTAACCATCGTTCACCAATAAATAATAATTCAATTAATGTTTTTCCTTTTTATTATTTCGACTTGGAGTTAATTCAAAACATTTAAATTAAGAAAACAAAAAGAAATTTCAGAGTACTTTAAAACAAATAAACAATTGGTTACTATGCTTGTACTCTCTAGTCTACTTAAAATAAAATGTAAACACTCGATCCGAAAGTTACTCGAAGACGACGGTGTCCATAGTTTCTACAATAATAAAATTAATAGTTGCATGTTATAGTTATGTGAGAGAGAATCACGGAAAATAGGAAATTCATTATGTGAAACTCACAATGAATTTGAATGTAGTGCATAATATGTGAGTATATGTAATGAGACTAACTCATAATGAGCACTTGCAAAATTGGATGTCTTTCATTTTGTATAAATCATTTGATGCATATACAAAATATGCAGATTACCGAATTTAAAATTATTCAACAGTCTATTTCATGATGCATATTTTGGGAAATTCATGTAACTGTTCTAAATTTTGGAGCATTTTACAACTTGATCACTGAACAAGCAGAGATAATTAAGTGAACTTACATCATACGTATGTTACATTTTTGACCAGTTTGAGCTGTGAGAAGTGATGAGCAAATTATGCAGAATAAATAGAACATACAGCTATGAGACGTTTACAAAAATTATGAATAATTGTTGATCAGTATGTCAATATGGCTGGTAAATTCTCCCGAAGAGACTGAAATCATTGTTCTCATATTGTACCGATAAACCCTTCGCTAAGGTATCGTTTGAAATATTTGAGATTTTATAGTGGTCCCATTGAATGTTGACATTTTTCTATTCATCTTACCTTCCTTACTTTACCTTAAAACTACATTACGCTCAATAACTGTGTGCTTTATTTCCACAGTATGATTGAAAAGTATCTTTAATGATGCCCTACACGCAACACTAAATATCTGTTATCATCATGAAGAAACTTCCTCCATATTATTGTATTGTGCAGTTTAAAATGATTTAATCAGCTAATTGAATGTAAAAAGATCTCTATAAATTCTCAGCAGAAAATATGATCAGGGTAAATTTCGCGATTTCCAAGTTTTACATTGGGTATTGATAAATTAGGTAATTCCAATATTTCAGATAATGCAAATTGTGAAGAAGGCGTGATCGCAAGTGAATAAAGAATCATTCAAAGAAGGCGTTACCATATGCTACTCTTTGATGTTAAATTTCAGTTATTGAATATGAATATCTGTTTCTCTCATCAATGTAAACGTCATTTTCTCTCAACAACGTGTATCTATTAGCTGGCATCCACGAATATCCGTTTCATGTGAGTGATGTATAATACATTTAGTCCTTATTTCAATCTTGTCTCTAGTGCAGTTAACATTTATCTACTAGTAAACTAAGAACATATGTGCACTGAGAATGTCATTTAAGCTCCTTGATCAGATTTCTTGTTAAGTGGATGTGAAGAATTTTGTTATGTATCCAGGATTTTCAGCACACATGAATCGAATGTGACGACTTCCTCGGTAGAAATTATGTTTTTCTATGGTTTCGGTAAGATTTCCTTATAAAGTATTGAAAATGAAATATGGATTTCTAAAAACTGCCTCAACGGATCACTTTTCCTTTGGAATGAGTATACATAATAGTTATTTTCATACTTATAAAGTTGATTGCGGATTGAAATAAGTTGAGAGATAATAATAAACGACTGGTTTTTTGATGACATGGTGTTACTAAGACACTATCTAGTAAATATTATCACACCTAGGGAACCTCTAGAGTACATCTGATATTTGCTCAAACCATGGCAGATGAGATTGATATTATTGATTTTAGTTTAATTGCAGCTTACTATAAAATCTTTTCTTCTGGCATCCTCATTCGCTTGGCTACGATCATGAGTAAGTTGCTAAATATAAAGTAAACAAATATTGATGAGATTAGTGAACGACTGAAACACAAAGGTAAGAAGCTATATCCATTCATATTATTTTCTCATATTAAACCACATGTATACAGAATGGAAGGAATGATTAAAAATGCTTGTTCATGGGCTCATTTCTTCGGATATTCCAAACACGTGTCAAACATTATTGATTTTACTAATGTTTGGATTCTTCAAATGTTTCGATGAAACGTTGAAATCTTCGATTATGATTACTTTCTACTACACAATAGATTAAAATAAAATCTGTTTATGAAATACCTTTCTAGTGCAATACCACAATGGTGTGGTGTCACGATACTACTTCATACTAATGGAAGTATAATCTCTACCCTCTTTTCGGAACTTACTTATCAATTTTATTGCATCAGGATAGACATTTCCTCGTTAATAAATCGTAAGTTAAATCGTAGTATGGAGAATATCCTCAAATATTTCATATGTTTATGATCCACATGAATAAGTATCAGAGAGGAGAGTTAAACTTTCATCACCTAACGTATCAAGTGTATTATTTTCTTCATTTCCAACAGCGTCAAAGACTATTAGATGGCCATTTCTTAGAATATATAACAAAGTATCCTCTAAAAGAAAACTTTTGAAGAGGAATTAAGAGGAAGCAAAGAAGGAAGTAAAATTGATTTTTAGTGGTCTTCGCCTCGAGATGCTTTTCTTCTTTATAATGAAAATTGTATAAGTTAATCGTGACAAAACTATTAATTTAAAAGCGTTATTTATTTGATTCACAGTGTGTGCTGAACAAATGATGAACTAGAGTGACGTGAGAACAATAATAAGTGGTGAGACTGAAGATAATTTTCTTTGAAAACACGAGTTCAATTTATCGTGACAACAGGGTTTGCTCATCTGTTTCTTAAACATAGAATTTGTTAAGTGTAGTAAATGTAGAAGAACGTGATTCGAATTACCCTTTTCCAATAATTGAGGCCTCTTGCTTATCCGTAAAACACGTTTTTAGATGAAAAAGTAATCAAACTATTTTGAACAGTGTTTATCACTTACCAATTCAGACTATTATAAACAAAACAAACACTTTGTTATCATGCGTATTATAAATTCAACAATGTTTGAATGTTCTGTACAAATATTTCTTGATGCAAAAGGTATTCCCATACGACAGAAGCTTAAGGACAAATTTATATGTATGTATATACTGAGAACCTGAAACCATCTAAGGATGGACAATACAAATATTCTTCTCCTTCCATCTCTGACCGCATTCATTGATTTTGATATTTTATCGTTGTTGGAAAGTAAAATAATTTCCGGGTCATTAGAATTCTCTTGTGTCAAAACATTAAGGCAAATTGATAGGGTTCTGAGACTTAATTTCGAAGGAACTTATCACCCTTCACTACCTTTATTATATTTTTTATGATTGGATCAACATCACAAATATGATGTTGGGGTACCGCAGCAATTCAAGACTAACGGTAAAACAAGCTTCGAATCATGCTATTGATAAAGAGATTGTTTTAATAGTTCATCGTATATAATGTGGAATTTCTCAAGATCATTTAATTCAGATGGAGGAATGTTGTGTGATATATAAAATGTAATTTTGTTGATTTTCGAGAATTGAACTGCTTTTTATAATGCACAAAAATAAATCATTGAAAACTTAAAATCAAATGGATAATGTAGTATGTTTGCTATAGACAAACGTTTATTATTTACTTACAGAGCCGAACTATTTTAAATAAAAGAAGTAACATGGATGAAAATAAGTAACTTCATGTCAAACAGTTTGTCTGGGGCTATCACTTTTGATTAAACATGCAAATTTATGTATTCATACAAACCATACTGGACGGCCGATTGTCGTCAGGAGTGCTACTAAATTTTCATGGTGGGGTAGCTGTAATTGACCCAGAAATTCAACTACTAAAAATCACTACATCTCACTAGAACTCCAGGATATACCTCGTGAAGCCAGTCACTAGTGAGCATATGTTGATTAATATCAGATGGGTTTTTTGTGGAGATCGTAGTAATTTCAATGGTTCAGATCATGAGTCAGGTGAAGCTGATATTAATCAACATATGCTCACTAGTGACTGGCTTCATGAGGCATATCCTGGAGTTCTAGTGATAATCTGTGACCAGTGGAGTTCAACCAGGTCTGTTGTGAGATAGTAACTCACTGAAGACAATGGTGAATGTGTCGCTCAATTTCGTGGATTAGTTAAAGTTATACATTAACACCGTTGGATGTCGGCTCAGTGGTCTAAAGGTTAAGCGCTCGCGCGCGAAACCAGTAGGTCCTGGGTTCGAATCTCGCAGGTGGCGAGGTTGTGGATGCGCACTGCTGAGGAGTCCCACAATAGGACGAAACGGCCGTTCAGTGCTTTCAGGTTTTCCATGGTGGTCTAGCTTCAACTGACTCATGATCTTAACCATTGAAATTACTGAAAATCAATCTGATCAGGTATATCTTCTGGATTACATATACGTTCATGAGCATATTACAAACTAGAATATTAATACATGATGCTTGAGAGTTTTATTACGTTACTTACGTTGAATAAGCACAGCGATAAAGTGACTTTTTCATTCTTATTTGTTATAGTCCACTTATCATTTTCAACTTCTTATATCAACTAAATTAGTTTCTAGTTTACAAGATACATCTAACACACAACCTCATTGACAAATTAACGCAGTAGTGGAATTAAATATTAAAACCAGATTATTACTTACGTTTGAGCTCTGTTATGATCCAAATAAGCAATAAGTACCATATAGAGTAATAAAATGAAAATTGATTCACACTAATAATAGTAACGAAAGTAATAATATTAGTCATAATAATGGTTTTATTAAGCATAAGATATATGGTATTCACAGTTATCAGTAAAAATTCAATAGTGGAAACGAAATCCAGGCGACACCATCAGTGAATATAACTTTCCAAATAAGCACATATTCCAGATGTTCCAGTTAATTACATCAACGTGGTAGTTTATTGGTAATCTATTGGATAAATCATGGATTATCTGCCATATATGAAAGCGTACACCATAACATTGTATATATGTAGCTAATATGATTTACACATTGTTAAATTTCAACATCTATTTACATAATATCTTGAGATACGACAACCTTAATTGAAGTATACTTTGTTCGTTAAAAAAAGTCCATTGAGTTAAAGAAACAACACCACCTAGTTTTACACTTTAATTTATAGAATAACATGCATCTTGATATGCCCCAGAATTACGTTGACCAGTAAGTATTTCTTTCATGCATCCCACTGGAAGGAGATCATGAATATTGTTCATGATGTAGGACTACATTGCACATACACTCACACACAGATCAGTCATTCTACATTATAGAAGATGGAACCGTGTCCTATGTGATTGCTATATGTATGTTACTTAGCTGAATTATTTACATCTAACTTGAATTAGAAATGAACACAACCTGAGTTGTAGTTACTAACCCCTAATGTTCCATCTATTGAGTCTCCTTTTTGTCTATTTTAACTAGTAGCAGGAATGAGGGAAGACCATGACTATGATATTTTTCACACTGATTTACGTAGCAGATTTGTAGTCATTGGAAAGTAAAGCCAGTTGATTATTTTCACCCTATTTAAGTCTATTTAACACTTTTCAGTCAATTAACACTTCATTTTTTCAGTTAGTGGACAGTGACTCGTCATTCAAATCTATCTTCATCATAGTTGATTTCGATATATAGTTTATGTGTTCCATTTCAGAATGATCTGAACATTTCAATACACACCAATATCATCTGTGTGACTTAAATTTTGCAGCTATTGGATTTAGAATTTGTGTAAATGACATGACGACCTTGGTAATAATGATCACTTTATCATGACAAGTGTTTAATTCAGTCAGACATTTAGTAATGTACAATGTGCTTAGCTGGTTATGTTTATTAACATTTATAATAAACGTGAAAAGACCCATTACGCATATTCGAATTATAGTCGCATTAACGATAGATCTGGAATAATATACAACTGTATTTCGTAAAAATGAGACATATTTTCTAGTATAAAGAAGCTTGATCTATAGTTTCAAAACTTACCCCACTTTCCACTATGGTTTGAAATGAAATAAGTTAATTTCAACATCTTAAATAAAATTCGTTTTTGCTACTGGTATAAAAATCTGCTAAAACGAGCGATGCATTTCTCTGAATACGGTAACGCCATATTATTCTCTTCAAGTGTGGTGTGATTTGGACAAGAAATCAAGTTAACCATTTTTGTGATGAAAAGAATTAGAGAGTCAGGAAGTCGTGACTAAACGTGGACATTTAACACACACCAAATGACTTGTATAACTTGCTCCACACATGATAAGCAAACAGAGGAACATAAAGAAGTGAATAAATAAGAACTTTCGTCTAAATTTGAACGAATAGTTTCACAATATTTGGGCGCCGAGTTAATTTGAGACATTAAAAAGAGGAATATTATATTTTCCTTGAAAAAGCTTGGACCAGATTGCCAGGCGAAACGTTGGATTTACTTAAAATTCATTCGCTGAGATTTTACAAATATATTCTTCTTTTAATGTCATAAAGAAGTGAAGTTACCAATATTTAATCTGTCAAGTGAAATAAACTAAACACACGTGTAACTTCCGAAATATTGAGGTGTGATTTACGTAATGTGGAGGTAATTACAGTAAATCGAACACACATATATTAACAACCCCTTGAGTAATCAAATGATCAAAATCACTGAGATTGTGAATTCGAAATTCATTTCGGAATGAACGGAATAGTACGTTTTGAATAGGCAATCATTTATTACAAAATTTGAAGTTATGTTACTTACAGCTGTTAACAGAAGGACTGCAGTGAACCTCATCACTGAGAGTGTAGGTCTTTGAATATATAAAGATTTTACATCAAACACTACCTGGTGAAACTAATTCTAAAATGATATCTCTGCATTAGTAGAAATGCTCGAAATCTCTTCATTGTTGCTATAGAGATATGATCTGAAACGGTTAATTAATAATTGTGGAATCATCAATTGGTTTTATTTTTTATAAATCATGTCTGCTGATGATGATCGACAGAATTAAGATCGAAGGTGTAATAGTTCTTGCATATAATTAAATTGAAATCAAACAAATGAATGCACTAGCAAACACCGGATTTACAACAAAACTGCTTACCATCAAATGTTATTTCACTTGAGATCACAAGTAAGATCAGAAGAAATACAGTACTTTCATTTTTGGTAGATAAGTTATAATTGTCCAAAATGAAAATACTGTGATTCTTATATACTGGTTCACCTTGACATTATTATACCAATGATTGAAATTCTGATCTCTGATGATAAAAATCCGTGGGCGTGATTGACAACATTAATGAATAAATGGCTGATCAACATGTATTTCACAGTGTGTGTTCATGTAGATAGAATAACACATTTTGTTGCTTATATGAATTAGTTAATTGGATATTTCATGAATGCTGAGAATGTTGCTTAAACGATCATTCATATGTATAGTAGATGCTTGAATCATAAGAATAGCTGTAGTGACATAGTTGTTAAATTTTTAATATTCATGCTCACCTTGCCATTAATGACAATATTTCATAACTTCCTCACATATTACCCTAACACTGTCCCCAAAAATATTGATATTTTAATTGTGACATAATCAGTTGTTATTATTTTCAAGAGGAAATTAAAAGTTGATAATTCGTTCGAAAATTACTTTTGCCATAACCGTAGTTCCCGGAACAAATCATTTACTTGACAGTATAGATTTATGAGCTTGAAAATTTCTTAATATTCTCACGTTGATTATGAATTTAAAGAATATAGACAAGTAAGTCGATTGGAATTGCTTTTTTAGGGACTTCTATTTATCATGTACTAGTGAGCTGACATCAGTATAAACGATAGATCTACATAACAGATAATTGTGTCGCGTGTGATGCGGTTAAATTAAGCGATAAGAAATTCATCTGATTACGCATACACATTTGTAATATAATCTATGATGTAGCTCGTTGTTGACTCCGATTATTTGACATCGATAATTGCATCATGCAAGTGAAATATGTATCTTAATTGATTTAACGATTTTTTCTGTTGACTATTCCCCCTAATAGTGATGGGAACATAAAAATTCGAATTCTATTTAGCACACGTATATTTCACGCATGAGAATACTGAACAGGAGACAAGCAATGGGAGATGCAGGAAGTCTATAATATACATTTTTCAATATAAAACTTAAATTCATTGTTACATGTAAAATTTTGAATTGACTTCTAAGCAAGTATAACTTCTATCACCAACTCCATTTCACTACCCTGCTATACTCCTGTCAGTGAATGTATATTGGGATAAATTTTTTTCGATCAAGTAGAACTGGAATTGAAGTCCTCAGTTATCTTGACAAGATTAATTAGATGTATCTCATTAAAAGAAAATTTTGGAAAAAAAATAATAGCTGGTTTTAATATTGGATAATAGTGATTACTGAAGTAGAAAGGTAATCAAATGTTTCATACACAATTAATAAACAAATTATCACCTAAGTATTTCCATTAGTGTTATCATAACACATGGTATGTTAATTAAAGAACACATATCAACATATCAATAAATCATCATGATAAAATGATTATTGGGGCATATATAAATCACGGGAACAGTAAAGGGTCGGTAAATTAAGCCACTTTTACGCTATCTCAACGAAGTAGAAACTTCTCCGAAAGAGGCAATTAATATTTATGATTGGGTTGTTTTGTAAGTAGTAATTCTTAATACAAAATAGTTGTTCACTTTCGCTTTATAAACGGTTTCGTTAAAAAAACGTTATATTGTAATAGGCTTATTTTGCTAATCCATTAAAAGCGTTAATTGTTTTTACCTGTCCATTCTTTGTAGTTGAGCCGTTTATAATTAGGATAATCAATACTTGTGTGTGTAAGCAGACATGTAAATCGGTTATTGGGGTTGGGAAGTGCGCATTAAGTTTTCTTTCACGTTATGTCGATAGCAAATATTTTCGAAGTGTTCAGTCTAGCCAAATTAACACATGAATTAGTAAATGTCATATAACCCCAATTTATGTGTACAGAAGAATACGTAACCCCCCTATCCCTTCCATGGTCAGTTATAACTTAACTAACAATTTTTTTTTAAATTTTATTATTATCATTATTTATTTTATTCTATTTTTGTTATCATTAACCTTATTTCCACATCCACTATTTGCTTGTAATTTTCCGCCTCTTTGTATTCTTCACTATCTAATTATTTACACACTTCTTATTACGTAATGATTTTAATGTTTTGTGATTACTATTCCTAGTCTATTTATCCATCCTTGACCTTCTATTTCCAACGTTTAACTATTGATAAGAGTTTTGTTATTGTATTTTATTATTCTTACTATTATCAGTTCACCTGTCTTCCTACTATAAACTTGTACTTTTACCTATTATGTGTAGAGACTTATTCTATTTCATTGTGATTATTGACCCATATTGCCTTGATTGGTTTACATTTTCGTATAAATATTCATGTATATTAGAGTAAATCCTGATGACGATCTAATTGAAAACAATTGTTCGCTTATATGTGTTGTTCTAAATGTCATGTGTCATTAAATGTAAATGAGCAAGCCTATGTCATCTGACGCAATAAATTTCTATCTTAATTATACAGATGAATATGAATAATGTCAAATGTATCAATGAATATTCAGGTATACTGACGTTTAATTTCAATGTAATAAATAAATTGGTGATTAAAATGTTTTTGTTACAGCAATTAAAGGTAATAGAGGTGTAAAAATTAAATAAGGTGATATAATGAGTATCTATGATCTTTAATCATGTTAATCATCTTATATTCACTAATAAATAAAACCCTATAATCATTAACCAAACGACAAAATGACAATTTACACTATATAGAAATATTCCTATTAAATTTGGCATGTACTATTGTTAGATAGTTCAAATATAAATGTGTTACTAATCCATGAACAGTAATCACATTATTTTGAATCTAAAATTATTAGATTAGTGTTCACTAGATGAGATAATCTTTTATAAGTAATCGTTTACTTTATATTTGATAAACCTTATAAAAAAGTCTACGAATACATGAGAGATAATCTCATTATGATAATTATGATAATAATCGCTTCATCACTTGACCATTGCTATAGAAATAAGAGAATGAAACAAAATAATGTAAATCAAATTGTGGGTGGCTCTGAAAAGGGCCTTTACTCGGTCTCTTAACAGTTCAGATTTTCCTGAACAAAGGCGTTGCTATGAGTTCGTTATAGCGCCGCACGTGAGACAGTGGACTCCACGGACGTATGATTATGGGTCGTAAGCACAAAACAAATTAAACATTGATTCGCATGGACAAAAACTCCAAGAATTTCCATCAACAGTTTCATTTGACGGCTGTGTAAGATTGTAAATATCACACGGTCTGTTGTTATAGACATGTTCTTCATTGTCGTTGTATCGATCCGTGAACTCTTCTGAGTTAATAGAAACAATTTCCTCTACGTCATTACTGAAAGTTGCATCCAAATCGACATCACCTTGATAGTTGATAACTGAATTCTATTGGATTAACGGCATTGTAACATCAGTGGAAGTGGAGGCCTCGGTGTACAACTCCGTAAATGCAATACAGACAGGTATTGCCATGAAATTCATATCCAGCGCCACTACCTGGTATAAATATAAGTTCTCGTTATTGGTTTTGTACATCCCGCCAAAACCAACAGCTTCAAAAAAACGAGCTGCCAAATTCTTTGATCGGCAGCTGTGAAGAAAAAATACAACAGACAATTTTCTTCATCTAATTCGTAATCGCAAAGCCCATCAAGCGACATCATATGAGCTTCTAATTTGGCGTAATCACCTATCGTTTGCAATATGACTGGGCACATTGCTTACCAGGAAGGTTGGCCTGTGAGAACACTTTGTAGCGTATATTAAAAATATCTTGAGCATTCAGACGCTTTCCATAAGTTTGGTAAGCAAAGTGCTTAATATCGAATGCTGCTATCCCAGATATCAGGAGTGATCGCATAGTTTCAAACACAGCCTCCGTTAACCTGCGCACCCAAGAACTACTGTCGTACCTCAGGGAATTGCACTTGTGATTGTGATGCAAATCCCCACGAACAACAGTCCAGTAACCTTAATAAACTTACAAAAGATGAAGACTGGACATTGAGTGTTCATGGAAGTCCTTCGTGAAAAAATATAATAACACTATTCAAATGACTTCCTTCGTCTAATCGGCTTTGAGGAACCGCTAGGTGTTCTACGGCCTTTTCTTCAACATAAAAATTAAATATACGGCTTCCGATTTCTGTGGAAATGAGAATCTCTCACTACATAATGGCAGTACATAGATCTTTCATAAGTTCTGATGGCGCACTTTAACGCTTCAAGTGATTGGAACGCTACGAGATATAATGTATTCAAGACTATGTTCTCCGTTTCTGTGACAACGTGAGAAACGACAAAGCTTGTGTATTGCACGTTACTCTCCTCCATAATTTGAATAAAATGTACTCTATCGACAAAAACTGACATTATATAACAATTTTAAGACATAACTAACCAATTATAACAAATTTAAAACTAGCTATTTAATTGGACAAAACGTGATGAAAGATATTGGAAAATGGGATGAAAAAGTGGTGAAAAAATACTAATTAAAAAAATTTAGAAAATGGCCGGCTGTTTAATGATATTCCAAGAATTCTGTTTCATTTTCACGAAATACGGTTGTATATTACTCCGGATCTATCGTTAATGCGACTAGAATTCGAATATGAGTGATGGGTCTTTTCACGTTTATTATAAATGTTAATAAACATAACCAGTTAAACACATTGTACATTACTAAATGTCTGATTGAATTAAAGACTTGTCATTATAAGTGATCATTGTTACGAGTGTCGTCATGTCATATACACAAATTCTAAATCCAATAGCTGCAAAATCTAGGTCGCGCAGATGATATTGGTGTGTATTGAAATGTTCAAATCATTATGAAATGGAACACATAAACGATAAATCAAAATCAACTATGGTGAGGATAGATTTGAATGCCGAGCCACTGTCGATTAACTGAAAAAATGAAGTGTTAATTGACTGAAAAGTGTTGAATAGAGTTAAATAGGGTGAAAATAATCAACTGATTTTACTTGTCAGTAACTACAAATCTGCTAGATAAATCAGTGTGAAAAATATCATAGTCATGCTCTTCCCTCATTCCTGCTACTAGTTAAAATAGACAAAAAGGAGATTCAATAGATGGAATATTAGGGGTTAGTAACTACAACTCAGGTTGTGTTCAATTCTAATTTAAGTTAGATGTAAATAACAGCTAAATAGCATACACATAGCATTCATATAGGACACGGTTCCACCTTCTATAATGTAAAACGACTGATCTGTGTGTGTGTGTGTGTGCAATGTAGTCCTACATCATGAGCAATATTCATGATCTCCTTCCAGTGGGATGCGTAAAAGAGGTCCTTACTGATCAACGTAATTCTGGGGGATATCAAGATGCATACAGTTCTATAAAATAATGCATAAAACTAGGTGACGTTTCTTTAACTCAATGAATTTATTTTAGCAAACAAAGTATACTTCAATTTATGCTGTCGTATCTCAAGATATCATGTAAATAGATGTTGAAATTTCACAATGTGTAAATCATGTTAGCTAAATATATACAATGTTGTGGAGTACACTTTCCTATGTGACAGATAATTCATGATTTGTCCAATAGATTTCCAATAAACTACCACGTAGATACAATTAACTGGAACATCTGAAATATGTGGTCATTTAGAAAGTTATATTCACTGACGGTGTCACCTGGATTCCGTTTTCACTATTGATGTTTGACTGAATAACTGTGAGTACTATACATGTAATACTAAATAAAACCATTATTATGACTAATATTATTCCTTACGTTACTATTATTAGGGTGAATCAATTTTCATTTTATTACTCTATATCATACTTATTGCCTATTTGGTTCAAAACAGGGTCACCACGTAAGTATTAATCTGGTTTTAATATTTAATTCCACTACTGCGTTAATTTGTCAAAGAGGTTGTGTGTTAGATGTATCTTGTAAACTAGAAACTAATTTAGTGGATATAAGAATTTGAAAATGAGAAGTTGATTTTACAAATAAAATTAAAATGTCACTTTATCGCTGTGCTTATTCAACGTGAGTAAAGTAATAAAACTCTCAATCGTCATGTATTAACACTCTAGTTTGCAATATGCTCATGAATATACATACAAACTCTAGGAGATAAACCTGATCAAATTGATTTTTAGTAGTTGAATTTCTGAGTCAATTACAGCAAAACCACCATGAAAAACCTAGTAACACTCCTGACGACAATCGGCCGTCCAGTATGTTTTGTATGAATACATAGATTTGAATGTTTAATCAAAAGTGATAGCTCCAGACAAACTGTTTGACATGAGTTCACTTATTTTCATCCATGTTACTTCTTTTATTTAAAATAGTTCGGCTCTGTAAGTAAATAATAAACGTTTGTCCATAGCAAGCATACTACATTATCCATATGCTTTTAACTTTTCAAAGATTTATCTTTGCGCATTATAAAAAGCAGTTCAATTCTCGAAAATCAACAAAATTACATTTCATGCAATTGATTCGCTTTAGGAATATAAATAGAGCAAGAACAAACATTGATAATATGAATTCATAACACTTAGAGGTTTGTCGTCGGCTGCATACAATTCGAAAATGTGATGGTCATATAATTCGTAGAATTTCATCTTCAATAGACTGATCTTTTACATGAATAACAATATTCAAGCACACTGTTTCTGAGCTGTCTGATTTGAATTCATCTCCTTTAAATTAATGTTATGCTTCAACTTCCTTGGTAAAATAAACTCTCATTACACCATTTAGTTTACTTCAAATCTTCCAATTTAATGATCAGTTGTCACGACACATTTTTACTGTCTTCTGTTTCAATAGTCTCAGTTTTTAAATAACCAGGCATTACCCAGTTTATTCTTACCCATCATTAGTGTTTGCAAACACTCATTTCTAACCCTTCGCTTTTCAGTTTTTTACCATTAACATTATAGTCTGTTCTTTTACACATGATGTATATAAATTCATATCTTATATTCGGTCTCGGAAAGTTATTGGAGTCTTTGTTGTACTATTCTGGTGTATGGCCACGAATTCCAGCTGAATTCATTAATCTAAGCATTTTCAACTCACTGTGTAATTTTGATTTTTAAACATAACAGGTTCTATGTAGCTGACAAGAATCTAAAATAATAATTGGAATCACGTCAATCTGCTGAAGTGTTTGATCTTGTTCTCTTCCAGATGTCAAAGAGAACTATGTGTATGGAAGTTGTTTTTGTTACACTGAATAAGTTTTTTTGATCGGGTAAGATTATTATTTACAAACTGACTTTGTATAAACATGACTAATTTGCCTAATACATCCAGTTGATGAACGTGCTCAGTCGGACGTCATCATAAAATATTAGATCTGGAACACTTATTTTTATTGCTTGCTTTCGAATAAATATAAAAAAGATATTCAGAGTACATCATTTTGATAAAGAGTTTACATTTGTTATATATTTTAGAAAAATTACATTTACAGGGATTCACTTTAATTAGTTAACGAAGCGAAAGTAGACTAGATGTTGATTATAACTTGACATTAATGTATTACTTCGAATTGGTTAGTTATCGTTCCGAAAACAGACGAGTGTCAATCTATAAAGTTAAGATCCTCTTATTATTCATTTATGAATAAACATGTACTAGAATTTAGTTGACATGGAAAACATAAAACAATCAAGAAATTCGGATTAAAATGCTGCCTTATTCAATCTCATTCAGACACAGATATTTTGTTATGAAAATATTGCTGGTAATTGCTGAACCTTTGGGTTTAGCATAATGTCGACTAAATTATAGAGTATTTATAAAATTATGAAATATATTTTACTTTTGTTTCTACAGAACCTTTTCATCTTTCTTCGGTCTGGGGTATTTCCATGACTACAACTAAAATATCAATAGGAAGGTTGAACATTTCTGCTTTAATTCCATTTGGAGTTTTCAAAATCGTAGTAAATTTATTGCACTCATTCCATGAGTGTACTTGTACAGTACTAGTGTGTTTATCTCACTCACTTGACCACAAATGTATAATTTTACTCGTAAGTATTCGAGTGTCTTTGAAAAGTAGTACGCAGAAAATTTGTAGGTGTCTTTACGAAGGTTCGACTTGATAATTTTAAATAAGTTGAGCATTGGGTAGATCATTAACGTCAAAGACTAATGATACATTCGTAATATAAGTAGAAAATAAAAATTTTCTGACGTTTCGTGATTCAGTGTTAGGCACTTTTTCAGGGACGAACAATTAAACAAGTTAAATTAGCATGAGTTTACATAATACAAATGTATGAAGTAAAAGAGACAAAGTACAACTTAAAAGTGGGTCTGACCAAGTCATTGTCATGTTACCCTGGTCAAGGTGACTGTTAATGAGACGTATTTGTGTGTATGTTATTGGGTTTGCAGAATTTGGTATTTACAATATCAAAAGTTAAGGCTGAAGTTATATGATAGTGGTGTGATGTGTGAGTAGAATTCTATATGATAGCTTGGAAAAATGGTCCAAGTTGGATGAAAGGTATGGCACTCATCTAAAGAAGACATTAGGTTTTAGCAATATATTGGAAGCTTTAGCTACCCATGTTTCTTTATAGTTTTTCTAGTTCTATAGGATTATTAGGTGACATTTTTGTGTCACTTAAATGTCTTCTGGTTCGAGTTGATATTTCACGTGATGACCCTTCCATACATAAAACATCTCATTTGACTCAACCTAATCTATAGACACAATTCGTTGAATGAACTTACGAACATATTGTGGACCCGCAAGAGAACTTAATCAGGACACGAAAATATGCTAAGCACATAATACTCAGCAAAACCAAATATCAATACGTAAAACTGAAATGCAGTTCTCTGAAATTATAAGACATGCAATCTGCACCGGAGGTTACATTAGACGTTATAGGTTTCTGCGAATAATATTAGCTGAGTCAGAGCAGCTCATAGCTGCACGTTTCTTGTTGATGAAACTTTCTGGTATAATGTGTCATGTTATTAGTTACGGATTAAAGAAAGAAGTGACTGATCACGTGAAACTATCACTTGCATTATTTTTCACTTTGTTAAGTAGTAGCGCTTAGCTTTTTGATGTCACTGGTGTTTTAAAATGAAAATTGTACATCACATTTAAAAACAGATTACGTACCGTTCTCAACACACATGCATCAATTTTGTTTACTACAAGACTTAGCATTTTTCATACTTCACGTGAGATGTTAACTATTGTACAAAACAAAATGCATTCAATTCAAAACATGGATGAATACATCGAAGTCATGAATAGAACATTGAAATCACGATTCATAACAACAATCAATTAATACTGAAATAACAAGTGTTATGATGTGTTAATCATAAAGCTATCACCGTTGAGAGCGTGAACATGCAACATTCTAAATCATCCCAAATCTAGCTGCTTTGGCAGGTACATGTAAATTTATCGGCCGAACTGAAAGGAGAGCATATCTTAGATTTTTTTAACATGTTCCAAAAAGTCTTAGAAAAAAGAAAGAAAGACTCTGAACATTGCAATCACCAAACACCTCCATGATACAGGACATCAGGTAGATACCTTACAATCTTTTAGGATTATTAGTAAGCAGCCAAACTCCAGTCTTCTGAAGTTTGCTGAAGCCATTGCCATCAGGCGTCAAAAACCTGACCTATGTATTCAGAAGGAGACGATGGTTAGTCTTTTCTTGCCCTGGTGACAAATATTCCTTCACTGCATCTTAATTTTTTTTTCTTTTTTTCTTTTTATTACATCATTGATTTTATTTTTTCAACTATCTTTCAAATTAATAGTCTTTCAACTGAACTCTACTCACTATATTCCTATCAATGTTTATTCATTACCAGTTGGCTAAATATTAGTCGATAGCATGTTATTCCATAGATGTAAGTTATATGAAGATCTATTTAGACATGTTTTGTCCAGTAAATATCAAGCGCGTGGTACAGAGTTTATGACAGGTTTTACTACAAACTGTTGAAGAAAAAAGAAATTAATTTAGCTAATGTTATTTTTCACTCGATGTGTATTTATTTCCAAATAAAGCTATTTTGGTTATAAGTAATGAGATAGTCAACACAATCTGATTATTAGCTAAAGATGATAAACTTGTCTCATTAGAGACTCTTAAAAAATGTCTATGTAATGTGATTTGTAGAATGTCGTATATATGTGTACATAAAGACAGAATCTGATTAGAAATGGAAATTCAAAGCGATAATTTTCCCATACATTACGAACAAAAGCGTTACAAATACATGGAGTTAAATTCTAGTTCGAAGAGATAAAATTGATTGTTCTGACGAGATCGAAGATTAGCAGAAATTTTCGACGAACTACTGGATAAAATGGATTTCCGTCAATGTTTCTTATGTATAACTATTCATAGAACAAAACGTAAATTGAAATTACTAGCAGTAACAAAATACCACCGTTAATGAAAATTTCTTGAAGAGATGATAAATTCCTAGTGGGGTGTTGATGAAACGTTTACATTTATAATTTTTACACAGCAACAGGTGAGATTTGATGGCTTCGGGAATGACGTCATTGAAAAGAAGGCTTTCGCCTCAGAAGCGTCCTTGCAAAGATGTTTAGTAATTCATGTTTTACTAACAATCAATTGTGTTATGATTTGTCTGTAGAAAAATTATGAATGAAGTGTATATTACTTGAGACATGACAAGTAGTTCACTGTTTCAAACGAAATTTCAAATGATATTGCAATCCACTAATGATTTTACTATTATATTGTGGAAAGGATGTAAGTGTTAGCTGTAATAAGAGAGAAGGCAAATAGCTGTCGCAACAAAATATACTTTTCCACAAACAAAGATTTCATGTTTTGAACACACAAATGTATCATAGATTCCACGGTTAACCAATATCATATTCCGTTTAATAGATGTTTGTGACAGATGGCAACAAGGAGGCAATCCACTCACGATGCACAAATGCTGAAGCAATTGATAAGTTTACAGTCCGTAACATCATAAACTGGAAAATTCGAACTCACGCAATGAATAAGAATCAATTTTCAGTCTACTCTTATACATCGAAATTTCATTTGTAAGAAATAAAACTTTATACATACATCGTTATGAAACGGCGTAATTAAATTCTACATTTATTAATACATTTATTCGCGTCGTCTCAATATTCCTGATTCACGCGATGTTCTCCATCACCTGAGAAAGTTGTCAATTGTAGACGACGAGAATTGAGATCCAAATTACTATAATATTTCTGACTGCTTATGGTAATTAACTATGAGTCCATAAAGACAGTTGTACAATACTCTAATGTGTTTTCAGTCTATCTAGTGTTGTTCTTTAACATTCAGATGTATACGTTTAAGTCATTATATACATAAATTAACAGGCCATGACAAACCACTTATAATAAATCTTATGATGTACGATATTGAATAATGGGTTGGACATTATAATACCGCATTTGATGATTGGTAGAATATATTAGAACTGTTACTGTGCTATCTATTATCTTACAATATAGACATTATAAAAACACATAAATCAGCTTTGTAATAAATCTAGACCAGAAATAATAATTACTTCTTCTCTACGGAATACCTTACGATGTTCTACATTTTCAATTAGTCACCACATTACAATACATTGTGATAATTTTCACAACCTACACATTCAACTAGGGCGACGGTAGACGTTCACACGATGATGTAACAAAAGTACATTAATATTTAAAAATAACCAAATCGTTGTATAACTCTGACAACACATAAATAATCTGTTTTGAATTCAGACGTTATTACTAGAGTACCATCATAATGTCTGGCATGTATATGTGAAATTCAGTAAATTTAGTGGTACTTTCAGAAATACAGATAGCTTCTGAAAAGATTTAGCCTTTTTCTAGCAAGTTTATATTTTACAGGATGTGGTTACTGACCACATGTCCAACCCTCCTTCTTTACCCAGACTTGAGACCGCCAGTAACGATTTACTGTCCCTAAATTATGCTCAGTCTATTAATTACTGTCCCCCTCATTCACAGCCACTTTTTGGCTTATTTGTTGACAAATATTATTTCCTATTTTATGGTACGTTGTGGTCTGTCTGATTGATATATAAACCGGGTATGTCTGAAATAAACGATCTGGTCTGATCTGTTCTGATTCGATTCATATTATGGAAGCTGGTATTGTGTTCTGGACTCAAGTGGAAGGGCTTGGAAGACATAGGACCAATGAGGACGCTAAACTGCCCACACTGGTTGAACGTCATTGGGTTGGCCGAGTGTGAAGATTCGTATGAGTCGTATTTGGATTGGTAGATAAATCGTGTGATAGAAAAGTCAGACATTCAAGGTCATAACATACTGTACGGAGCTGAAAGTTGGAGAACTACTACAATCATCATCAAAATAATACAACAGTACAATCATTGTACTGGTAATGAATCAGTATACTAATGATTATTATTATTATTATTATTACTCAAGCAGATAGTGAAATGAATGTTTGGGGTTGTACTCACTTACGTTTTGATCAAAATTATAGCTTAATAAGTTTTACCTCAGTATTATTCAATAAAAGAAAAAAGTAACATCCTTGAACAACCTTTATTTTATTTTGTCTAACGCCTAATGAAGCTTGTCCATAATCAGTAGGTGTTATGATCATTTAATAATTATGTTTATTAGACATTGTAAATATTAATAACAGCAACATAATGATGGGTTAAGCCTCGTTCTTGATATTGGATATGCTTTTCGAAACAGTATTTATCCACTTAAGTTAATTCAGTAAAACCAGAACTATATAGCTATGTTTGATGCAAGTTAATTATTACATAATTAAAAATAGATTTGTAAATTGAATTATAGAATAAGTTCAGCTGTGTTTGTAATTCAACATTCTCCGTATTACGACGGATGTAGTCACCGAATTTATAGTAAATTTTATTGTCTCTACAGTTGAACAAACCATAAAAAACGACTTATTAGTGTCAATTCACTTTCTTTCTATTTAGCGCAGGTGGAAGAAAGAAAACTTGAGAAGTGAAAAACATTTTTACAATCACAAAATCAAGTCACAGCTCCATAAACTGAAATATGAAATATGAAACTTAATGAACTCAGTACAACTGGAATGACTTTGTTCAGTATAGATTATATTGTTATTTTCGTAATCAGGCACCAACAAGCACAGTATATAATAGAAAATGAACCCAGTAATTTTACTGAAAATTTATTTTAAACAAACAATACAAAACTGGTCGTTACGTTTTACTTGAGTCATTCTTTGGAACGATTGAATGCTGAATGATTGTCAAGATTGTGATGGCGTAGTGGTTTTTATTGTTCTAGTAAAATGATACAAAAATAATCTTCATATTCAACCAAACAGTAAAAATACATAATGTATGTTACTAATGCATGAATGTTTCCGTTACAGAATTCTTAGTGCTTTCGTTCGGACTCAAATCGCATAGGAATTTAAACAATAATTAATCAAAAACTTACTTCGTACTGTGTTGTTAGTATTATTGGTAGTAAAATATGAAAGGATTAAATGTCGTATGGCACAACATTCAAAGCGAACGTAGCAAGACACTGTTATGTGAAGTAGCACTATAGATTACCACAAGCATATTGATTAGATGAAGGAAATTCGTTAAGAATACAGGAATAACATTTCATCGTATAAAATATAATAAAACGTGTTTACTAAACGTGCGATTAAACAGTAGTCTCTGCTGTAGCCATATAATGCAATTGCTAACAATTTTGAGATGTTTATACGTTTAGTTAGTGTTTCTGGGCGAATTTCATTCTTCAAGATCAGTGGTAGTGAAAAATGTTATTCGATTCAGCTTGTCTATTACAATGCATTCACTTTTCCTCAGTATAAATACAGTATGTAATTCCAAGTCGATACATAATGCATTTAATAAAGTTCTGATTTCAATACAACATTTAACTACACATTGTATGATCATAAGTAACAAATTGAACAATTGTACTATAGCCCAGCTTCATTTACATTTGCTTCAATTCCCTGTCAATCGCTTCAAATCAACAGTTCTAGTATGTAAAACTTATGATTGTTTGAAAGGAGTGTATCAACCTTTTTCCCCTTTTATATCCATACAAAGTAGATAGATCAAACATTTTGAAATGAAAAAGAATGTTCTGCGACAATATGTTGTATGTTAAAATGTTTAGATAATTTCTTCAGTTATTCTAAATATTACCGTGTTGTAATGAATAAAACATGTTTAGTATCATTATGATCATTATTCCTTCATCACTTTCTTGATAACCTTAAATAAGCAAGAAATTTGATAACCGAAACTGGTGAGAAAACAACACCCTATTAATTGAATAAATAAAAGTTTGAATAACCAGTGACAAAGACTTACGTGTTTCTAGGAGGTAACACCTCTTTCTGAAAATTCAAGTTTTACGGTTTAGTACAGTTACAATTGGACTGATGATCTCTCGGTCTCTTTGTGATATAACAGAACACATAGATAGTTCATCAAAACTCGATGAAGAGAACTTTGAGTGCTTTAAATCTGTATCTCAGGCATTTCACCCGTATGTCTGCCACTTATGTTGACCGAATAGTTTGAAATTTAATAGTTTCTATCAAGTGATTTGTAAAATTGCAGATCTTGAGAATAAATAAATCAAAATCATGCTATTCGAACTAGATAAGATGGGATGGAACTATTTCTTGCTATTGTTTAGCTAAGAGCATGTCCGTTCTGTGCACATTACATTTTGGCCACAGAAGTGAAAATATGGTGGTCGAATTACTAGTTTAAATTTCATTAATAGTCATGCTTTTGTGATCGTGTGTTAATCTGTTTTATCGTCTAAATGTGTACACGATGTTTCTAGTTATTTTTCATCAAAGTTCCTGAGGACTTTCTACTTGTAACAATCATTCACTTACAAAAAGCGAACATGTGATTCACATTTGGTTAATAGTTAGCAAAACATTTTCAAGTTGATCATCATCTAGTTTTACTAAAATCGAACACTAACTATATACTCAATCGTGATTGTTGTGTGATATTAAGTAACGTTATGCTGTTGGAATGCATAATAAAGCGTGTTTTGTTGCTTATTAAGCTGCATACTTCACAAGCCTTTTTACATCTCGAGGTCTCATGAAGTTCTGTTTTTATAAATAGAAGTCAAAATGGCCAACAAAATGACCATAATTAATAGAAACTTAATCCATACTTACAAGATATTCTGCTATCCGCTTTCTCTGTAGATGCCGACTATATTCATCCGTAAATACCTGGACAAAAATGTATACAAATATCATGGAAATCATCAAAGTATGGTTATAAGAATTAGAGACTCAATTACGCAGTAATGTTTACTGCTTGTTGTCCAATCAATATGAACTAAGTAGTTCAAAATATTTGAGTGGTAGCATTTTCTAAAATTACTTCTTGATAATAATTTCTTCACATAAACCTCAAATCTTCATAGCGTATCTTCACTGCAGATGGTGCTCAAAAGATTATTTAAATAGTCTGTGGACGATATTTCATTGCAGTGGTCATCATACTAGCCAGTATGATCTAATCTAGTTGTGTTGGCTAGAAGACATCTTGTTTATTGTTCTGTCACTTCAGAGTGAGAGAATGAAGAGCAATCAGAATAAGAGCAGCAATCTAGAGGTTTTGAATATGCAGACCAGCTGTTTTCGTGGGTAACCAGAATATCTAAACAGAGTGCCTCTTCCACAATTGAAAATATTAGAAGAGTTTGGCCCTAAAAATAGTGTATTTCATCTTGCTTCACGGATTTAAGAGAGTGAAAGTGTAGCCTAAAAAGCTTGAGGCTAATGCATTTAAAACATTTCGGAAAAATGATGTATCAAATTACTAAAACTATTTCAAATCATTTATATTCAGTAGTCACCGACTGATTAATACGTTGCGTGAGTAGAGTATGTTTTAAGCTATCTTCCTTTTGTTAGACAAAGATTTTTCAAACCATGGTTCACATTTAGTTGTTATCAAGTGTTTTAAATTTGAGTCCATTCAAATTATGACCAAACAATGTCGTTGCTACTTTCATGAAATTATGATTAAAGACATTGTATGGAATTAGAATCAGAACTTCTGATTAGTGCATTTAAGTATAGTTTACTGCTTATCCTATCAAATAACCCGGTTAACTATGACAAGTAAGTTTCAATTCGTATTCAAAGTGAACTGAAACAAAAACACACCACATGTATCAGTCATATAGACACAAAACAGAGGCATTTGATCAATTCGGATGACGTTTTGGTCAGAGAAAATAACATCATAATTCTTCTGTAATTTGATTCACACACACTGCAGTTCCTAAGTACGAGATGTCAAATATTACTAGTTAGCTAATACATAAAACAAACAACAACGTTTCTAACAGTATTAATTTCTAATGAAGACCACTTCAGTGTATGTGTTTTTGTCACAACTGCAAACGAGAATGTTCTGTCTTACCAGAGAATGGTACCATTTGACTCAGATAAGGCACACTTAAACTAGTGAAATCAACTGACTAGCACATAAAATATACTTCTCTTATTTTTAAAAAGCCCAAAACGGTAAACTAAGCGTGGTTGAATCTAAACAGAATGTTTTGAAACCAATTACTGATTGTCCTCCTGATACACTGCAACATATTTACCCGGTATTAAGAATCATCCAGCATGAATGAAAGAGCTCAGACATATATGATTTATTAATTGTTGATTTGTTCCAGAAAGTGAATGTAACAAACGTTAATGAGAAGTGATTCTTATGAGAAAAGTATTCCAATTGTATGTTTTCATAAAGTTTTCATAATAATCATGTTTAAAAGTTTACATAGCATTTTGAGTGAGAAACTTGTGACATAATCATAAAACAGTAAGTGTGGAACTTTTGAAACGAACACATTACTTACTGCATCAGCCTGTTTTAAACAAAATAGGAGACATTGGTGATCAAATGAATTGTTAATATTATTGTGACAGAGTTTATTAATGATTTATGCACATGTATGTATTTATTACAAGCATAAATTGGAACACCGAAACTGGATAACCAAAGGGAATCTTTCCGTCCAAATGTAACCTCTATGGAGTGGTTAATGCAAAAGAAATTTTCTTATTGTTTATTGGAGAACGATTTATACAATTCATCTTTGATATTTGAATTCGGTTTTGACTAATTATTCATTGGTTGTATGAAATTTTAACAATACATCGAAAAGGGCGGCCTGCTTGAGCTTCTGTGCTACCTGTTCCTGCCATCTAGATATTTCAACAAGTTATCTATTTTTGTTTGTTTTAATATATCATTATGTTTATTAATCACATAACCTATTCTGCTGTGTTTCTGAAAAGTGTACAACCTTTCGTTGTCAAAGTTACAAAATACTCAATAAGTGACAATGTGGTTGCTGGCAATATACAGCGAAAAGAATGTACATTATTCAGATGTTCATTTACTGAACTGCTAACATCTAACCGGCTATCACTCAATATTTATCGCCAGGACCGACCAAGAAGAAAGAAACGGAAACTTGTTGAAATACTTTGCGCTGAGAATTCTATATTGTACCAAAAATATAATATTGAATAAAGCTAATAATAATAATAATAATAATAATAATAATAATAATAATAATAATAATAATAATGAGTATGAATTGAAAATCAAATTCGCTACTTACTGGTCCACCCTAATCACATTAGCATAAGCAAGATTTACGATCAAATGTAACATCAAGTAAGCACAAAAATTAACTGCTATTACTTACATAAACAAAAACCGTCTTTAATCACTCGAACTCTTACAAGAATAATTTCATCTTTAACATCCACTATATGATCGTTGCACAACTTGTTTAAATCTATTCCTTGAAATCTTGATGGCGGTATATGTGATGAGAACGCATTCGATAAAATGTACATTAGCAAACTAGCTTAATATTTAAGTGAAAATAATTAAGCCAATGTAAATTTGTTATGGTATGTATGTTGACTAAAAATGAATACTAATGTATTCACACGTACAATATCTAGTTGAATAAATGTTAATAAGCTAAGTAATATCGGGGCGGATTTTTCAAGTTGCGCATTTTGAATGACAGAAATAAAACAGGTATTTTTAAATATATATTCATGGTTATTATCAAGTCTGTTTTATATTTTCTGTCCTCGTTCTCTTCCCTGCCACTCTTTATCGTATTATTTTGTACTACTTATTTACATACAGTAAATGGTTGTATTGCCAAAAAGTTTTAAATTTTCCTTGTAACGCAAGTTTTCGTGTAACATCCTGAAACACTTACACATACTTAAACGTTTATTGTATTATCATTATAATTACTTTGCATTTATCACAGTTTTTTGATTTGTTTAAACGCAACAGACCATATTTTTTGCTCTTGGTTCGTGTTTTGCTGTTGAAAAACTGATACCAAGTTTAGACACAGCTACCAGCTGTCTATTGTACTATCGTATGTTGTAATATTCTTTATGTTACCCTACAGGAAGCCTCTTTTATTTCATACAAAAGGACGTGTAAACGACACAGACATCACAAGTTGAGGTTGTAACTCCTTTGTGTATTATTCAATAAAGTACCCTATTTTAGATAAATCTGTTTCCAAACTTCGGTTTGCACGTATCTCACTGGGCGACTGGAAGCTTCGATAGATCTAACAGTTAGTAGGACACATGAAACTGATTCATCTTCCCGTAGTTTTTTTTTCATTCTATAACACTAAAATGTAATCGGTTCAGAATATATGTACAATTATCTATGATATGACTTAATATTTACATGGTTGATTTATACAGGGCTTGATAAGTTCTCCTTATTGTATCGAAAATTTAAAATGTCAACGTGTATATAAACAGAAAAAATGCATTTAGTGCAATATTGATGCTGATCCAGGTAATTGAATTTTAAAATAATCATAACTCACAAAGTTATTCTATTTTAACATAAAATATTAATTATCAGAATAACACATAGAGACTTGTTATATTTAAAACATGAATCCTTAATTACCATAGAAATTGAATTTACTTGAATGTGTGAAAACGAAGTGAAATATAAAGCTCTCAGTTAGGTTCTCTCGTAAATAAATCACAAACTATATATTATAGATAATTGATGTGCTGGCAAAGTTGTAAGACATGAGCCATGTTAAAAGTTTCATTAAAAATTATTTTCAAGTAGGTTTCTATAATTTATAGAGTTCTCATGGATCGAATCACAGCATTTCAGACCAAAGAAAGAGGTAGTTACATGAATACCATCAGTGCTATGCTTTTATTCATGAAGCATGAAGGAAATAATGTCAGTTTTATGGAGGCTGCAATAGTCGTAGAGAAGTACTGAGAAAGGACCTGACCATCCTGAGGGAGACGTAAATCCAATGGGATGGACAACATCGGGTATGATGACATAGTAAGACGTCATGGATTGAACAATCATTTAAATGGAACTCGTCACTAAACTTCGGCTTGCTTGACTATAAGGATAGAAGAACCCTATGGAATCTACTTCTATCCTATGAAATACAGGATTATCGTGATGACTGAAGCACAATTACAGAGAAGGACGGATACTGAATTGAGGAACATCTGGAACTCAATGCAACTGTCAAGACATTTCTAGGTTATGAGGCTGAAAATTCAAGAACTACTAAATGCATCATCAGAATAGTACATGTATTCATAAACAGTTATCTACAAAAGGTACTGCAGATCTGTCTTCCAGACAGCGTCGGCAATGATCTACCCTAATTGCATACAAATCTGCTTCTACGTGTGGAGGAAATTAGGGAATGATGCAAGAATTGGATAGGGTTTATATTGTGAAAATCATCATACAGCATCACAAACCAAGGATGAACTTGTAATCATGAAGGCAGATGGGAGAGGGGAGACTAAGGAATACATCGGGCCGGCCATTGGGGCAGACACCAAAAAAGGGTAGCATTTGGGACCAAGTGGAAAGGTGAGTTCAGGACTTGGTTGGTTGGAGAATCTTGTTCATCTGGCTATATGGTCCATGAGACGTAACTAAGTAAGTGTATGAAAGGAATGGTAGAAACAAATAAATAGTATCATCTTTGATTATGCGTTGTAGGTTACTGAGTCGTTCACTTTGAAGCTTGAGTTTGCAATAAGCAAATATAGACGACAATGATATTTGATAACCATTTTCAACTATCGATTAAGGCATACTGAAATAATACGTCGTTTGTGAACTAAGAACGAAAAATATCTTGAAGATTATTAACAGTAACTATTTATTTTATTACTTAATTAAACCATCAAAATGAATCATTTCCATTATGTCTACCAGTAAAATAATTGGAATATAAATAAACACGATGAAATATGCAAGTGACACATATGTGCTACAATGATACAAATATTTATTTGAAGAATAAACACTCAATTCAAAAATTTAATAACTTACACCACTTTTCACTATATTTGAAAGAAAAAGTTGATATTATCGTCTTTGTTAAATTTGTGTTACTGGTACAATATCATATTAAGTAAAGAAAATCGTTCCTTACAACATCAGATTGACCACTCATTCCTTCCAATCATGAGTAATTAAATCTGGATTTTTAAATAATTGTACAAATGAACACAAACGTTTATGAAATATCTAAAGTCGGGTCGCTTAAAATAAAATGACCGGAGATATTTCATGAACCTGATCGAGGTGAATATATACTTGTAAATATTTGCTACCTTAGATGGACTTTTTCTTGGAGTTGGGAGGACAGTCTCTTTGGATTAAAGTCAAACGTTATTACAACACAATGAAAATGAAATTCATGCTTCAGATAATTTTTGTGACTGAAAACGCATCAAATTTGGTCAGTCAACTGGAAAGAAGCTTTATTCAAATACTGGTGATCAATGACCAATGAACAAATGCTTTCGTGGGTATTGGTAATAGGCCTGAAGTAAATTTGTGGTATTGAAGAGTATCGACTGAATTTCAATTCATCATCAACTACGATTCAAACTAGAGAAAGAGATTATCTGATTTAATTCACATTCACCTTTTGAAACGGTGCTAAACTCATGTAGTTGTAACAATGAATACCCGTTGTATAGTGGTTCAACTTGATTATCATTGATTGTTTATCTAATCTGGTGTAACTATTGAAATACTAATAGCTTTATTCAGATTCATGGATAAGTTCATGGATATACAGAAAATGACTAGTTTTCTACTTACTATGTAAGTCAGCCTGTACTAGCATAGAGCAAATCCGAGTGAATCATATGGTCTATCCTTGGCCGGTATTTTAGTAGATTTCTAATCGTAATCACAGTGTATCTCCATTAGCACAGCTCAGATGATACTATTTTTTAAAAATTAAGAAAGCTCTCAATAAGACGAAGACATTTTATGTAAGATGAAGTTGTCCGGACTAATGTTAAAATGATGCAATGCACGCAGGAATAAAATGAAATGCCAATCTTCAACGAGAATACATATCACTTATCATTATTTTGGGAGACATGAAAAGTAGACGAACGAAATATAATACAAAACGGATTTTGCGATTACGTTATGATATCAGATAAAATGTGCTATAACCACTGGGTAGCATATCTGAACCTTATAATAATTTCTCTAAAATAATTCTCGATTTTATCTTTAATGCACATAAAAAACACTTCCACATTACTAAATTTCATGATTAGTTTTATACCAATCATTCATATTAATATAAATAAAAATTGATTTATTCTCGAGAAATGTTGATTATTTGTTATACAAAACACTGTCACTACTTAAATTGTTGGCTGGTAGTTATACTAATGTATAATAGTTTCTGTGATATTTTATGCAAGTCGTAACTTCAACTAGATCTTCACAAACTGAATTCACTCTCCATTCTTATAAACACATCATTAATTTATTGATGGTTTCATATGAAGAAATGTATAGCTAATTACGTACAACAATTTTATTCACACTCAATACAAAATCATTATTCTTATTAAGGATATGGTCTACTTACGCCTGTTTCTCCTCGTGGAGGAGTAAAGGCCGCCCACCAGCACTCTACAACCAGGTGGGTTGAACTACTTTGAATAGTAACGGTTCAAATATTTAAGTGGAGTTATGAGCTGCGGAATGTTTATTTTTCCTATCTCCAGTACAGGAAGTATTTCAAACAATTTCAGATAGAATAAATATCTTATAACATTGAAACATCAATATTAATGATGAACGAAGAAGGACAAAGAAATCATTATGCAATGGTTTGTTTGATAATCGAAACGTCAAATAAGGTTAAATGTAGAATTAGTTCCAAAATTAAGAGTTTCAAGAGCTGTCAACAAATCCCTATGTGGTATTATTCAATTTTTCCTGTAGTATAAGTAATTAGATTTGTTACATATTTACTATCAAGTGTTTAGAAAAGTAGTGATGAATTGGGGAAACAAGTTAGTTACCATCATAAAATATTGTTAAAAACTGCCAAAAATCTGAAGTTGTGTTATTAATAAAACGGCTTGTAACTAGAAGGAATGCAATTATTTTGTAACTATGATTCTACATTGTTACCAAATACAAATACAGGCTAATATTATAAAATGAACATTGTACGTTATTATTTCAAAGTAGGTTACTTACCATTCATAATTATTTCGGAAGAAATATAAAATAAACTTAAAATAAGCAAAAGATAAGACATTTGCAATGAACCCGATGTATATTGAAAGTGTAAAATATAAAACGTCTATTTATACTATTTCAGAGTGTTTATGTGAATCACAGAAATGTTGACATTTACATTAATCGTGTTCAAAATTATGTTTAAGTATTTTCATACTTCACGTGATATTCACAATTGTACCAAACCAAAATATGACTGACACAGAGAAAATTAAATAACAGAATAATCTTAAAGCTGTTTATGAACATGTAAATATGATGACCTGAGTTATAGCAAAATTCATATGGCCATCATATTATTTATAAATATTTATTTTTACAGATTAACAACTTCAATGAATATCAGTACCCAGTGAATTTTGTTATTGAACTAGCTGGATAAAATCGAAATTCTTTGAAATCTAAATTATTCTTCGACAAAAAGGGATCATAACAAACTTTTCGTTTTATATAAGTAATTTAACAAGATTGGTTATCGCCATACTGATTGACAGTTTTGTTTGCATATCTAATAAACTATTGATGGTAAAATAGGTTTACAGAAGCGCCCCATCCCCAACTTGTGAATGCAGTTAAGAAATGAGATCGTTTTTACAAAATGTGATTTCACTACATTCATTCCTGTTAAACATGCCACATGTTCAAAACTTTGTATTTCAATCTTCACACACAAACTATGAATCATATCATGCTCAAATGAAAACATTGAAATTGAGTGCAAACTATGAGCATGAATGTCTGCTTAAAGTATGCGATAAGAAAGTCATCTGGTTACACATACACATTTATAGTATAATCTGTCGTAGCTCGTTTTTGACTCCGATTATTTGACATTGGTAATTGCGTCATGCAAGTGAATTATGTATCCTAATTGATTTAACAATTATTTTTGTTGACTGTTCCCACTAATAGTGATGGGAACATAAAAATTCGAATTCTATTTAGGACACGTATATTTTCTGCATGAGAATACTGAACAGGAGACAAGCAATAGGAGATGCAGAAAGTGTATAAAGCATTGGAGCTCGATAATACACTGTTTCAGAATATTAAGCTAATTCAGATTTTAAAAGCATGCTAGAAATACAGGAAATACATGAACACATACACGCCATCATACACACAGATATGAAAAATGATCAAGATGACAAGTAATTAATTAATATAGCCAAATATACGAGTGTATAGGAATAAATAGTAAAATCGCATTAGGTTGGCTATCCATAAAATGAAATGAACTCATTCAGGCACTGAAACGAAGGAATCGCGACAGATTTAATTGAATTAGTGTACTATCATTATTACATTATAAGATGGATAGGTGAACTGATAGAATTTACATTATAAATCGTCCTCATCCAAATAGAGCAGCAGAAGCATAAAACAATGCCTCAGAGTTCAGTTATCGTCTTCATAGAAACTATACAATACATTCTAAAGAGTTTATAGAAGACAATGAGATGAATCAACTATGAAAAACTGTGGAAAATGTGCTGTGTAATCAGGAAGTGGATAAACGTAATTCATACTTGCATATATATATCACATGTGTTTGAGTTCTCCAAAGCTGATCTTGATTATTACTTAAATACTTGAGGAGTAGCCGAAATCGAGCAACTAGT
This sequence comes from Schistosoma mattheei, assembly GCA_944470405.2. Lineage (NCBI taxonomy): Eukaryota > Metazoa > Platyhelminthes > Trematoda > Strigeidida > Schistosomatidae > Schistosoma > Schistosoma mattheei. Next base: position 45,760,107 of record OX103947.1, read on the forward strand.
GTCGACGTTTCATGACGGATGAATGCAACAGAGATTAGTGTAGATGTGAAGAGCATATTTAAAGCCATTTCGATAGAGAAATAAATTATTGTTGTAGGTTTTGCATGTCCCATCAAAATCAACACATTCAACAAATGAGAAGTCAAATTAATTTGATCCGTAGTGATTAAAAAAGCTATTGCAGATCATTATCTCCATTCATCATATACTCTCAAAATCCATCATAAAATATAATTTGACCTCGAAGCTGGCCTTAATCCCCCATATTTCGGTGATATAACCTGATCTGTGAAAATACCTTGTATAGTATACTTAAGGCTTTCTGTGGATTCTTCTCCAGTTAAGACTTGTACACAAACAGTATAACATTGAAATTACCGTCTTTGGAATAAGTGGACGTCAGACAATTTCGAATTTTTCACCAGCCAACATTCTCATCTAACCATTGTTGTTGTAGATTAGGTAATTGTATTCATGATTATGATGGAAGATGCCATAACTAACAGTCCAGTATTCACTAAGTTTTCAAAATATGAAGGCTAGACAGTGAATATCATAGTATCCCTTCGGGAAACAATATTTCAAAATTATTCAACTTACATCCGTTAAATAGGAATGGCAGACCACTTAGCTAGATTTAGGTTAATTTTTAACGTCCATAGTTTGGAGAAAAGGTAAATACTCAAGGAATTATTCCATTTTTCACCGAACTTCAAAAGGTTTGAACTAACAACTTTTTTAAAGCTAGCCACTTCATTGGACGAATGTAATTTGACATAAACAACGTTTATAACGTTACTGCAAAAGAGAATAAGCTTTGTATAGCTTGGTTCAATCGAAGAGGGCAAATATGTGATTTTCGAATAGAAGAGCATAGTTACTTAAGGATTAGTTTCAATAGAAACTCAATAACACCTAGAAAAAAACTTCTTTTCTAATCTTAATTAAGGCCACATAATAGCTATTCTTGGAAGTATCAAATAACAGGGCCTGAATGGTGTTCTTTTTTGAAACCAGTTATACACTTTTCACTGAACAAATTGATATGGTCAAGAACAACATAAATTTATTGCAAAGCTCTTTAATACAATTTGTTTATATCTGATGGAGTAGTTTGGAGACCAATAGTAAACATAGGATCAGTCAATACCTTTATATGTCATAGAAGACATACCTGTTCAAGGTCTAATGATTCATGAAAAACGTTTGTGGTTTCAGATAGGATGATGTGATCATACTAACAGATTTTATTAACGAAGGAATGTATGACAATAAAATTATTTTTTCGACAAAGAATATGAATAAGTTCATAGAACTTCATCTTGCACCATATAAGGCCGGAGGTTGAAATTTCTCATTTCAAAAAGTGTTGTCATCATGTTTTTATTCTGTCAAGAGAACATACAGTCCTGCCGTGTTTCAGAGTTGGGAAGTCAACCTAAATTACGTGAAAAAATGATTTAGTTTTCTTTTATATGATTTCTCATTATGCGAATTCGTAGAGCTTACTTGTTGGTGTATCTGTAGTTTTTAGTATAATTACTTATTCTACTTATGACACGATGCAAACTAGAAAGTGAAAAATTCCACATTCTCTTAAATCTTTACTAAACCTTATGTGTAGTCACGTAAGTGATCTCAAGCTTCCGATGGTACGAGTACTAATTTCTTGATAAGCGTTCAAGTGGTTAGGAAATGCTTCGAATCTCCTCAGTGCAACAGAATGTGTCCAAGAGTTTCTGAATCTTTTCTGTGCTTTTAGAGTACTTTCGTACTGTACACTGTGTTGGAAATCTTGTCTCCATCAGATGTATCTAGTGCTTTTTGAGTGAATATAATCTGGTGAAACAATCACATGAGCTGTACTCTACTTGACCTCGCATGTGTTTTATAATTTCTTCTGGAACCTGAAGTTACATTCGACCTCCTGAAGTCTATTCAAAATTACAGATTTCACAGGATTTTCAATAAAATATCGTACGCTTGTTGCTTTATACTTTCAGTAATTAGGTTAATGACAGAAATTCTCAATTATCTACCGATGCCAATTAAGGAGGAACTATTATTCATAGATATTTTCACTGTAAAATACACGATTGCTAGTCTAGATGAGTTACGAACCAAACACTTGCACTTTTCTGTTTAAGTAGCAGGTTATTTGAAAATATTAGGAACTGTAGCTGTATATTACAAAGGATGATGCGCTGTCATCATTGACCTAATATAGTGCGTAAAATGTAAACACTAAAATCTGAGTCATAGAAGCTCGTGACCGTATTTTCTTGTTGACTAAATTTTCTCGCATAACACTGTCATATCATGAGTTAGAGGTTAAAGAATTACGTGATAAATCACATGAATTGCAACTCATACCATCACTCACTTTTCTAAGTTATTTTCTCAGTACTAGTTTTATTTAACGTCATAACGCAACTGAAACAAAAGGGAATAATTAAAGTTTGCAATAAATCTTTCAATCAAATAGCATGACCGTTTAAACTGATAAACTAATGATGACAATCCATGTTGTCAGTTCTAACTTTCAGCAATACAACTGATAAATTTATTTGAAGTGGATTCATCTAAGTGATTACGTATTGTGAAACTAGTCGCGATCGTGATATGTTCAAATGTAGAATAAATGGCATTTCACATTTTGTTTAAAAACTTGTAGATGCTAATTTCCTCTATATCTGACTCCAATAAATAGTATCCCCTTAACTGAGTATTTAACGCAGGCTAAATCTTCTAGTATTATTATGGGTTTACTCATTATTATTCAAAAGCTTGAACACCAGTTATAAACATGGGTAATTGTTAAATATTAGTAAAATCCGCAAGCGTGCAGGAACCAAGCATACAGGGAAACGAGTGAGAGTGTATGTGTGAGTGCTGAAAAATTCGTATATATTTCTGAGTGTTAATGGATTGTGGATAAATTATTGATCGTCTGTGTATTACAACCAGTGGGAGAATAGATTGAAGATTGATGTGCAGACACGCGCCCAATCAGACTCACACAGAAACATACATAGTGGATTGAGTGTCTAAATTACAGTGAGTAGACAAATAATACCATAGTTGAATGGGCTTACTACAAACTCTACAAAACCATTAAAATTTATTATGGTGTGTTTCTTTTATTAAAATTACCGAAACCTCTATGTAATAGTTTCTTGTGTACGAATAGAGTTTCCTTAAAAAGTTTGTCTTCTTTTGAAATTCAGTAGTCAGAAGCCTCTCAACAGAATTTCAATAAGTGACCGATTTAATCACAGCATCTCTTCTTATCATTTTATTATATTACTCTTTAGACAAAATATATGTATATGGTTATGTATGCTTCGTGGAATAAACATCATTACAGATAGCACTAATGAATATTTTATAGTAACCAAACTAATAACGGTTTTAAATATTACAATACGGCTTGTCAATCTAAAACTCGTTATATAACGCGATATCACAAGTAAATTTCTGTGTATAATTAGAATGTTTTTAATATATGTTTAATTTTGAAAGTCAGTATCCTGGAAAATGTCCCATTATATAAATGTCTAATGAAACATTTTTTCAGATGTTATACCGAAAATGAAGACTGTCATCAAGTTTGTGATCGTATCCGTTGAGCTTCACTGAAAAAATGTAACGAAAGCGTACTGACTTATTGCCAATGAATACCAAACTACAGTTGATAAGGCATTATGGAAGAAATCAATTATTAACAGTGATTTAGATTTTGATCAGTGCTGACGTTATATGCAACGCAGATATTGAGATCTAGATTTTGTATGATAATAAACTGAAAATAAACTCTTGTTTTAAGACACGGTAACATTTTATCTGTTGAGGTTATATAGAACGAAGGTGTGATTAAAAAGAGGATTTGTTTAAACAAAGAAAGCTTAATATCGTTTCAAACATGACAGTAGTATGGAATTCAGTGGTAATGACAGTTATGTGAAGTTGTAAATCAGTTTATAAATAGGCGAATAACACATGAACAAATTATTTTTCTGTGTTTTATTGCCTTTTCTGGTTAAATTGACACAAACGAAATCTCAACATTCCACAGTTAAACTGCTTCCAGCAAGTAATGTAACAGCATGACTTGTGGTAAGCCTCATGACAAAAGTGATGAGAATCTGTGTAGTGTATGTATATACCAAATTGTAAAAGTGTTGTTGTTGTGCAATAGCTAACTTTGCCTATTTCTGTGAACCTGATTCAACATACAGATAAATGAAGTGGATCGGCATATAGATACCATAGTGTCAGTTGACTATGTACTGGTTCATTCATGAGACTATCAATCATATTGTACATGTCTAATCACAGATGTTTTGTAGAAGCTTCATAAACTTTTATTCGAATTAATATGAAGAATAAGTTTTTGTGAATTAAATGGATAATAACTTTGTTCCGTTGGTAAGTGATATCTTTGTAAGCCTGTCATTCAACGGCGAACGCATTTTAATTTGCGCTATATATGGTATTGAGAGTGTTGACGAAGTATTCCACAATCAATTCTCTAATTCATATTGATGTTTTATGCAGAAAATCTAGTATCAACATGATTGAGGTATTATATATAACTAGAGACTTCCACTTTCAAGCGATATACATAAAACGAATAAATAATATTCCATAAACAATTACAGAATGCATCCCAATGAACAAATCATTATTGTTATTTGATTTTGCGGACAGATTACAGCAACCTCTTCCAGAGTCTCTCTGTATGTATACTGATTTTGACGTCTTTACATGAAATGAATGACTTGTCTCTTATTGAATATGGTCTGTTTTTAATGGTCTCCCATTCTTATTCGTCTAAATATCAGACGGTTAACTTTAGCTTGAGACATAAACGGCCCCTAAACACCCTGTTGGAATACCTTATCGCTTGTATTATTGAGGATTCTTTGATAACCATAGTATCAAATGTCATTTCTCGTGGTGTATATGATTTACCGATTCTGGTATATTAACTATTATTCTTTACTGTTCTCCATTATTCTTTCCCGGATTTCAAGAAAACACTTTGGTGTATTGAGGAGAGTGCTGAAAGCAGTTATTAGGGTGTGTCGTGAATCTTTTCAAGTCATTAGCAATGTGGTTGTCGATAGACATCTAAAATCTTGCAAACTCCTGACTGGTGTTATCATATCCGACAATAACCGTCTACTTTAATTATATCTTCTTGTGGAACTAGACGTCATTAGAATCCATGCACCCAAACAAAGATATGAAAGTTCTACCATAACTTATCTAGCAAATATACCATCTGACGAACAGATTGTTAGAGCTGATCTAGTCAACAACCTGTATTCTTAAACATGTTTCTAAATAAAACGTTGCACAGATACTAATGTTCATAAAAAACGTTTCATGTTATTCTAGGTAGTTTATCTTCCTAAGTTATGCATTTAAGAAAAGAGGCTAGTTGGAACAGCTTGTAATGAGAATTTCATATTGTACCAAAAGTATCGTATTGAATAGACCCATTAATAGTAATAATAGTAATATTTTATTCGAATACTGTCATTCTACTCACTGATTGTGCAAATTATGTGCCTTCTGAAATTACTGTCAGGTGTAAAGATGAAGAGGAAAACTGATGCTAATCTTCCACCATACAGGAATCGTGATGAAATTCGATTTAAAGGAGGGGAATACGAAAGCACCGTGATATGTTGTTGGGTTTTATCACTTGAAGGTTCATCGAATTTGCAATGATAATTTATGATAAAGTAAATATTGTGTAAATTTCCATGGATTTTTAGAAGTACTGGCTGTATCAGATTTAGTTAACACAAGTGGATATGATTTTTGGAAATAAATACAAATCCATAAAAGGTAGTCCTCAGTTGAAACGTGCTTGTTACTTTGCCACATGACAAATTAAGAATGTGACTCATTTTAGAGCTCTCATTTCGTATACATGGTAATAAAAACTATCAAAACACTACTACATCCATACAGTATTATTTTGAATCGGTTGTATTGCCAACCATCCGAAATAATGTTTTTAATTGATTGTCATATGTCGAATGAGCACGGAAAATCTTGTTCACATCGTACGCCAAATAAATTTCATTCACTTTGTCGTATACACATCATTCTATGTCTTCACCCCCTTTAAAGCTTAAAGTATCCTTTCAACGTTCAACTGTAGTCAATTGTCATGTATCTGATACATGCATAAACAACATCCGACTTGTTCTCGAACACGATAATCACATATTTGGACTGCTTATTTTCAAATAAGAAGCTTACTATTTTCTGTGAAATTTCTGATAAGAAAATCGACTATTAGTGGTTTCCTGTAAGGATGTTTTAGATGCATTACATTCGTTGGGATGTACTGAACTCTCTGCACATTCTAAAGCACAAGTTTCGTTCAATATGTGTGAAAACAACCGAGAATTTTATAAAAGAATGTTACATTCAGTTGCCCTTCTTTAGTGATGATGATAAAAATTACTCTAAAAGTCAACTCTTGATGTTCAAATCAATTGAAAAATGGTCAAGTAAACCATATCAATAGAATTTCTATTAAACACAAGCACGTTTACACATTTTGCTGGTCATTTTAGAGAAGTTCAAATACACGGGTTTCACAGAAAAAGGAGGAAATGAAAGAACAAACATTTAGTAGATGGATACAAACTATTTCTTTTATGATATTTGCTACCCCATACTGTGCACACCAGCACTCATTGTTCTTCAAACAAGCATGATACTTCTTATTTTTTTATGAGTTACGATATTTTCGTCCCCACTAATGCAGTGTTTTTTTCGCACGTATATGTTTACAAACATTTAGGATAATGATCCGAAGAGATACGTCTGACTAATTTACTAATCGGGACATTAGAATATAGGTGGGATTAACGCCTAATACAAATAAGCTGTATCCATTGAAAGCATGAACCATGATTTGAGTACCTTCTAGGTTGCACTGATGTGGTGTTTGAATGAACTAATGATTCATTTGTACTTGTTGAATGCTTGATTTCGAATTCTAAATACAGTACGTTCATTTGTGCTTATCTAGTACTTCTCGATCTGATTACGTTATTTCTGGGATTCTTAGTTCATACTATAATTCAAATACCCCTAATCATCATAACTGGTCATGTCAGATTGAGTAGTTTAACGCATACTTTTACTGCAATGAATAATTTTTTCTGGTTAGCGTTTTTTTAGTGAGTTAGTTTTCTACGGGATGTGGTCGCTAACCCCATGTTCAACACTCCTCCTTTATCCGGGCTTGGGACCGGCAATAGCCTCCGGAAGGAATCCAGGCAGAGTTTTTAATGCAGTGGCCAATCTCAAATAGTTATTTAGCTGTCAGAATATTAAACGCATTTCGCGTTCAGCTCTACACAACTAAAATTATGTGGAACTCATCAAACTAATATTCTTTCAATCATTTTTACCATGTTTGTAATCGAGTAAGTTTTGGACTTATTCCAGTCCTTAGTATATTGTATAAGGTTGAAAATTTACTTTCCTTCACTCAAACCGTTCATTTGATTTTATACTGAACCAATCAAACACATTATTTATACTAGTTATTGGATATGTAGTCTTCTACCTGAGGTTTGTGCTGATGATGTCGTTCAGAAGAACGACGAAATCTTCACTATTAAACAGTATGGCTCAGAGAACAAACCTCCATCAATTTGCTGTGCATTCGAAAAGGTCAGAGTGATGATTTAGTACGGATGATGTAGATGATAAGAATCAGGACATAATCCTAGGACTCATGTTGAAACACTAGCAAATTCAACGAATTCAAGATAGCTCTGAACAACAGGTTCCAAGCCTTTCAGGACCTTGTTATGGATGCGGAAGAATAGACCAATAATTATCATGTTAAGTCCAATGGTGTCCTTGGACTTTAAATGGGCATTTCCTATTGGTCGGTATCTGTTCACTTGTTGAATATTGTACAAAATGTTGTTTTCTATTTATGGTACGATGTGGTATGCTTGATTGGTATATAAACAAAGTATGTTTGAAATATAATGATTCATATCTCCGAGGCTGTGACTTGTGTTCTGGACTCAACTGACTGGGCTAGACAGGGAAGTGAGACCAATCAAGACTCTAGGCCGTCCGTACGTGTTTACGTGTCATTGAATCGATCGATAAGTACGCTGCTCTAATTTTCAGTCAAGGACACAACAATTAGCACAGGGTAAAAGTCAACCACAACTTAAAGTCATAACAGACCTACTGAGAAATGAAGAAACTACTATGGAGGACAACTGGAAAGGTATTAAAGAAGCATTAACTTCAACGTGTCAAGAGGTTCTGGGTCTCAAGTAGCACCATCATAAGGAATGGATCTCTATAGAAACACTGGACAAGATCAAAGAAAGGAAGAACAAGAAGGCAGCAATTAACAACAGCCGAACACGAGCAGAGAAATTCCAAGCACAAGCTGAATACATAGAAGCAAACAAACAAGTGAAGAAGAGCATTAGAGCCGACAAGAAGAAATACGTGGAAGAACTAGCAACGACGGCAGAAAAAGCTGCTAGAGAAGGAAATATGAAACAGCTTCACGATACAGTGAAGAAACTAGCAGGGAAATACAGTAAACCAGAGAGACCGGTCAAAGACAAAGAAGGCAAGCCAATCACCGAAATTCAACAACAGCGGAACAGATGGGTGGAATACTTCGAGGAACTCCTGAATAGGCCGGCTCCAACGAATCCACCGGACATCGAAGCAACACACACAGATCTTCCTACAGATGTCAATCCACCAACGACGGAAGAAATCAGAATGACCACTAGACAAATCAAGAGAGGGAAAGCAGCAGGACCCGACAATATACCAGCTGTAGCACTGAAGTCAGACATCGAAGTAACTACAAATATGCTTCACCTTCTATTCAAAAAGATTTGGGAGGAGGAACAAGTGCCGATGGACTAGAAAGAAGGACACCTCATCAAGATTCCAAAGAAAGGAAACCTGAGCAAATGTGAAAACTACAGAGGAATCATACTACTTTCAATACCATTGAAAGTTTTTAACAGAGTGTTGCTGAACCGGATAAAAGATGCAGTAGACGCCCAACTTCGAGGTCAACAAGCTGTAGTCCGTGAGTATCGGCTGTGCACAGACCAAATCGCGACAGTACGGACCATCGTCGAACAATCAGTTGAGTGGAACTCGTCACTGTACATCAACTTCATTGATTGTGAAAAGGCATTTGACAGTGTAGATAGGAGAACATTATGGAAACTTCTTCGACACTATGGAGTTCCTGAGAAGATTGTCAACATTATCCGGATCTCATACGACGGACTACAGTGCAAAGTAGTGCATGGAGGACAGCTGACAGATGCATTCCAAGTAAGGACCGGAGTCAGACAAGGCTGTCTACTCTCTCCTTTCCTCTTTCTTCTGGTGGTCGACTGGATTATGAAGACCTCGACATCTGAAGGAAAACACGGAATACAATGGACAACTCAGAATCAATTAGACGATTTGGACTTCGCAGATGACCTAGCCCTCCTATCGCATACACACGAACAAATGCAGATAAAGACAGCCAGTGTAGCAGCAGTCTCTGCATCAGTAGGCCTCAACATACACAAAGGGAAAACCAAGGTCCTCAAATACAACGGAGAACAGAATCCAATCACTCTTGATGGCGAAACTCTGGAAGATGTAGAGTCCTTCACATACCTGGGAAGCATCATCGATGAACAAGGGGGATCAGATGCAGACGTAAAGGCAAGAATTGAGAAAGTAAGGGATGTATTCCTACAGTTGCAGAACATATGGAACTCAAAACAACTTTCAACCAATATCAAAGTGAGAATCTTCAATACGAACGTCAAGGCAGTTCTACTGTACGGAGCTGAAACTTGGAGAACTACAACAACCACAATCAAGAAAGTACAAGTATTTATAAATAGCTGTCTACGCAAGATACTCAACATCCACTGGCCGGATACCATCAGCAACAGCCTTCTGTGGGAGAGAACAAACCAACTTCCAGCTGAAGAGGAAATTAGGAAAAGACGATGGAAATGGATAGGACATTAAGCAACTTATCAAACTGCATCACGAGACAAGCCCTAACTTGGAATCCTGAAGGGAAGCGGAAAAGAGGAAGGCCAAAGAACACATTACGTTGGGAAATAGAATCAGATATGAAAAGAATGAATAACAACTGGAAAGAGATGGAAAGGACTGCCCAGGACAGGGTTGGATGGCGAATGCTGGTGAGCGGCCTATGTTCCTTCACGAGGAGTAACATGCGTTAGTAAGTAAAGTAAAAATGTTGAAATGCAGTATAGTGTTAAGCAAAATCGAATTTTTGCAAGCGTTTGGTCTGAGAATGAATATAATGAGAGCACTTTAGGTATTATATGAATGTGATGGATTATCCAATCATTTAGAGTTTGGTTTAACCTACGTTCCATAGCAAGAAATTCATGGAACCTTAGTTTAACTGTTTGAATAACACATTAATTGATTTTTCTACGTTATCAAGGAGTTCTCGTACAAACAGACTATTTTAGGTTTGCCCATCGCGTGAAATTTCAAATGTTTCACGTAAATTAATAGTTGCATGTTATAGTTATGTGAGAGAGAATCACGGAAAATAGGAAATTCATTATGTGAAACTCACAATGAATTTGAATGTAGTGCATAATATGTGAGTATATGTAATGAGACTAACTCATAATGAGCACTTGCAAAATTGGATGTCTTTCATCATGTATAAATCATTATACATAAGTATCAACGATAACTAATACTTAACATTAAGAATGTAAAAGTGTATTTTCGAAATTTCACTCTTTAATGATTTAGTTTCACGCTTTTATAAATAAGCCGTATAGTTTCATGTTGAAGGATAACTGTAGATTTTGAAGTCATCATTTATCATTCTAGAGACTTCTATTTTATCATGTACTAGTGAGCTTACATCACTTTAAACGATAGTTCTACATAACTGATAAGCGTGTCGCGTATGAGGCAGTTACCTACCGAATACAATACAAGATGGTCACGCAATATCGTAGATTGTTTGAAGTTAGACATTAACACCATCGGATGCTGGCCCAGTGGTCGAGAGATTAAGCATTCGCGTGCGAGACGAAAGTCCCTCGGTTCTAGTCCCATGTGAGGGATCATGGGTACGCACTCACACCTATAAATAGATGAATTTTACTAATCATGAAAAACTGTTACTGCATGACGTCACTTGATCTTTCACTTATTTTTAAATCACTTAAATGTTTGTTACTTTATATGCGGTAGTTTAGACGCTCTAAGCTTATCATACATATTACATACCTGCTCAGAGAAATTCTTTCTACATTAAGGAAACACTAATCTGGTACTTCGTACTAATAGATGAATTATTGATTGATATCATGTTATTCTATTGACGAATGTTGTACGAACATTTATTTAAACAACCTTACACAGTATGTGGTGTATAATTTACCATAGTTGTTATTGTTAACTGCTAAATCAAATTCATATTCTACGTAAAGCAGTTACACATTTCGCATATGATTTTAAGTAAACTTGTTTTTTCTAGCGTTCAGGGAACTGCCAACACTCAATCTTACATTTTATTATTAGAAAGCTCTAAACTTGTCTTAAAAGATACCACTTAACTTCACTCACAAATGATGTGATTTAATGGAGTGTTGTACTAGTGGAAAATTTAACCATATTCATCCCCTACATTATTTACGAGGTGGGACAAGAATTCAGTGCACTAACAATTATTATAAGTATATGAGAATGAACTTTGTATTCTAACAATTGCTTAAATGCAGCACCTTGGTTATGATGATATACACGACCATTCAAATTCAAAATAAACATTTACGAATATAAATGGACTATTCAATTTCAAAATAGAATGTCCTGGTTATATTACTACTAGTCTTGTATGCACTACGGATTTTGTCGCATTCATTTGAGTTACAGTATTAGTTTTCATTTTATGACACAAGGAAATTCTTTACATATTTTATGAAAGCCTAAACTTTACTGACAGAAAGGTAATATTACATTGATAGAGCTTACGACCTAAATTATTCGTTACAAATATTCATTGTAGTTTATTAAAGCAGGTTCCACTACTATTTTCAATTAGACCAATCCAATCGATAGTAACTACATTCTTATTTCGATTAAGTGTTCACATTCCATTGAATGTTATTTAACACATTTTGGTCACTGTAAAATAAAATTGATTTTATTTCACTGAAATGGGTGACATATAGTGAAGTTAACATAAGATAATAAATTCTCAATATAACTGCCCGCTTAAAATAGAATGAAAATGGATGACACTGAAACACAAGTTCCGATTCATCTCTAAAATAAAGGAAAATGAAAATTAATTTTTGTCGAATTGAGTAAATATGCTCAATGAAAAGAAAACGAATAATGAGCGAAATTTCAGAACACTATGATGTTCACAATCGTAACCGTAAAACTGACTTTGAGTTTTTACAAGATTGGTTTATCTACTCTCTACCACAGATTTAAACCGAATATTTAATTTGACAATACTATTTCAACAGACCATTTTAGTGTTATCTAAGACTTGTCAACCATGAAGTATTAATTGGTTTACTGTTAAATCTTATCGTACTACACGAATGTGAATAAACAAAACATAACATTTCTTACTTACTCTATTTGTCTACTCAGCGCACATTCAGTAAATAAAGAAAATGATAAAGAAACTAATAGAACACTGGTCGTGTTTCAAAGCATTGATATCTTTAGAAGGTTCATTGTGTGATGTTTCTGAATACCATTATAATTAGCTAACAACATAGTTAGTCGGGTAAAGGTTCTGAATAATTATTAAGTATAGCAACCTTTAAACCATTAACTCCAATTAACAATATTCTACGCAGCTCTACTGTTAAAATTTCTTCATGCATTTTGAATCCAAATACACTTTGGAATAATCTGATTTTAAACACATAATCTCTGGTGCTTGAATGTCACTCGAAATGAATTCAAAAACTTCAGATGTTACCGTATTTCAAGTTAGTGAAAATATGTGTGATTTCAAACTGATTGTTTGTTTTTCACTATATATTCGACAATCTCATGAAAACAAAGAACATAGAAGATAACTCAAAGAACAGCATAGGTCTTAAAGGCTATTCAAATGTAGTCATACACCGGGATAACTTGTATGTAAAACAAAATCAGCCGACTTACATCTTTTATCGTTTTATATACCCATGTTTTTTCTTTAAGGAAAGCAAGTAGTAAAGTTTGAACCATTTACAATAATGTAGTCAGATATTCATGCTTTACTACACAATATTCTTTAAGTAGTCTAACTGGTATTCCATTGACAATTACCAATGTCTGTTAACATTGTCTTCTCATTCAAATGTAGTTACTAAAATCAAACTGTGTTTAATATCAACTATTCTACTGATCGGCCAGACTGTGATAAATTCGTGAATATGGAAAATTACATTTCATAATAATAGTTAGCACGAGTAGTACAAAAATATTTGAATTAATCAATACAAAGCCAAATAATTTAGGTGTTTCCGTATCACCACATAACGCGCTGGAAATATTAATTGTACCATTCTTGAAATGAATTCTTTTCAGAATGGCCTATAATTTGAAATTTCATTGTATGTATCATCTATATATAGTTAAGCTCAGTGGAAAGCAAAATACAACTTCGCAGATCATGCTGGAACCGTTGAGTTCTTAGTATAGAACTATTCATAATATGAAGAGATGATATTATGCAAGGTTTGGAAATCTTTGTTACCGAAATGGTTTGTTAATCAATCTAGTGACTACAATAAATTATGGCAGATAAACTAAATTTCGAACATCGAAGTGCTGAATCAGAAAGATGAATAATATCTTTCCAAAACTAACTAAATAAATAAATATGTTTTTAAAAAACTGAAATTAAACCCCCACTTACAAGATATTTTTTCTTTGCCTGGTTTTCTAAAGCCTCTGTATATTCATGATTATATAACTGGAAAAAAGTAAAACCATCGTTGGTTCCATGAAGTGGATTGATGAAAATCATAACTTGACAGAACTTTTAAAAGTATCACGAAAATTTAGTAGAACATAAAACTGGGATGTAAATTGTTTAAAAAACATATTCCGTTATGATTCAGTCACGAGTCAAGTAAAAAGAGAGTAATCGTTAATTGGCCTTTAGTTTACGTCTGTGTTCTTGTAATGCACTTTGCTTCATTTCCTAATGAAGGATTGGAATAACAAGAGATTTGTGACTAACTGTAGATTTCATTCCATTTTGTGACTACATCATTACATATTTTTCTTCTTCTTCGTCAAATGTTATTCATTCATATCCGAAATTACCAGTTACCATTCATTGAAAACTTTATTGAATATTGACAGTACATCAAATTTGATTTAAGATTATGTTCATAACTTACAGAATCAGCCTTTTTTAGAAGAAACAAAAATCATTTTTCAGAAGGGGATTTGGTGAAGATTTTAGTAATTTGATAATTGAATTCATAAGTCAATTAAAGCTAGACAACCATGGAAACCTGAAAACCATGGACTGCCGTTTCTTCCTAATATGGGACTCCTTAGCAGTGCTTCCAAGTTTTCCACAGTGATCTAGTTTTAATTGACTCATGAATCCAACTATTAAGATTCGATTTGATCAGCATTATCTTCAGGATTATATACATTCATGAGCACATTGCAAACAGGCGGAATAATACATGATGGTTGAGAATAATCAAAGAGATAAAGTGAAATTTTAATTTTATTTGTAAAGTCAACTTCTTATTTTCAACTTCTTATATCAACTAAATTAGTTTCTAGTTTACAAGATACATCTAACACATAAAATCTTTGACAAAGTAACGCAGTAGGGGACTGAATATTAAAACCAGATTATTACTTACGTGTTGGCCCTGTTTTGAACCAATAAGCAATAAGTACCATATAGAGTAATAAAATGAAGATTGATTCATATTAATAATAGTAACGAAAGTAATAATATTAGTCATAATAATGGTTTTATTTAGTATTACATGTATAGTACTCACAGTTATTCGTTGAAGCACCAATAGTGAAAGCGATATTCTGACGACACTGTCAGTGACTACACCTTTCCGAATTACCACATACTTCAGATGTTTCAGTTAAATGCTCCAACGTTTACTGGTGAATTATCTGCCACATAGGAAAGTCTACACCACAATATGATTTACACAATGTTAAATTTACGTGATCTCTTGAGATACGACAGCATAAATTGAAGTATACTTTGTTTGCAAAAATAAATTCATTGAGTTAAAGAAACAAAACCACCTAGTTTTATATTTTATTTTATCGAATAATATACATCTTGAAAAGCCCCAGAATTACGTTGATCAGTAAGGATCTCTTTTATGCATCCCACTGAAAGGAGATCATGAATATTGCTCATGATGTAGGACTACATTGCACATACACTCACACACAGATCAGTCATTCTACATTATAGAAGATGGAACCGTGTCCTATGTGATTGCTATATGTATGTTACTTAGCTGAATTATTTACATCTAACTTGAATTAGAAATGAACACAACCTGAGTTGTAGTTACTAACCCCTAATGTTCCATCTATTGAGTCTCCTTTTTGTCTATTTTAACTAGTAGCAGGAATGAGGGAAGACCATGACTATGATATTTTTCACACTGATTTACGTAGCAGATTTGTAGTCATTGGAAAGTAAAGCCAGCTGATTATTTTCACCCTATTTAACTCTATTCAACACTTTTCAGTCAATTAACACTTCATTTTTTCAGTTAGTGGACAGTGACTCGTCATTCAAATCTATCTTCATCATAGTTGATTTCGATATATAGTTTATGTGTTCCATTTCAGAATGATCTGAACATTTCAATACACACCAATATCATCTGTGTGACTTAAATTTTGCAGCTATTGGATTTAGAATTTGTGTAAATGACATGACGACCTTGGTAATAATGATCACTTTATCATGACAAGTGTTTAATTCAATCAGACATTTAGTAATGTACAATGTGTTTACCTGGTTATGTTTATTAACATATAGAATAAACGTGAAAAATCCCATTTACTCCCATTACGCATATTCGAATTATAGTCGCGTTAACGATAGATCCGGAGTAATATACAACTGTATTTGTGAAAATGAAACAGAATTTCTGATTTAAATAAAGCTTGATCTATTAGTTTCAAAACTTACCACCCCTCCACTTTCCACTGTGGTTTAAAATAAAATAAGTGAATTTCAACATCTTAAATAAAATTCGTTTTCGCTACTGGTATAAAAATCTGCTAAGGGAGTCATGCATTCTT
Organism: Schistosoma mattheei; assembly: GCA_944470405.2. Classification (NCBI taxonomy): domain Eukaryota; kingdom Metazoa; phylum Platyhelminthes; class Trematoda; order Strigeidida; family Schistosomatidae; genus Schistosoma; species Schistosoma mattheei. The sequence goes on from OX103947.1 coordinate 45,776,487, forward strand.
CTGAACACCGTAACCCCATATTATTCTCTTCAAGTATGATATGATTTGGACAAGAAATCAAGTTAACCATTTTAAAGAGAGCAAGAACAAAGGTTGGTGCAGAATAATATTTATTGAGAAATATGACAAACGTGAAGATAAAATACCCAAAGAATCTACAGTAAAAAACCTGTTTTTATTCAACTCAAGTTCAAAGGCGATAATGTCACAGGGTCAATCAATATGAGACTAAAAACTGCACTGACTAGAACATATCCTGCAGCTAAATTGATTGTCCTGTCCAAAACGACATGTTCTTTGACACAATCAAAGGTCGACAGGTATCCCTTTCATGTTACCACCAACTGTGTATACAAATTTACATGTATCTGCCAAAGCAGTTACATTGGTAGAACAGAAAGGAGAGCCTACGTCCGATTCAAAGAACATATTCCGCACAGTTTGAGATCAAACGGACTAAAAGCATTTAGCAGCGCTGTCGCAAGACATCTCCTTGACACAGGACACGAAGTCGATATACTGAAGTCCTTCAAGGTGATCAACAAACAATCAAATTCAAACCTTTTGAAATTTGCCAAAGCAATAGCAATCAAACGTTTAAAACCAGATCTATGTATACAAAAAGAGACAGTAATAAATCTTTCTTTACCCTGGTAACAATAACCCCTTTTGTTCATTTATTCCTCTATTTATTTATTGCGTCATTACTCCAACTCTTTTAAATTACATCATACATAACTGACTGATTTCAACTCATATTTTCTTTATTACCATTAATCTATTTTCATGAGTTCTAATCACTATTTCAATGTTCTGGAACTTTCCCTCTCTAACTTTATTTATTTATTCGAATCAAACATTTTATGAGCTCATTAACTCTATCTGAATCTTCGCTACATCAAGATACACATGTATTCATCCTTAATCACACTCTTATGTATAAATATGTCAATATCTGTAATAAGTTTGGATTTCAAATAATTTAGGTTGTAAGCAGCTGATGAGAACCTAACGAAATAAAATGAATTCATATTATTCTGCACCAATCTTTGATCTTGCTCTCTTTAAGATAATAAAGGGAACTATGTGTATGAAATTAACCATTTTTGTGACACTAAGAATTAGAAATTCAGATAATTGTAACTAAACATGGACATTCAACACACACCTAATGACTTGTGTAACTTGTTCCACACATGATAAGCAAACAGAGAAACACAAAGAAGTAAAGTTGTCAATATTTAATCTGTCAAGTGAAATAAACTAAATACACGCGTAACTTCCCAAATATTGAGTTGTTATTAACATGATGTGGAGGTAATCACAGTAAATCGAACACACATATATTGACAACCCCTTGATTAATCAAATGATCAAAATAACTGAGATTGTGAATTCTAAATTCATTTCGAAATGGAAAGAAAATTACCTTTTGAATAGGCAATAATTTATTACAAAATCCGAAGTTATGTTACCGACAGCTGTTAAACAGAAGGATTACTGTGAGATTGGCTATGAACCTCATCACTGGGAGTGTAGGTCTTTGAATATATATATAGATTTTACATCAAACACTACCTGGTGAAACTATTTCTAAAATGATATCTCTATATTAGTAGAGATACTCGAAATCTCTTCATTGTTGATATGGAGATATGATCTAAAACGGTTAATTAATAATTGTGGAATCATCAATTGGTTTTATTTTTTATAAATCATGTCCGCTGATGATGATACACAGAATCAAGATCGAAGTTGTAATAATTCTTGTATATAATTAGATTGAAATCAAAGAAATTAATACACTAGCAAACACCAGAATTACAACAAAACTGCTTACCATCAAATGTTATTTCACTTGAGATCACAAGTAAGATCAGAAGAAATACAGTACGTTCCATTTTCGGTAGATAAGTTATAATTGTCCAAAATGAAAATACTGTGATTCTTATATACTGGTTCACCTTGACATTGTTATACCAATGATTGAAATTCTGATCTCTGATGATAAAAATCCGTGGGCGTGATTGACAACATTAATGAATAAATGGCTGATCAACATGTATTTCACAGTGTGTGTTCATGTAGATAGAATAACACATTTTGTTGCTTATATGAATTAGTTAATTGGATATTTCATGAATGCTGAGAATGTTGCTTAAACGATCATTCATATGTATAGTAGATGCTTGAAACATAAGAATAGCTGTAGTGACATAGTTGTTAAATTTTTAATATTCATACTCACCTTACCATTAATGACAATATTTCATAACTTCCTCACATATTACCCTAACACTGTCCCCAAAAATATTGATATTTTAATTGTGACATAATCAGTTGTTATTATTTTCAAGAGGAAATTAAAAGTTGATAATTCGTTCGAAAATTACTTTTGCCGTAGCCGTAGTTCCCGATGCTAATGAATTGCTTGACAGTATAGATTTATGAGCTTGAAACCCTTTTAATATTCTCACGTTGATTATGAATTTAAAGTATATAGACAAGAAAATTCGATTGGAAGTAGTTTTCTAGGGACTTGTATTTATGATGTACTAGTGAGCTGACATCAGTATAAACGATAGATCTACATAACTGATAATTGTGTTGCGTGTGAGGCGGTTACCTGCCGAATACAACGTAAGATGGTCATGCAATATCGTGGATCGTTTGAAGTTAGACATTAACACCGTTGGATGCCAGCTCAGTGGTCGATATGTTAAGCGTTTGTGGGCGAGACAGAAGGCCCTGGGTTCGAATCCCGCGAGTGGGATCGTGGATGCGCAATGCTGAAGAGTCCCATACTATGATGAAGCGGCCGTCCAGTGCTTCAGGGTGTTCCATGGTGGTCTAACTTCAACTGACTCATGATTTCAACTATTGAAAAACGAAACCATCATTAGTGCTATCCAATCCGCACACAAGGGGTTATTAGCATTGTGTAATCGGGTAGCTACATTTAGGGATTCTAGAACATTTATGCAAAAGACGATTGGATGGAATATCTTCGGCTCTTTCTGAGTTTCGTAAGGCTTCCTGGAGTTTACCCGTGAACCACCCTCACAATCACTTTTAACAGTACTCAAGTGTTAGGAAAGAACTTTTTAACAGAATCCAAATACGTAATTCAGTTTTATTCAACAGAACGAACTGGACGGTTTGTATGACACTAGTTCAGTTATATGAATGTTCCAACGACATCAGTGATATACTTCGAAATCCACTTGAGTTTTATTTTCTTGAAAGTACGTCTTTACTTTTAACTACCTGAATGAACATTTAAATAAACGGGTCATACGAACATTCGTCTCCACAAAATTAGTTCATTCTGTTACAAAGCATTTCAAAATTATAGTTCTGTTATGACCAATTTATAATATGGCCATGTTAGTGATTTCACTCTACATTATAAGTCTTCCGTATATTAATGGAGAAAATGTGGAGCGAAACACTCTCCTCAATGTACGTCATTGTTTTCACGAAATCTTGTAATAATCAAAAATGTTACAGTTTAGCAGACATGAGAATACAGAAGCAGATGATGTAAAACAGGTTAGAAGTCGGCACATATTTAATGACCATGATAAACGACTATAGTGTACATGCCAAAATTAAAGGTTTGTAGGTTAATGCGTTTTTACAGATTAAATCACATAAAAGGTGATTGTAAAAATCAGACTTAGATACATCACTTATCTTGAATAAAATGTAGGATAAATTCACACACAAACTGTCTATTTTGAATTTTGGCAATACAAAATCGTCGAAACCATTGCCGATAATCAGTTTAAATACATATGAACTGATGAATGACTGATTCATTCCATTCATCATAAGGTTTCACAACTTAATACGAAGTGTATGAACAATTAGTATAAATGTGCAAATATTTCGATCTGTGAAGCTTTAAATTGACTGACAATGCTGATCACAACTATGCAACATGTTTGGCTGAATAAAAGTAAATGAAGAGAGAACTTCTGTCATGTGTTGTGCAAATGTTTTGTTTTGAATGAGATTGCATATTTAGAAAACCTTGACAGATGATAAAACAAGAGACGGTTTTATATGCATAAGTTTAATTGAATGACTTGTTAATTTTTTCGACTTTTGTGAAGAAATGGTTGATCAATATAAAAGTGTCATTATGACCACGCAGTTGTTTGTGTTTTCTTCCGTGGGTGGTTTCGAAGTCTTGATTAGTTTCTCCCTGGAGGTGTTTCTCCTTTGCCCTATGTGTAATCTGCTTGATTTCTTGATCTCAGTTTTCAAGTTTGTCGAATGTTCCGGTGTAAGTATCCTCTATGGTTTCATCTTTAGGTAACCCATGACGTGTTAGTATTTGCGTATCCCGTAGCAAACACCAGTTATCGTTAGGTGTGACATTTTTCCTCCGCGTTACTCAGTTATTCTCCATTCTCTTCGACAGTTGATTGAAGGTCTGAATCTAGATGCAAAATAACTTACAACCTAATAATGAATTATCTTGGTATCTTAAAGAAAAAGTACAAGTATGAAAACTCGATATAGTGAAAAACACTTATTTTCCAGTACTATTTCTGAGCAAACAACAAGTACGCCTAAGAGAAACAAAACATAACTCATTATTGAAGTTAGAATAAATTGGTTACATTGGAAATATACCATGTCTTATATACTGTGTCAAGAATAGCGCAATCAGCTAAAGATCACAGCCAAATTTGAAGACAAATCATAAGTGAATACATCAGAGTTACATCAAGTAAACCCTGTGAATTTTGTTATTGAACTAGCTGGATAAAATCGAAATTCTTTGAAATCTAAATTATTCTTTGACAAAAAGGGATCATTTCGCTACATTCATTCCTGTTAAACATGCCACATGTTCAAAACTTTGTATTTCAATCTTCACACACAAACTATGAATCATATCATGCTCAAATGAAAACATTGAAATTGAGTGCAAACTATGAGCATGAATGTCTGCTTAAAGTATGCGATAAGAAAGTCATCTGGTTACACATACACATTTATAGTATAATCTGTCGTAGCTCGTTTTTGACTCCGATTATTTGACATTGATAATTGCGTCATGCAAGTGAATTATGTATCCTAATTGATTTAACAATTATTTTTGTTGACTGTTCCCACTAATAGTGATGGGAACATAAAAATTCGAATTCTATTTAGGACACGTATATTTTCTGCATGAGAATACTGAACAGGAGACAAGCAATAGGAGATGCAGAAAGTGTATAAAGCATTGGAGCTCGATAATACACTGTTTCAGAATATTAAGCTAATTCAGATTTTAAAAGCATGCTAGAAATACAGGAAATACATGAACACATACACGCCATCATACACACAGATATGAAAAATGATCAAGATGACAAGTAATTAATTAATATAGCCAAATATACGAGTGTATAGGAATAAATAGTAAAATCGCATTAGGTTGGCTATCCATAAAATGAAATGAACTCATTCAGGCACTGAAACGAAGGAATCGCGACAGATTTAATTGAATTAGTGTACTATCATTATTACATTATAAGATGGATAGGTGAACTGATAGAATTTACATTATAAATCGTCCTCATCCAAATAGAGCAGCAGAAGCATAAAACAATGCCTCAGAGTTCAGTTATCGTCTTCATAGAAACTATACAATACATTCTAAAGAGTTTATAGAAGACAATGAGATGAATCAACTATGAAAAACTGTGGAAAATGTGCTGTGTAATCAGGAAGTGGATAAACGTAATTCATACTTGCATATATATATCACATGTGTTTGAGTTCTCCAAAGCTGATCTTGATTATTACTTAAATACTTGAGGAGTAGCCGAAATCGAGCAACTAGTGTCGACGTTTCATGACGGATGAATGCAACAGAGATTAGTGTAGATGTGAAGAGCATATTTAAAGCCATTTCGATAGAGAAATAAATTATTGTTGTAGGTTTTGCATGTCCCATCAAAATCAACCACATTCAACAAATGAGAAGTCAAATTAATTTGATCCGTAGTGATTAAGAAAAGCTATTGCAGATCATTATCTCCATTCATCATATACTCTCAAAATCCATCATAAAATATAATTTGACCTCGAAGCTGGCCTTAATCCCCCATATTTCGGTGATATAACCTGATCTGAAATTACCGTCTTTGGAATAAGTGGACGTCAGACAATTTCGAATTTTTCACCAGCCAACATTCTCATCTAACCATTGTTGTTGTAGATTAGGTAATTGTATTCATGATTATGATGGAAGATGCCATAACTAACAGTCCAGTATTCACTAAGTTTTCAAAATATGAAGGCTAGACAGTGAATATCATAGTATCCCTTCGGGAAACAATATTTCAAAATTATTCAACTTACATCCGTTAAATAGGAATGGCAGACCACTTAGCTAGATTTAGGTTAATTTTTAACGTCCATAGTTTGGAGAAAAGGTAAATACTCAAGGAATTATTCCATTTTTCACCGAACTTCAAAAGGTTTGAACTAACAACTTTTTTAAAGCTAGCCACTTCATTGGACGAATGTAATTTGACATAAACAACGTTTATAACGTTACTGCAAAAGAAAATAAGCTTTGTATAGCTTGGTTCAATCGAAGAGGGCAAATATGTGATTTTCGAATAGAAGAGCATAGTTACTTAAGGATTAGTTTCAATAGAAACTCAATAACACCTAGAAACAAAACTTCTTTTCCAATCTTAATTAAGGCCACATAATAGCTATTCTTGGAAGTATCAAATAACAGGGCCTGAATGGTGTTCTTTTTTGAAACCAGTTATACACTTTTCACTGAACAAATTGATATGGTCAAGAACAACATAAATTTATTGCAAAGCTCTTTAATACAATTTGTTTATATCTGATGGAGTAGTTTGGAGACCAATAGTAAACATAGGATCAGTCAATACCTTTATATGTCATAGAAGACATACCTGTTCAAGGTCTAATGATTCATGAAAAACGTTTGTGGTTTCAGATAGGATGATGTGATCATACTAACAGATTTTATTAACGAAGGAATTCATGACAATAAAATCATTTTTTCGACAAAGAATATGAATAAGTTCATAGAACTTCATCTTGCACCATATAAGGCCGGAGGTTGAAATTTCTCATTTCAAAAAGTGTTGTCATCATGTTTTTATTCTGTCAAGAGAACATACAGTCCTGCCGTGTTTCAGAGTTGGGAAGTCAACCTAAATTACGTGAAAAAATGATTTAGTTTTCTTTTATATGATTTCTCATTATGCGAATTCGTAGAGCTTACTTGTTGGTGTATCTGTAGTTTTTAGTATAATTACTTATTCTACTTATGACACGATGCAAACTAGAAAGTGAAAAATTCCACATTCTCTTAAATCTTTACTAAACCTTATGTGTAGTCACGTAAGTGATCTCAAGCTTCCGATGGTACGAGTACTAATTTCTTGATAAGCGTTCAAGTGGTTAGGAAATGCTTCGAACCTCCTCAGTGCAACAGAATGTGTCCAAGAGTTTCTGAATCTTTTCTGTGCTTTTAGAGTACTTTCGTACTGTACACTGTGTTGGAAATCTTGTCTCCATCAGATGTATCTAGTGCTTTTTGAGTGAATATAATCTGGTGAAACAATCACATGAGCTGTACTCTACTTGACCTCGCATGTGTTTTATAATTTCTTCTGGAACCTGAAGTTACATTCGACCTCCTGAAGTCTATTCAAAATTACAGATTTCACAGGATTTTCAATAAAATATCGTACGTTGTTGCTTTATACTTTCAGTAATTAGGTTAATGACAGAAATTCTCAATTATCTACCGATGCCAATTAAGGAGGAACTATTATTCATAGATATTTTCACTGTAAAATACACGATTGCTAGTCTAGATGAGTTACGAACCAAACACTTGCACTTTTCTGTTTAAGTAGCAGGTTATTTGAAAATATTAGGAACTGTAGCTGTATATTACAAAGGATGATGCGCTGTCATCATTGACCTAATATAGTGCGTAAAATGTAAACACTAAAATCTGAGTCATAGAAGCTCGTGACCGTATTTTCTTGTTGACTAAATTTTCTCGCATAACACTGTCATATCATGAGTTAGAGGTTAAAGAATTACGTGATAAATCACATGAATTGCAACTCATACCATCACTCACTTTTCTAAGTTATTTTCTCAGTACTAGTTTTATTTAACGTCATAACGCAACTGAAACAAAAGGGAATAATTAAAGTTTGCAATAAATCTTTCAATCAAATAGCATGACCGTTTAAACTGATAAACTAATGATGACAATCCATGTTGTCAGTTCTAACTTTCAGCAATACAACTGATAAATTTATTTGAAGTGGATTCATCTAAGTGATTACGTATTGTGAAACTAGTCGCGATCGTGATATGTTCAAATGTAGAATAAATGGCATTTCACATTTTGTTTAAAAACTTGTAGATGCTAATTTCCTCTATATCTGACTCCAATAAATAGTATCCCCTTAACTGAGTATTTAACGCAGGCTAAATCTTCTAGTATTATTATGGGTTTACTCATTATTATTCAAAAGCTTGAACACCAGTTATAAACATGGGTAATTGTTAAATATTAGTAAAATCCGCAAGCGTGCAGGAACCAAGCATACAGGGAAACGAGTGAGAGTGTATGTGTGAGTGCTGAAAAATTCGTATATATTTCTGAGTGTTAATGGATTGTGGATAAATTATTGATCGTCTGTGTATTACAACCAGTGGGAGAATAGATTGAAGATTGATGTGCAGACACGCGCCCAATCAGACTCACACAGAAACATACATAGTGGATTGAGTGTCTAAATTACAATGAGTAGACAAATAATACCATAGTTGAATGGGCTTACTACAAACTCTACAAAACCATTAAAATTTATTATGGTGTGTTTCTTTTATTAAAATTACCGAAACCTCTATGTAATAGTTTCTTGTGTACGAATAGAGTTTCCTTAAAAAGTTTGTCTTCTTTTGAAATTCAGTAGTCAGAAGCCTCTCAACAGAATTTCAATAAGTGACCGATTTAATCACAGCATCTCTTCTTATCATTTTATTATATTACTCTTTAGACAAAATATATGTATATGGTTATGTATGCTTCGTGGAATAAACATCATTACAGATAGCACTAATGAATATTTTATAGTAACCAAACTAATAACGGTTTTAAATATTACAATACGGCTTGTCAATCTAAAACTCGTTATATAACGCGATATCACAAGTAAATTTCTGTGTATAATTAGAATGTTTTTAATATATGTTTAATTTTGAAAGTCAGTATCCTGGAAAATGTCCCATTATATAAATGTCTAATGTAACATTTTTTCAGATGTTATACCGAAAATGAAGACTGTCATCAAGTTTGTGACCGTATCCGTTGAGCTTCACTGAAAAAATGTAACGAAAACGTACTGACTTATTGTTAATGAATACCAAACTACAGTTGATAAGGCTTTATGGAAGAAATCAATTATTAACAGTGATTTAGATTTTGATCAGTGCCAACGTTGTATGCAATGTAGATATTGAGATTTAGATTTTGTGTTTTAATTAACTGAACGTTTATTATTATTTGTATGATCAATCTACACTTTTATCTGTTGTGTATTTATAGAACGTCAGTGTGAGTAAAAAGAGGATTCATATAAACATAAACAAATCGGTAGGGATTCATACAAAACAGTGGTATGGCATTCAGTGGTAATGACAGTTATGTGAAGTTGTAAATCAGTTTATAAATAGGCGAATAACACATGAACAAATTATTTTTCTGTGTTTTATTGCCTTTTCTGGTTAAATTGACACAAACGAAATCTGAACATTCCACACTTAAACTGCTTCCAGCAAGTATTGTAACAGCATGACTTGTGGTAAGCCTCGTGACAAAAATGATGAGAATCTGTGTAGTGTATGTATATATCAGATTGCAAAAGTGTTGTTGTTGTGCAATAACTAACTTTGCCTATTTCTGTGAACTTGATTCAACATACAGATAAATGAAGTGGATCGGCATATAGATACCATAGTGTCAGTTGACTATGTACTGGTTCATTCATGAGACTATCAATCATATTGTACATGTCTAATCACAGATGTTTTGTAGAAGCTTCATAAACTTTTATTCGAATTAATATGAAGAATAAGTTTTTGTGAATTACATGGATAATAACTTTGTTTCGTTGGTAAGTGATATCTTTGTAAGCCTGTCATTCAACGGCGAACACATTTTAATTTGCGCTTTATTTGGTATTGAGAGTGTTGATGAAGTATTCCACAATCAATTCTCTAATTCATATTGATGTTATATGCAGAAAATCTAGTATCAACAAGATTGAGGTATTATATATAACTAGAGACTTCCACTTTCAAGCGATATACATAAAACGAATAAATAATATTCCATAAACAATTACGGAATGCATCCCAACGAACAAATTATGATCGTTATTTGATTTTGCGGACAGATTACAGCAACCTCTTCCAGAGTCTCACTGTATGTATACTGATTTTGACCTCTTTACATGAAATGAATGACTTGTTTCTTATTGAATATGGTCTGTTGTTAATAGTCTCCCATTCTTATTCTTCTAAATATCAAACGGTTAACTTTAGCTTGAGACATAAACGGCACCTAAACACTCCGTTGGAATACCGTAATGCTTGTATTATTGAGGATTCTTTGATAAACACAGTATCAAATGTTATTTCTCGTGGTGTATATGATTTACCGATTCTGGTATATTAACTATTATTCTTTACTGTTCTCCATTATTCTTTCCCGGATTTCAAGAAAACACTTTGGTGTATTGAGGAGAGTGCTGAAAGCAGTTATCAGGGTGTGTCCTGAATCTTTTCAAGTCATTAGCAATATGGTTATCGATAGACACCTAAAATCTTGCAAACTCCTGACAGGTGTCATCTTATCCGACAATAACCTACTACTTTATTTATATCTTCTGGTAGGATTAGACGTCATTAGAATCCATGCACCCAAACAAGGATATGAAATTTCTACCATAACTTATCTAGCAAATATACCATCTGACGAACAGATTGTTAGAGCTGATCTAGTCAACAACCTGTATTCTTAAACATGTTTCTAAATAAAACGTTGCACAGATACGAATCTTCATAAAAAACGTTTCATGTTATTCTAGGTAGTTTATGTTCTTAAGTTATGCATTTAAGAAAAGAGACTAGTTGGAACAGCTTGTAATGAGAATTCCATATTGTACCAAAAGTATCGTATTGAATAAAGCCATTGATAGTAATAATAGTAATAGTTTATTCGAATACTGCCATTTTACGCACTGATTGTGCAAATCATGTGCCTTCTGAAATTACCGTCAGGTGTAAAGATGAAGAGGAATACTGATGCTAATCTTCCACTATACAGGAATCGTGATGAAATTCGATTTAAAGGAGGAGAATACGAAAGCACCGTGATGTGTTGTTGGGTTTTATCTCTTGAAGGTTCGTCGAATTTGCAATGATAATTTATGATAAAGTAAAGATTGTGTAAGTCTCCATGGATTTTTAGAAGTACTGGCTGTATCAGATTTTGTATTTGAAAAATGTACACGTCGTTAGTTAATACAAGTGAGTATGATTTTTGGTAATAAATACAAATCCATAAAAGGCAGTCCTCGGTTGAAACGTGCTTGTTACTTTGCCTACATGATAAATAAAGAACATGACTCATTTTAGAGCTCCCATTTCATATTCATGGTAATAAAAACTATCAAAACACTACTACATCCATACAGTATTATTTCGAATCGGTTGTATTGCCAACCATCCGAAATAATGTTTTTAATTGATTGTCATATGTCGAATGAGCACAGAAAATCTTGTTCACATCATACGCCAAATAAATTTCATTCACTTTGTCGTATACACATCATTCTATGTCTTCACCCTCTTTAAAGCTTAAAGTATCCTTTCGATGTTCAACTGTAGTCAATTGTCATGTATCTGATACATGCATAAACAACATCCGACTTATTCTCGAACACGATAATCACATATTTGGACTGCTTATTTTCAAATAAGAAGTTTACTATTTTCTGTGAAATTTCTGATAAGAATATCGACTAATAGTGGTTTCCTGTAAGGATGTTTTAGATGCGTTACATTCGTTGGGATGTACTGAACTCGCTGCACATTCCAAAGCACGAGTTTTGTCCAATCTGTGTGAAAACAACGGAGAATTTTGTGAAGGAATGTTACATTCAGTTGCCCTTCTTTAGTGATGATGATACAAATTACTCTAAAAGTCAACTCTTGATGTTCAAATCAATTGAAAAATGGTCAAGTAAACCATATCAATAGAATTTCTATTAAACACAAGCACTTTTACACATTTTGCTGGTCATTTTAGAGAAGTTCAAATACACGGGTTTCACAGAAAAAGGAGGAAATGAAAGAACAAACATTTAGTAGATGGATACAAATTATTTCTTTTGTAATATTTGCTACCCCATACTGTGCACAGCAGCACTCATTGTTCTTCAAACAAGCATGATATTTCTTATTGTTTTATGAGTTATGATATTTTGGTCCACACTAATGCAGTGACTTTTTCCCACGTATATATTTACAAGCATTTAGGGTAATGATCCAAGGGGATAGGTCTAACTAATTTACTAATCGGGACATTAGAATATAGGTGGAATTAACGCCTAATAGAAATAAGCTGTATGCATTGATGTGGTGTTTGAATGAACTGATGATTCATTTGTACTTGTCGAATGCTTGATTTCGAATTCTAAATACAGTACATTGATTTGTGCTTATCTAGTACTTCTCGATCCGATTACGTTATTTCTGGGATTCTTAGTTCACACTATAATTCAAATACCCCTAATCATCATAACTGATCATGTCAGATTGAGTAGTTTAACGCATACTGTTACTGCAATGAATAATTTTTTCTGGTTAGCGTTTTTTTAGTGAGTTAGTTTTCTACGGGATGTGGTCGCTAACCCCATGTCCAACACTCCTCTTTTATCCGGGCTTGGGACCGACAGTAGCCTCCGGAGGGACTCCAGGAGGAGTTTTTAATGAAGTGGCCAATCTCAAATAATTACTTAACTGTCAGAATATTAAACGCATTTCGCGTTAAGCTCCACACAACTAAAATTATGTGGAACTCATCAAATTAATATTCTTACAATCATTTTTACCATGTTTGTAATCGAGTAAGTTTTGAACTTATTCCTGTCCTAAGTATATTGTATAAAGTTGAAAACTTGCTTTCCTTCACTCAAACCGTTCATTTCAGTTTATACTGAATCAATCAAACACATTATTGATACTAGTTAATGGATATTTAATTTTCTACCTGAAGGAATGTCTGGCAACAAAATCATTTTTTCGATAAAGAATATGAATAAGTTCATAGAACTTCATCTTGCACCAGTATAAGGCCGGAGGTTGAAATTTCTCATTTCAAAAAGTCTTGTCATCATGTTTTTATTCTGTCAAGAGAACATACAGTCCTGCCGTGTTTCAGAGTTGGGAAGTCAACCTAAATTACGCGAAAAAATGATTTAGTTTTCTTTTATATGATTTCTCATTATGCGAATTCGTAGAGCTTACTTGTTGGTGTATCTGTAGTTTTTAGTATAATTACTTATTCTACTTATGACACGATGCAAACTAGAAAGTGAAAAATTCCACATTCTCTTAAATCTTTACTAAACCTTATGTGTAGTCACGTAAGTGATCTCAAGCTTCCGATGGTACGAGTACTAATTTCTTGATAAGCGTTCAAGTGGTTAGGAAATGCTTCGAATCTCCTCAGTGCAACAGAATGTGTCCAAGAGTTTCTGAATCTTTTCTGTGCTTTTAGAGTACTTTCGTACTGTACACTGTGTTGGAAATCTTGTCTCCATCAGATGTATCTAGTGCTTTTTGAGTGAATATAATCTGGTGAAACAATCACATGAGCTGTACTCTACTTGACCTCGCATGTGTTTTATAATTTCTTCTGGAACCTGAAGTTACATTCGACCTCCTGAAGTCTATTCAAAATTACAGATTTCACAGGATTTTCAATAAAATATCCTACGTTGTTGCTTATACTTTCAGTAATTAGGTTAATGACAGAAATTCTCAATTATCTACCGATGCCGATTAAGGAGGAACTATTATTCATAGATATTTTCACTGTAAAATACACAATTGCTAGTCTAGATGAGTTACGAACCAAACACTTGCACTTTTCTGTTTAAGTAGCAGGTTATTTGAAAATATTAGGAACTGTAGCTGTATATTACAAAGGATGATGCGCTGTCATCATTGACCTAATATAGTGCGTAAAATGTAAACACTAAAATCTGAGTCATAGAAGCTCGTGACCGTATTTTCTTGTTGACTAAATTTTCTCGCATAACACTGTCATATCATGAGTTAGAGGTTAAAGAATTACGTGATAAATCACATGAATTGCAACTCATACCATCACTCACTTTTCTAAGTTATTTTCTCAGTACTAGTTTTATTTAACGTCATAACGCAACTGAAACAAACAGGGAATAATTAAAGTTTGCAATAAATCTTTCAATCAAATAGCATGACCGTTTAAACTGATAAACTAATGATGACAATCCATGTTGTCAGTTCTAACTTTCAGCAATACAACTGATAAATTTATTTGAAGTGGATTCATCTAAGTGATTACGTATTGTGAAACTAGTCGCGATCGTGATATGTTCAAATGTAGAATAAATGGCATTTCACATTTTGTTTAAAAACTTGTAGATGCTAATTTCCTCTATATCTGACTCCAATAAATAGTATCCCCTTAACTGAGTATTTAACGCAGGCTAAATCTTCTAGTATTATTATGGGTTTACTCATTATTATTCAAAAGCTTGAACACCAGTTATAAACATGGGTAATTGTTAAATATTAGTAAAATCCGCAAGCGTGCAGGAACCAAGCATACAGGGAAACGAGTGAGAGTGTATGTGTGAGTGCTGAAAAATTCGTATATATTTCTGAGTGTTAATGGATTGTGGATAAATTATTGATCGTCTGTGTATTACAACCAGTGGGAGAATAGATTGAAGATTGATGTGCAGACACGCGCCCAATCAGACTCACACAGAAACATACATAGTGGATTGAGTGTCTAAATTACAATGAGTAGACAAATAATACCATAGTTGAATGGGCTTACTACAAACTCTACAAAACCATTAAAATTTATTATGGTGTGTTTCTTTTATTAAAATTACCGAAACCTCTATGTAATAGTTTCTTGTGTACGAATAGAGTTTCCTTAAAAAGTTTGTCTTCTTTTGAAATTCAGTAGTCAGAAGCCTCTCAACAGAATTTCAATAAGTGACCGATTTAATCACAGCATCTCTTCTTATCATTTTATTATATTACTCTTTAGACAAAATATATGTATATGGTTATGTATGCTTCGTGGAATAAACATCATTACAGATAGCACTAATGAATATTTTATAGTAACCAAACTAATAACGGTTTTAAATATTACAATACGGCTTGTCAATCTAAAACTCGTTATATAACGCGATATCACAAGTAAATTTCTGTGTATAATTAGAATGTTTTTAATATATGTTTAATTTTGAAAGTCAGTATCCTGAAAAATGTCCCATTATATAAATGTCTAATGAAACATCGTTTTAGGTGTCATAATTTGTTAGATTATTTTTTTATTATGAAACCATCTTACTAGACATTTTCATTACCAAGTGAATTGCTTGGCTTTTGAATTCTGTATTGAGATAATTTGGTTTCTTAGAGGAATACTGTTGTTGAGAATAACATTTAAGAGTGTCAAACTTAGTCTTTAAATAAACAGGAATTTCATTTTGTTATAATTTTTATTTCCATCAATTTTCAGGTGACAAAATCGCCAATCAGAAAACTTGCTTATATGACTTTGTCCCTGCTCTGAACCAATGATGCGCTAATCAGCACTAGCAGTCATATGTCAACTATTTATAAATACTTGTACTTTCTTGGTGATGGTTGTAGTAGTTCTTGAAATTTCAGCTCCTTTAAATCATCTGATAATCGTAATAATCTATGTAACAGTTGAGTATAAAAATCAGTAATATTCATGCTTTCTTATGCTTAAATTGATGCGTTATGATACAAATGACATCAAAGAACATTGGAATAGAGATATCTAATCTTGGAATCAATAAAATCTTGGTGCTGACAAAAGTACCATAACTCAAAAATGAGGAAATGTTATAATAAGAGAGCTGACAGTTTTCTGAACTTAGCAAATTAGAAACTGTAGGTGTATTTGCTCATTTACATTATTTAATGTACATTTAGTTGTTTGTAAGCTTGAATTCATGAAAATTCCAACTTATAATTTCTAATTTATTTATCATTTTTTCATAGAATAATAAATGTCCATTTTCAGAATTTTAATTCATTAGTTGTAAGTGATAAATTTCTGCTATGTACCGATACCTGCAAATATCCTTCCTAAGCTGATTATACTGATAATGTGAATAACTAGAACTGAAGAACCTTGATAAGAATTTTATGATTTAGATGATCATCAAAAACTATTTCTGCATTGTGTCACTTGAGTTTTTATTGAGTGAATCTTTTCATGAAAAAATATATTTTATCCCATACCGTCAAAGTTGTGACTTTATATTACAAAATACATCTCGTCCACATTTAAATATTTCGTATGAGCCTTAAAGTTTATTAGTAGAGATACGAAATATATTTTTAGACTTGTAAACCAACTTTGTTCGTTACATAAAATTGATCAAAGTGGATTGAAACTTCTTTCATTATATTTTCATTAATCCATAAAGTTAGAAATAAATTCACTGGATGTAAATTATATTTTCATTTTTAATTAATTTTCACACACGATCGAGTTGAGTATAAACGGCACAATTTTATAATGAAATAAACCATTTGTTATCTCATGAAATTAGATTAATAGATGATTTAGATCAACTAAGGGTTTATCGTGTTTGTTTGTTTTTGTTCACTTAGAATAAGAAAAGCGCGGATAATTTAGAAACATCGGTTCAAATTTTTCCTACAAGGAAAGAAATAATTTTATTTAGATGAAGGTAATATGTTTCATGGAAAGAAAGGATGTAAAGTGAAACTTCCAATAATAATAAATTATGACTATAGAATTGAATTTGAGTTTTCAACAAACTGCTTTCTCTATTTTCTTGTGCATATTCAAAACAAATATAAATCTCAGCAATACTGTATTAATGAATATTTGTACTATAATCTTATATTTATCAATCATAAAATGTAAATCCATTTACTGTTAAATTTTATCGCATTACACGAAAATGAATTACCACTAATTACTTTTTATTTCATAAACAGATCGTATGGAATAAATAACGAAAATATAGGGAAAACCCAGTGTAGATGGCACGGGAAAACGTCAAACCCTTTCAAAGCTGCCCACCGTTCCGTTTCAACGACCTTGAACGGTCTCACAAGAGGTGGTCATTCCGTATTTCAAATGCTGTGGGTTTGTTGAGTGTCGATTGGGTTTCACGCATATCAGGTGTTCTCATATTTAAGTGGTCTTTTGCTGCAGCAAAACCACAAAATCATTGCGAAGAATATTGATTTAGCTCTCTCTGTTTCGTAGTGCGCACATTGGATCGATTTTTGCTTCATAACTTCCCACTCTCCCCAATTCTGAGGACATTTTGTCCAATTTGGGTAAGTTTTGCGGATAGTTTTGGTCGAGGGCGTCCTGTCCTGTTTGCCTGGAAGCAAAAATTATTGCGAGTGAATGTAATCTGAATCGTGGATAAATTGGGACATGCTGGTGTCCTTTAGGGAGGTGAACCAAATGCAAAAGGTCTTAGGGATCATTTCTGCATAAAACTCTGATTGCGTTCTATTTTCGGCTTGTCCTCGACAATATGTAACATGTGCGCGAAAACCCATGGCTGAATGTCCTGACCAAGCCCACGGGTCTTACAAACCGATGTCATGAAATGGTAGTTCTTTTTAAAATATTTGTTTCTATTACAATGTAATAAAATGTATTGACATCAATTTCGATAAATATAATCCACTTTATGATTGTGAATTTACAGCAAAGATCAACTAAAGTTTATGACATACAAATGCTTCAAAATAGTTATATCTTTAGAAGGTTTTTAGAAAGTATAATGTTTGTGGATAACTGCGTATTTAACAAATGGATCTTTATTAGATATAATAGGTTACAAGCATCACAATATATGTTAAAAGAAGAGGAAATTACTACGGAAAACAACTATTAAAGAATTATAAGGACATTAGCTTCAAAATACCAGGAGCTGTTAAGTCGCCAGAAATTCCAGCATAAAGACTGTATATCTTCTGATATCCTGGTGACCATTCAAGGAAGGAAAAACAAAAAGGCAGTAGTTAATAACAGTCGAACAAGAACAAAGAGAGTCAAGGCTAATACCGAATACACAGAGGCAAACAAAAGAGTGAGAAAGAGCATTTGAGTCGACAAGCAGAAGTGCGTGGAAGGCCTATCAACGACAGTACTAAAGCTGGAAAATATAGTAAATCAGAACGACTAGTCAGGAACAAAGAAGAGAAGCCAATCATTGAGACTCAAGAACAGAGGAACAGGTGAGTAGAATACTTTGAAAGACTCTCAAATAGACCAGCTCCATTGAACCCAACGGACATCGCAGCGGAACGCACAAACCTTCCTTTTGATGTCACTCTACAAATGATCGAAGGAATAAACACGGCCATCAAACATATCAAAAGTGGGAAAGTAGAAGAACCTGACAACATATCGGTTGAAACATTGAACCCAAACACAGAAGTAACTTCAAACATGGTCCATGTTCCATTCAGGAAGATTTGGGAGGAGGGTCATTTATCAACAGACTGAAAGGAAAGATATTTCATCAAGATATCAAATAAAAGAGATGTGAGCGAATGTGAGAACTGCAGTGGCACCACACTACAATTGTTACCAGGAAAAGTTTCCAACAGTGTTGCTCAACCGGACGAAAGGTTCGGTACACACCTGCAACGACATCAACAGGTCGGATTATATAAGGATCGATCGTGCACAGAACAGATTACGACACCACGGACCATTGTTAAACAATCATTTGAATGAAACTTGTCACTAAATAACAGCTTGCTTGACCATGACAATACCTTTGACCGTATAGATAGAAGAACTTAATGGAATCTACCTTTATACTATAGAGTGCTTGAGAAAATCGTTATAATCATACGGAATCCTTACGACCAACTACTCCGCAAAGTCGTATATGAAAGAAAGTTGCAGTACAGATGCATTACAAGTGAAGACATGTGTGAGAAAAGGATGATTACTCTCTCTCTCTCTCTTGATTTTGGCGGCCAACTGGATTATGTAGACCTTGACATCTGAAGCACGAGATAAAGTGGACAGCTTGGATGAAACGAGATGATTTCGGCTTCGCAGATGACCTAGTTCTTCTATCCTTTACGCACCAACAAATATGGGTGAAGACAGCCAGTGTAGTAGAAGCCTTTTTATCAGTAGATCTCACCATACACCAGAAAAGAGCGCAATACTGAAATACAACACAGCTAGCATGAGCTAAACTACACTTGGAGAAATTCTGGAAGATGTGGAAACTTTCACGTACCTGAACAGCATCGTCGGTGTTTAGACAGGATGTTATGCAGATGTGAAAGCATGGATTGGAAAAGAAAGGACAGCATTTTTACAACTGAAGGACATACGTGGCTCAAAACAACTGTCAATCAACATCCAAGTCAGAAACGTCAGTACGAAGAAGACAGTTCTGTTATATGGAGCTGAAACCTGTAGAACTACGACAACCACCATCAAAAAGTGAAATAATTTATAAACATTTGTTTACGCAAAATACTCAGTGTTCGTAGACTGAATGCCATCAATAACATCCTACTGTGGGAGAGGACAAACCAACTTTCAGCTGAAGAGGAATTTAAGGAAGGACGCCTAAGGTGAGTAGGACGTATATATATATATATATATATATATATATATATATATATCAAGCGTCAAGTGCTAACTTGAGGAAACGAGGAAAATCAAGGAAGCACACATCAAAAGAATCAAGATCAACCGGAAGAGATTGCTCTAGACAGAGTTGGATAAGGAATTCGGGCGATCGACCTATGCTCCTCCTTGTGGGGTAACTAGCTTAAGCAAGTATTGATGAAATAATACATTCACTAAATATTACTGTTTGGTTAGAGTATTTGCCGAAAGATTAAATTTTATTTCGAAACTGATCTGGATATTTCTCTATCCTTGTGATATTTTGATTCGTCTTGTATTTGTTGCTTGAATCTTCCCACTGAGGTTTAGGACTGCGGTTGACCAGTCCGTTTCTGACATATGTACATCATGTGAGGATTGCCTCGATATTGCCATAAATCACAAGAGATGGGTGGTTGATTCTGCACACGCTTTCACTGAAGTAGCAAATTGCAATTTCTTTCGTTTGTAAATAAATTTATATTTAGTGATCGATAGATGTATGTTTATTTAGATATATAGATTGATGAACGGATAGTTGGCTAGATAGATTCTAATGGTGAACATGAAACCAATTGTGTCTGACTATTTATTGATACACAGGAATCAAAGTATCTGTATTGTTCGCGTAATTGTGTGGGTGGTATCTTATGTACTTTTATAGGTTTGGCGTTTCTAAATTGTCTACCAGTTCCTTCAACAAGGTGCTTGACAGCCCGTTATATACCACGACTATTTAATGTTATTACTGCCGAATACTCTCGTAATTATGCTTGGTAGAACGCTCAGCAACAAAATTAACGTTCTGTTAAGATCCCAGAACACCTGTTTACGAGTGAAGCTAAAATATCTTAAAGCCCCAAACTTAAAGCTACGCAATAATTTATCGACCATTTGTCAGGTTTTTCTAACCTTCTCTTAACCTGTAATCAGCCGTCTGTCATTTTTATCTAACGTGATTTACGATATATTGTACACTTTTTTTACGTAGTGGTGCATTGCATTGATCCAATTCGGTGGGCTGCAAAGGACTGTTCCATGTTCGATAAAGGATTGAAGTGCTGTATGTTCGTGGACAGCAAATAAGTCGAGTATTAGTATTGGTCGGCAGAATGCATATTCTGTAGCATCATCTGGTGGTGGATTTGTGTGTTTAAGGATATATGGGTAATACTTACTCATCACCTCAAATAATTCTTGCGGTTGAGCATATACGACCCAAGGTGATTCACACCACTCAACCAAACGGGAGTGGTGGCCATGCACATCTGCACATTAAATTTATTATCCTATTACCAGCCTGAATATGTTACAGCTTAAATCAGGTGGCTAAGAATTATTACTTATAAGATCTTGCTAACAGTACTGCCAGCTGTTACGATGAGGCCTGTCCGTGTGGGGTAGGATTTGATCCTGACGTAAGAAAATATGGGTTAGGCAGTCAAATAAAGACAAGTGCCCAATATTATATTACGTCTAGCATACTAGTGTCATGGATAGGTGCGGGAACACACATCCTAAATCCAGCCACTAGCAGTCACACCAGCATGTGTAGCAAAATATCTTCCGAATGGCTAAGCAGCAGAATATCTTTGGGGAATTTCTTAAATGGTTTGAAACAATAATTTGATGAATTTCGTCTAAGAATAAACCTAAATCTATAGCATAAAAATAGTCCCAGTGACTTTGCATTTTGGAGATTTTGTGAGAATACCGACAGGATTGAGCCAATATTTCTTGAAAAAAAGTGATTGTCCATTCTTCACTAGATATGTTTGGAATTTGTAGGGTTACGCCAAATAATTATGAATTGACAGACTAGTAGTCACCAAAACAAAGCTTATGAGTTTTTGACTACATACATCTATTTGTTTGGTAATTTTATGAATGAGGTTTTATAGTATCCATTTATTTAGCCATTGTTCTTGTGTTGTTTTTAACAAGTATTTTATTGTACTCTATATAGAGGCTCGCAAATCAAATATTGTTCATTCTCAAGGTTACCTATCAAACGTTCGTTGCTTCCGGGAATCTGTAGGATGGTGACTTGAAAATCATCTTTAGCTGAATAATATTGTAGTCTTATCCTAAATTGTTTCGGAATACTGTATGATTTTTTCACTATGGATCGATTTGTTCGCAAAATAAATACCAGCCCTAAGTCTAAACGGAAAACACTCGTACAATCTGAAGACAACTTTGGCGTCCCATTAAAAGTCCTGCTTGACAGAGATTCTACAAAACCAGTGCCTCGAATAGTAAAAAATATTTGTGACTATTTGCTTCACTATGGGCTCAATTCACAAGGGATTTTTCGTATCAATGGGAGTGCTAAGTTAATTGACGGGTTCAAAACTACATTTC
Source organism: Schistosoma mattheei (assembly GCA_944470405.2). NCBI lineage: Eukaryota > Metazoa > Platyhelminthes > Trematoda > Strigeidida > Schistosomatidae > Schistosoma > Schistosoma mattheei. Next base: position 45,798,901 of record OX103947.1, read on the forward strand.
AGATATCGGCAGCCGACGATCTATATTCTTTGAGAAATGTTGATATTTATGCTTTAGCAGGTGTTTTAAAGCTATTTCTTCGCGAACTACCTGATGGACTTGTTCCGGAAAAACTTGGACTTAAATGTATAAAGGTGATATATTTTACTTAACATACCTCGCGACCCTAGTACTTTTGATTTGTATCATAGTAAATTGGCTTTGTTTAATATTTCCGGTGAAGCTATCTCACTTATATGTTTAGTCCGACAAACTGTTTGCCATCTAAATTAACTATGAAGATATCGATATGTCTTATAACGTTTTAGTTTTTTTCAGTCATTTAGTAATTTATGTTTTGACGGCCTTTCTTGGTATCACATCATGAATATTCTGGCCACATTATTTTGGAGAGCAGTAATGGAGTCTTGTATTGTTGCACTTGTTGGCCTATGGAAATACCACACTGCACAACTTAAATATTTTTTAAAATCTCTTTTCACTTTGTAGCTGTGCTTTACAATCGCCTTACAATAGAGCATTTTACTAACTAGCTGTCATGAGTGCACCCTATAGCTTTATATACAGTTTAGAAGGCGGTATAGAATGAAACTTCATTAGTTTTAAGTCTTTCATATCATGTATGAAATATTTGACTATATACTGTGTTTATTCAAAGGATTACGGTCATCAATATGAATAAAAACAAATTCATGTCTCTCAGGTAGGCTTGTTCGTGGTCTACGATATTGAATGTGTTAATACAGTTTATCATCAATATCGATATAACGTATAAAACCATTTAGAAATTATTCATATATATTCAAACCTTACCAATAACTAAGATAAATTTCGGAAAATGCAAAAGTCATTGAGGGATTATCACTTGTGTCCATTGAAAATTCCACAATTTAAAACCACCATAACAAAATGGCTTATCTCGGGTACTACTCATAGTTCTTTAATTGATTGTGGATTATGAAAAACAGATTTCGTTGAGTGAAGTACCATTACCTTAGATCTACCTTACCACCACATTTTAAATCCGATTTGTAATGTTAACTTGTTACGTTGATTTCTGGCATTATTCCACGTGGTGGATTAAGAATTCACAGTATTTTTCGATCCAATTCCAGTCATCTTTACAGTCATGTCCCTAAATATTGGACGAATTTAGGTTACTTTTAGTAAAACAAAAGATTGGTCTTTCTATTAAAAATATAACCCTACTAAATTATAAGAAATAGTCCAAATCCATTGTTTTTTTATCAACCTTTATCGTTTCCAGGTTGCGAAAGAATATTCAAGTGACTTGAATGCGTACATACTTAAACTACAAACTGCATTATTTACACTGCCGCATGAAAACTATGAACTCTTAAAATATTTGTGTAAGTTTTTGAACAAGATTGCGGAAAACGAACCCGTCAATAAAATGTCGCGCAATAGTTTAGGAATTATTTTTGGTCCTTGTGTGTTTCGTTGCAGTTTGGACTTACAGGCAAGTTTTCATTTTAAATAATACCTCATCATGTGTAGAAACAGTATTTGTATTGACGTTTATTCACATATATATAAACATGATTGACGGCTTCTCTCCGTGTAGATTGTCAATATTTGTATATGCTGTAGATTCACTAGCATAATCAAACCATAGCGTACGTACTTAATGAAGATTCGGTGAGATTAATGAACTATTGTGGATGAGTAAACTGTTGTACATTATATCGGTGAAGAAAAAAAGTAGGAAGTAATCAGTTGAAGAGGAAAATGCACACAAATAAAGTAGTGGATCATTTAGCATTTAACACAAAATGAACAGTGAATACTATCGTTTCTTGGTCTTGCTTAGTGTGATCATATTACATAATTCGACTATCCTAATTGATGTTGTTTTGCAGCTTCACAATGTGACTTATCACTAGTAATCAAACAAGTTGATTTAGATAGCTGTATTATTTAAATCATTTATAGCATTTCACTTGTCAGCCAACATGACAGAAATAGGTTGTTAGATGACCCTTATTTCATCTAAAAGTGTCTGTCATTCCAAAGAAACGTCTTGTCAAAATCTCTATAGAGTGGTTGCTAGTCACGCAACTATACAAGAAACGTTGGTGTGTGGTGTGGGACACGATATCTGGTGTAAGCTGCAACTTACTCTTTTAGAGACTTGTGAATTATCGCGGTCACTCTCTGTAAACTTTATGGTACTCTGATCTGTGGATTAAAGATAACTAAAATAGACCCTATTTAGTTATTTTTTTTTACTAGCTCTATTACAAAATGTCTTGATTATGTCTTTAGGGATATCTCAGCTTACCGGTAACGTTGATTCGTGAAGCTCATGCCATTCATAGTAACGGCCCACATATATTTTTTAAAGATCAGAGAATCTCATTTCATAACATAAAGTGCCTGGTAAGTGTGAACGCAAATAAATAGGTGGCAGAAAATAAAAGGACGATACTACGAAGAAATAAAGTCATAGAAACACAAACAGCATAAACCGTTTAGTTTCAAGGTGCACTATAATTTTTGTAGGAATATATCGGACCACGATAACATGACTGTTACTGGCTGCTACTGTGATTAAGCGCCGATAACACCTCTACCCACTGAGTCGCATAATTTTCAGAACCCTATATGATTTAATAACTCTAAGTCTTGTCAAATAGTTTCAACTTTATATATATATATATATATATATATATATATATATATATATATATATATATATATATATATATATATATATATATATATAAATCGTTTGGAGTTATTCAAACACCATCTGGAAATTAATGTTTGATTAGTCTGAGGGAATTTCCATGTTTCTTTGAATAACAAATCTCAGTTACTGCTGTGTTAACCACCATCATAATTTTACACTTGTACTGGTGATTAGTTGTAGTTATTTATAAAGTATGATGACTTGTTACTCTTTTAAAATTGTGACACCTTAAAACCTGTAATGTCTATCTGTTTTTCTTTCATTCTACAACTATTATTCTATCGAATATAATGTAAGTTGACCTGATAATGGAATTATAATAAAGAATCAATCATTTTCGTATTAGTTTGATTCATAATATAATGGATATGAACTAATACGTTTATTGTAGATGTCGTTTTTACAAACTATTGTTTTAAATTAACTTCAAGGTTCTAAAGAATCAGGGCTTGACAAATTACATAATGACTTCACTAATCCAATACCATGATGCTATATTTGTTCATCACCCTAAAACGGACTTTTTCGTATTGGACCATCTGTTCAAACTACCGGAAATTGTCTCTAACTCAGCTTTACCGACCCTTGAAGATCGTGTTCAGCCATCATGTGAAATATCAACGAGTTCCAGTCAAAATAATAGTCCAGGAATTATTAACAGCCTACAGGAAGACACATTCTCAAATTTTGTGGAAGCTCTGCCCCTGGTTCCTAGAAATACACCTAAACCTGAACCAGATAACCATGTGTGGATGTCACATCACTGTTCTTCTAGTGAGCCGAAGATTCCTCGAGCAAATCCTTGTCACAGTATACCAGATTCAATGTGTGGTTTTACAGTTGACAATAATCTCTCTAGTGACAGTTCTCCATTTCACAGCATTGTGTCATCTCACCAATACAAAGAATTCCTTATAAGTCCATCAACTTCACCTACACCCAGCCCAATCACTTTCGAAGTTTCTAGTACCCCAACCTTTGTGAGTAGAAGCAATTCAATTTCCTATAATGAAAAAGAAAATGCTGAAGAAGTTCCAGACTCAGGTGCAGAAGTGCCTTACACAAAGTAAGCCATTGGAAATTAAATTGTGGTTCGGAATTTTTTGAGGTTTTTACCAATTTACTTGGTTTACTATGATTCCAGTAATATCTTATGTGTTTTATGATCATAATATTCATTAATCCTTGTGGTTCTTATCTTTTTACTCAGGACATCGGAACAACTGGCCTTGGATATCACAAATATTATTTCGTCCATGTCTACATCCCGTTCTTTAGAGGCACTGAGCTTCGAAACACAACTTGATGATTGTTTTACTAATTCAACTCAGATATCAAATTGTAATAAGAAGCCCAACCTTGTTGAAGAGAACCCGAGAGAAAAGTTACGTATTTCTGGCATGTTATCAAGATCGTCAAACAAAGTTTCAACAGGTGATAGTTTGTTCAACAAAGTGATTCGTTTTACTCACGTCACTGATGATCCCAATAAAATTAAAAGAACATTCAGCCATCGTAAACATACAATCAAAGAATCAAGTGTCCATCCAATCAGTACTTGGAATTCCATGCCTTCTGTGAAAAATAAAACGATAAAAACTCCACCTAAGTTTATGGATTCTTGTGTGGCAGTTTATAGTCAAGATCTTTGTAGTCAGTCCCCACAACATAATAGCGTTATATCAAATACTTTGAAATATAATGGATACCGGTTTCCGAATACTGACAATACTTACCGACCTATAAATTTGCAAAAGGATGATTTTAATGCAGCTAGAGTACAAGATACAGCAAATTCAACACGTTCGTCTACTTTTATGCCAGTTAGCACAAATCATTTTTACATGGAAATGCCGGCTGCTAACAATGAGTTTGCCAATTCGGTTGGTAGTACTCAATCATCTCCAATTGTAGAGAATATTTTGACTCAGGCGATAAACCAGTGTTCTGATACTCATGTTTTTTCCCTCTCTGTGAAGCAGGTTAGTTTGTTAATGTTTAAATATGTAACTATGAATATCCCACTCCACC